>JAFELO010003052.1:132241-151628 GCA_017140195.1 Eumaeus atala
TTTTATACTTGTGAACAAACAAATGACGTCGCATCGGATTATTTAAAGTAGTAAAATTTTTGTATCCACTTTAAGTTTTAAAGTGTACACACTCACTCACTCATTAAAATATTATTTACACAACTACACTGTATCTAGAGCCAACTGGCTCTTGGAGGAGTGAGGCAACCATGGCGTGATAATATAACTATATTATCACGCCATGGTTGCCTCACTCCTCGCTATAGTGTTATATTTTGGGGTGACTCAACAGACATCGGAGTCGTGTTTAAAATGCAAAAACGCCGCATTAGAGACAGGCTTAAGATGCGGTCAACTGTAAGTTGTGGAGAATTATTTATTAAGCATAACATTCTGTCACTTCCGTCCCTGTACATATATGAATGTTCAATATTTGTATTTACTCATTCTAATTTATTTCCAAAACTTACAGATATTGTTTCACGTAATAGGAGGGATAATAATAAAGTTTAGGTAAATAGCTATAGGACTAAATTGTTCTGTTAGAGTGTGTCAATTATGGCACCAAACATTTTTAATAAGCTACCTGTGAGTATTAGGAAATCAAGCAACGACACATTTTCACACAAAATTATTTTTATGTAGAAATTGTTACTATAGCGTCAGTGAGTACTTGACAGACGGTACAAAGACAATTTAAACTTTCAGTACTATCATTTGATCTCATTGACAACATACAGGACTAAAGCATTATACCTTAATACTAAATAATTTTGGCTTATTTTAATTGATTGCAGAGGACATAATTATCATAATTTAACAGATGATAAGACATTTTGTATTTACATGCTAATTACTGTTAGCGAATTGTGATGATACCAAATGAAATACTTTTAACAGCTTTTGTTCACACCTACTTACAATTCTGGCAAGATTTATCTATTTATTTCTATATACCAATAGCATACATATATTATTCTATTATATTTTATTGGTTGTTTGTCTGTTTGCATTGAATAGACTCCGGAACTACTGCACCAAAAGGTAAAAACCTTTTACCATTCAAATCCCACATTATTTGTGCTGAACATAGGCTAAATTACATTTTTAAAACATTTTGATCATGGCGTCTGTGGTGTAACGGTGCGGGTGTCGCCTGTTGAGACCGTTAGCCGCGTGGGGGCTTCGATCTCCAGGTCGGGCAACTTTTGTTAAATGTTTTTCAGATTATTCTTAACGTGCAATACATTATTCGGGATGGGAATGTGCCCGAAGTGGCCATAGGCTACCTATGACATCATGGGACTCAGTACCTTGGCTAATCGTAGGTGTTCTAGCATAGCTACTGGACTTTGAGTTGTGGATGTACTAACACATCTCTGCCTACCTATTCGGGGATAATAGGCGTGAAAAGTACTTTTGTTTTATTTTGACCATTATGAAACTTTCGTAATAAGTAAATCCTTATTTTGCTGCAGAAATTATTGTAACCACCTGTCCTGATAGCCGTTGATCTGTCATTTACACACACGATATAGAATCATCATTGAATTTATACATCTTTTATCTTTTGTATTCCAATGAATTTTTGCTGGCTCATAACTATTTAACTATAGTTGCAATGGCTACATTCCGCATCGTTCGTTCAATTTGTATATTAAGTACGTGTATCAAATTTTAGCCCAATTGGATACTGGGAAGTGGATCAAATTCAGTTTGAAATACTTGCCTTAATCATGAATACGTAATTACTTCATAAACACTAGGCATGCAAGATAGACAAAGGTGGCGAAAGACGATATAAACGTACGTATGCTACACCTGCAGCTTCACAAATCTATGTGGTTGTTTTATGCTAATGGGATCTGGGATAAAGGATTAATCGTGGGCGCCGTTGTCACCTCAATGCTTGGAGTGTGTTAGCTCATCTTATTTCACTAGGTACTTTTCACTAGGTCATCTAGCCTGTTAGTTGTGTTACTTCTAAATAAGCTGGTACACTACCAGAGCCACTATTCTTATCAGTACTATTACCGGACTATTTACTTAGTGCCATTATGCGGATCCAGATAGCGCTGGAGGTACTGGGAGCGCAGTCCCCGGGAGCGTTCCTGGTGCGAGGCAGCACGACGCAGGCGGGCTGCCTGGCTCTGTCGCTGCGTGTCCCGCGGGAATTCGCGCCCGCCGGCATCGCGCACTACCTCATCCTGCGCACGAGCAAGGGCTACAAGATCAAGGTAACACGGACACAGTGACTTGCTTAGATGTCGACATCGATAAAACGGTTCAAGAGAACCTGGAAACTTTTAACGAAATAGAAAAAAACGTTTGCTTTCATAACGTATGCGTTATAGGTGAATATTTTTATACAGAAATTGCAAAAGAATATTAATCTATAGACAGTGACAGTTCTAGACAGTGATAATGGAAGTCTGGATTGATTCGAATTTTGATCAATATGCATTGCATCGATATAGGTGGGAATATTAAGAAAAACAACTGATCTTCTCGCCAGGTCCCTAATGGGGTGGACAAAGCGAACGAAATGCCGTACATACCGATCCTTGCATAAATGACTTGCCTCCACTTTCATTACTCTCTTCACACAGACACGCCGGTTGCGAAGACTCTTGACACCACAGCAGGACAGTACCCGATCAATCTGATAATCGTGTGTTAATCTTGGTCTTCCACGGTACCTAGATCTTTCCACTTCCACATTTGTTCACATTTATACATGCCTTTCTAAATGCGTACCTGCCGTTCTTTCTACATGCCCGAACTTACGGAGCATGCTATTCCTCATTTTTACATGAACACTCTTCTTGTGACATCTGCCGTGTATCTTCCGGATAGGATTTCCCTGCTAAAATCACAACCTGCAAAGAAATAAATGAATTTGTATATCCGATACAAGTTCATTCATTTACTCCAACACTTTGTCGTCGACCTTTGCTCTTATGTCTGTTCTTGTTACTTCTTCAAATATTAAAACTTTAGCTTTCTTAACATTCAGATGTTAGCCCATATTTTAACAATCATGTTTCATAATTGTGGTTAGTGGAGGTGTGGTTCAGATGGAGTGGAGCCTGAAAGACTGCATCAACTGCATAAAGCAGGCAGTTCACAGTTTTCCGTGAGAAAATTTAAATGTTTCATAAAAAAAAATGTATATGATTAGCATACGCCACTTAGGAGAATTAAAACAAACTTAAATCCTACTTCTTGAATATCTGATCCAATTCTCAATATCTGATGATGCTATTATGAAGTGCGTATATGAATCTTTCCAACAGGAAATGCAACTGCTTGTATTCAGAAGGAATATATCTTACCGTGTACAAACGGTTTCCTACTGAAAATAATAATACTCCTTCTTTTAAATAAATTTAAAAACTAAGAGTATTATATAAGATATATATAAAAGTATATAATTTATATATATATATAAAAGTTTAAAAGAAACACTTCAAATCATAACGTAAGCCGTGTAAGTGTTTATGCCGAAATACCTAATGGCAATACTTCTACAGGTCCTTCAATGTTCGTAAGACTGCAGACGTCTGAATTCACACTAAGTTTATAATGCAACCCCTAATAGCTAAAAATAAATTTCAAAACAATTCGACCGTTAAAAACGGTCCTTGGTGAGTTATCTCACGATGACTGTAGAGCAAATCAATCGTTGATGACGTTTCAAATATAACAAATAACCGGTCAAGAGCGAGTTTCAAACTTCCGTTAAAGTTTCCGTTTCTGTTCCGTTAGCATGAAATAAAAAGACATGTTTATTTTAAAAGTGAATATAACTCTAAATAATTTGTAAATGTTATGCCTGTTACCATTGTAATTATCCACCCATTAAGGTGAACTTTTCTTTATTATGAATATTTTTCGGATTTTATTGCGTTTCTTAAGATTTACTTGTGGAATGAATATTTCAACCATTTACATACAAATATTTTTGTTATATCATAAACATTTGTATAACTTTGGGTCGTCGAGTTATGTTACAGTATTTCTTTTAAATCTCCGTCACATACTGGAGCACGAGATAGACGATACCATACATGATAGCTATCATAGATAAGACACTAATACATATAAATAACAATTATTACAGAGTGGCCACTCGTTAATATAAATTCAACTCAATTAATTTAATTGAGATGCAACAATCTAGTCCTCCACTTTCTAATACAATTTATAACACATATATTAACTCCTTTAAACCAGAAACAGGAGTTAGTACGTGAATTTAATGGCATGCTTGTGTTCACAATGCGGGGAAATCCGTCGATTGTCAAAAGGTAAGCCAGAGTCCGAAATGCGAAGAAGATATATCGGTGTCCGTAGATATGCCTGGATCCAAAATGGGTAGAAGATATGTCAGAGTCTGTAAGATATCGCCAATTATCACCACAAAAACACTATAGAATCTGATAAACAAACTTGCACGAAGAAATATCTAAAATTCGAATAAATACGTTAGGTACTTACATGATGTCGAAAGTCTTTCTCTTTTCCTGCCTCGTTTGTTGCATTTAGTTACCAAATTTTGTCCGAGGCAAGTATTAGGAATGTTTTAATAATTCTCCTTTGCGTTGCGCAGTCGAACAAAATCATTGACAATTTAAGTTGTTGAAATATCAAAATCGTGTATTACACGATTTTCATAATTTGTGATTTGTTGTCCACACACATCGATTTTGCACATCTTGTGTGTGTCAGTAAAAATTCAGAGGGAAACTATATGAACTAGGCAATAGGTGGCACTACATTCTATACATTAAAGCTTGTGGCTTCCTAGTGAGACTGTCACCGGCTTGGATGATACGTCCGAAAAGAAATATATTTTTGTCGTCAAATATTGGTATGTGACAACTACCTCTTTTTTTGTTGTCGTGGGGAAACGCATTTACGCGCCTTCACTGGCCCTGGGTGGGGCCCTGTTGTGTGTGGGACTCGCGGCACATGATGGTGCCGAATACCGACAAAAACCACCGCGAGTGTCATCAGTGCCGCCATTGGTGAGTTGCCCCGGAACAACAATCATCAGGGCACCTCGACGGCTAGTCAGCCCCTTAAGGGACCAACTCCACCTCCACAGATGATTTGGTTTGCCCCGTACTACAGACCAACCTCACCGACATTGGGACAGTGCAGTGGGGTGAGGTTCCCATCCTCGCCCCCTGCCCTATGCGCAAAAGCGCCTCCTCCTGTTGCTCTTAAAATATCTCTTCTTATAAGAGGGGTACCGATAGCGATTCCTCTTCCTGATCTATAAGCCTTTTTTTTTAAAGGAGGGGTGCAAAGATCCCCCTGGGTTCGATCGGCTTGACTTAGGTTCACCCCAGGCTACTAAGCCCCACCGCCACGACAAGGCTTGGACTATGGTGGGGATGTGACAACTACCTGTCTGGCCATAAATAATGAAACATAGAAAATAAGTAACTTAGAGCATTTAGCATAAATACGGTCGTTTTGTTTTAAGAATGTTGTTCAATTGTAAGATTTCGTTTTGCGCTTTGCGTTCTGCTTCAGTGGTTGTTTCGATTTTACAACCCTACTCATTTTTAATTTGTCAGTTCAGAAATGTCTAACGCGTTTCCTATAGGCTAAGTCATCTCTTAAAATACGTGACATGGTTCTAAGTGTAATCTACATTTCCCCAAATAAAATCTTTCGCTTACTACTTTGACCACCTCCTTCGTACAAACACTACGTGGACGGCCTACCAAGTGTAGCTATTATCTGTTTATACATATAATATTATAATTGCGGTTGTATATATATTTACATTTATGTACACATAAATGTAAATATATATACAACCGTAATTGCTATACATAGCAACGATAGTATATTACACTCATATTAAAGGTTTATAATAAATTTATATAAATCTTCCACCATTTAGAAATTATGGAACACGTTTTTATTTCGTGAAGGTATAAAGTGGTCAAATAACGCTTTGAATTATTAAAATATTAATAAAAATTTGAAAACATTAACATTTTAGGAGCGCCTTATAAGTAAGTTACAAAGAATCATGGCCATATTTGCCGCGGCCATTCTTGTAGCATCGAAAAATAATACATATACAAAAGTTTATCGCTATATTACGTAATATTTTTACATATATTACTCTCCTTTGTGAAAGCCACAATATATAACTGCTACTCGCGTCCATCTCAGGCCGGCCACTGCACGGAGCCCTTATCGTTTCACTGCTGGACACAGGCCAAGACAACCGATCTCCTGCTACTCGCGTCCATCTCAGGACGGCCACTGCACGGAGCCCTTATCGTTTCACTGCTGGACCACAGGCCAACCGATCTCCTGCTACTCGCGTCCATCTCAGGCCGGCCACTGCACGGAGCCCTTATCGTTTCACTGCTGGACACAGGCCAAGACAACCGATCTCCTGCTACTCGCGTCCATCTCAGGCCGGTTACTGCACGGAGCTCTCTCCCCACAAACATTGTGTTAGTTTATTTGTTGACCTAAAATAAAGTGAAATAACAACAATTTATAACACTAGATCAATAAATAGTAACTTAAGTTAACCATTTCTATATAAATAACTATACAAGAACAGTATGCCTCTTAACTAATAAAATCAACAAATAATACGAGAGTCGAGAACATAGACAATCTCTTAATATTTGATATAATTGGTTATTTTGAAACTTTTTTTTCCAGTCTGTTTTGCCTTGTTTTGCGCTTGTACGTTTTCGCTGTTATTGATTGTTTTCTCCTGATTTATCTACAAGTTTAACCTTTGCTTAACCTACGGACTCCTTTTTTATCTGTCTTTCACGACTAATTTCTCTTTTCTCTACTGGTCTCCGATTGTGCTTCAGACTTTGTGTTTTCTACGATGGAAAATCAGAAAATATGTTCACGTATCTTATTCGTGAATTGTAACAAGTGCATCAATACTCTCGGATCTTGTGCGTGAATTGTAACAAGTGCATCAATACTCTCGGATCTCGTGCGTGAATTGTAACAAGTGCATCAATACTCTCGGATCTTGTGCGTGAATTGTAACAAGTGCATCAATACTCTCGGATTACTCATCAAACACAAGAGTTTGTCCTTTATATGTTTACCAATTTGTTGTAGTTAGTTTTGAATGCTTAAATGTTTATGTTGTAGCAAAACCTCTATAATGTCACGATTTATTTATTAAAATTCTTTCAATTCCCGAAGTTCTTCAAATGTAGGAAATATACATATAATATTATAACTTGCGCGATTGCTTACATGTATATAACATTAAATCAGTCACGATAGGTATATTGTAGACAATAGATTATAAGTAATATAAAAAAATCTTAGTAGCCGGACACTACAATTCTCTCATAATTATAGTTTTTTGTGGAACATTAGGAATGTATATTATTTTAATCCTCAAATCTATTTAAAGTAATTTTATTATTCAATAATTGTTCTGATATAAATTTATTTTTTTGATTACTGATGATGACTATGTATGTGAAGCATGTTGGGAGCTCTCAACAGTAGCAGTAAATCAACGCATGCTATCTACTGATACCCAGCAGGCTGGAACGAGCCGTTGTCAAGGTCAATGTTTGCTTGTTGTGTGGATCTTCAATTGTAAAAGGCCAAAGTAACATTAGTTTAAAGGAAAATACTACAGACGTACGAGAAATGATTATACATATAATAAAAGGCAAAGTGCAACCACAACAGGTATTTTATATCAGTCAATTACTTTCATATATTTTAATTACTTTTTTTCACAAAACCTCTTCTTAAGTTTTTCTATTAAATCATTTTCAAGTTGAAAATCACATTGAAACTGAAACTGCCGTGGAAACCAGTACCAGCCCTACGGGTTACTAGTTGGGTACTAGTTGCCTGACCATAGAAGAGCAGCCAACGCCGGCAACCATAGCATATCTAATCATTGCAGTAATACTGGTTACACACAGTGTCAGACCAACTACGAGCCAGTATGTTGAAAAACCACAAATGTTATGTACCGGAACGAGCCCGTGTTTGTGCCATTTAATGATCAATGCTTGGTATTCCTTATTTGAATCAGAAAATTCATTTAATGGTAATCAAATTAAACAATTTTTTTTTTTTTGTTATTACTTATGGTACCACATTAGACTTCGAAAATATAGAAGACATGGACGAAGAAGATATATATCGTTTTGGCCCTTGCAAGGCAACCACTTCAGATGCCATAATAATTACATCTTTATTCCGCAATGAATCCTCACCTCTTAGGATGTATTTCAGAGAAAATGATGCCTTTGTTTTAGATAGAGGATTTAGGGACTGTATTGGTTTACTGGAGCAATTTGGCAACATATATGCCACTTTGTTTACTGGAGCAATTTGGCAACATATATGCCACTTTGTTTACTGGAGCAATTTGGCAACATATATGCCACTTTGTTTACTGGAGCAATTTGGCAACATATATGCCACTTTGTTTTAGAAAGTGAGCACCAAGTAACACATTGCAAGCCAATAGGTGCCGCTGCATTACTATTTGTAGATGGGTAGTAGCTGTAATTAACTTAAGAGAGGTTATCTTAAGAGAGATTACAAAATATTGAGACAGGAATATGACAATAGGTCCTTACCGCATATGATGCAAAACATTGAAATAGATGCAGCCCCGATTAACAAGTTTGGTGCTCGCTTGTCTAACAATGAGTATGCACATATATTGAATGTAATTAATGAAAGAATGCATTTAAAATATAATATTGCAAATATGGCGTAGGAACTAAATTATAATCGTCGGGTCAACTGAATACAACTGGAAACAACCCTAATACGAGGCAAAATAAAATTCCGTCATGTCTCAAACAAACAATATTATGTGTATCTATGTATGAATGAAGTGTAATGAGACCTCCCTCAGGAATTGTGGAATGCTCTTCGTTCTTGTTCAGTTGGGCGCAGAAATGCTGGTCGTTGCGCCCATATTGCAGCTGTGGTTTTGTATTTGGGGTGGGCCAGTCATCATAGCAATACATCCGTACCACAACATATTTTTTGGACGACAGTTATTAGAGATGTTGAATGAATAATAGATTGCAAGTGTGTTTTTTTTAAATTTTATATAATTATTTTCATAGTATGCTTATGCTAAGGAGGTCTGCCCCTTGGCTATGCATATATTTTCAATACCTGCCATCCCTCATTGATATCCGCATATTTGTGTTGCCCTCGTTCCCTTCTATTCACCGATGGGCCATTGGAAACAAACATACCTCACGGTGTGAGGTATCTTCCCGGTCCCGCCTGTCTAATTCAGATGCCAGGTGCTGTACGGCCTCTTAACAAATATAACAATTTCTGCCTCAATAACACTGTATCTCACCATCTATTAAGATAAAAGGTGAAATGAGTAGGATTCTATTTTAATTGCGCTTTATTTTGCTTAACTCTTATGAAAAAGGACATACATAATTCCAAATTAACTAGTCCGACGTTTCAGAAACTTTACAGCAGCCCCGGTCACGGGTGGTCTCCGCCCGTCGTAAAAGTAAAAATATACAATAAAATCGTAAGAGTAGTTTTACTGTAATGCGTAACATTAGCGTAACCTTAAGACATCAGTATGTTACACGAAAGTTTTAGCGCCTCAATGTGAATAAAACGGGCCTAAATGCCTTTGAGCGTAATTCCTTGTAACGTACAATTTTTTAAATAACATGGTTGTCGCCAAAACGTCAACACGACGTTGAAAATATTTGTGGGGTCGTTACCGTTACAATCTCCTATCAGAAAAGTCACTGTTCTTGTATGGCTCTTGTAATATTCTACTCTGTATTTTAGTATTTGTTGTTATAGCGACAACAGAAATACATCATCTGTGAAAATTTCCACTGTCTAGCTGTTCTATATCACGGTTCATGTGATGAGTAGCCTGGTGACAGACGCACGGACAAACGGACAGCTGAGTCTTAGTGATAGGGTTCCGTTTTTTACCATTTGTATACGGAACCCTAAAACGAGTAGACTTTTGCACAGAATATGAACCTAATTTAGACCACACAACCAAAGTAAAACTTCTATAGCTGTAGGAAACGTAGTTATGTTTAGCCAGTTTGTAGCTAGTGGTTGTAGGGTGAATAAGAAGTACATAATGTATTGTTACACCTCTCTCTCTCTCTCTCTCTCTCTCTCTCTGTGTGTGTGTGTGTGTGTGTGTGTGTGTGTGTGTGTGTGTGTGTGTGTGTTTCCCCTACAGTAATGCATGAGATATAACTCTCTCTTTCTATATATAGTAATCTATACCTCTCTCTCTACTTCCATATGCCTCGTATTCGTAACGCTCTCATAACGCATTCAGCTTACTTCACAAATTAAGCGTGTGTTAGCTGTAAATATTTTTAACTTAAAAAGCTTATTAAAAAAAAAAACGTAAAGTCTACTTCATTACTTAACTCTTTACATCACAAGAAAATGTTCTGCACAAATGGCGTTGCCACATCATGCTGAGTTTACAAGAGCAGCTAAACTAGTGTGAAAACTACATCGGCTGTTCTATTGCACACTCCTTGATCGATTTAGGCAGAGGTAATGCCTTGCTGCATAGGTAGAGGTAGTCACATAGTGCATGGCACCACATATTACTATGCAACGCAATTGGGCCGGACGACCGGGGAGGTACCCCTCGCTCACATAATACCGCCGTAAAGTGACATGACCAGTGTTGCGTTTCGTGCAGTCTGTGAGTAGCCGGTGGCCCATTGGGGAGAGGGGATGATGGAGGGCAACGCGTCGGCATAGTAATTATTTGTATGTTCATGAGCGTCGGTAGTCGTAAAAGGGCTCCGATTTCTCGTTTCCCCTATTCTATATTAAAAAAAAAACGCCACTGAAAACCTTAATAATCTTAATATCACAGAATCGACGAAGAAAAACATGCAGACTGTAAATGAAGATAAGATGCTGGTGAAATAAGAGGATTGTGTGTCAGTCATGACCTTTGCGTTTTCAATTTGAGTAATATTTAATTGGTTGTGTCAGGGTTTCACGAAGGAGTTCAGCTCGCTGTCGGCGTTGGTGACGCACCACAGCGTGATGCCGGAGCTGCTGCCGGTGCCGTTGCGATTGCCGCGCGCGCCGCCGCGACATCGCGCGGACATGGAGGCGCTGGACAGGCTCGCGCCCGCACCGCCGCCCGCGCCGCTGCACTACCGCGCGTCGCTCGACGTCTGAACGCAGACTCGGGATCACGTTCACGTGAAGAAAGCAGTCAGAGTTGTCATTCTGCTTAGCCACCATGGCACATTGCTGAGTTGACTGACAATTGTCACTAACAATGTGCAATAACAATTATCACTAACAATCCATGCTGTAATTAGGTTAAAGTTGAATCGACGCCCAAAAAAAAGAACTCGTTTTAGGCGCATAGGTCGCTTAGAAACAAAAACCATTTTTAAATACACGATTTAAAAAAAAGCAACCCGACTTCAATTCTGCGGCAACACTAAAAATCTTAAAATAATCTGATTTAAACATTTAATTCATCAAGTCAATTAACTGATGGTAGACAGCCCTATTGCGTCCTAATGTACTGAGCGTTTGTTGGTAGTTGTAAGGTCCTTACTGTGAAGTTAGTGTTTTATAAATAATGTATTCACTTTTATTTATTTCATAGGCAGTTCATTTCTTTAACTGCTAAAAATATGTGCGAGAATGAACACTTTTTTGAAGGCAGAATTATTTGTACCTCTCATTTTTTCATTTTTGATTTCATTGGGGATGCATATTTTCCGAGTAGCTAATTGTGAAAACGGACGCAGCAAGACGGAGCAAGATTTGATAAGTGCGGAGGGTGCCGCAGACGTGCGATACGTGCTCCTGTCTGTCTATACGTGCTCCTGTCTGTCTATACGTGCTCCTGTCGGTCTATACGTGCTTCTGTCTGTCTTTAAATATTGGAGTCTAACGTTGTCTTGCAGCAGCAGCGTAATCGATCAGTCTCAGCTATTTTATTGCCAGCTACTGGACTTTGGTTTCCAATTGTCGACAGTATACTTCTGCAGTAAGCTCTGGCCGGCCCTGCGGAATAAGGAGTATGACATACAACAGTCCACCACCAAACGCTCTCCAGTACCTCTTCCTGGTTCAATTTCCGCTTGGGACAGAATTTGGCCGGTTCACCTGGGATCCACCATTGTGATTAGCGTTTCTGGTAGTCGAACACGATCCACTTCTGATCGGAAGTAACGACTCCATTTCGAATTCCCTCATCATTGTGACGGTGGACTAATGTCACGCCGCACTCGGCGCGCGCTCGTTGTTTTGCTTCACACAATTCACGCGGTTCTACTGCTTTTCACTTTTTCCAATTTGTTTCAAGTAAATTAAAATTATTTGTCACTCACACTGAGGCCTGCCGCTACTTATAAAGTGGTTTGGGATGGACCTCCTTTCACGATCACCTAAAACCGGCCGGCCGGGTTGGTTCTGAAGGTCAAAGTACAGCTGCACCCATAACGTATACGTTGTCACCAAAAGCGTACCGTGCTTTTACAATAGTTTCCCCACACACATGTTAATCCTTCGTGCTGTATCTGCAGCTGTGGTGCCGCGTAAATAATGCGATATTTCGAGTTTTCCTTGTCATGAACAGAACGAAGTCGAAGGAAGACTCAATTGCGGAGAAACTAACGAATTATGGAATCCGAAACAAAAAAAGAGGACAATACGTGTGAAATTTATTTGTTTTTGGAATTCAAAACTACACCAAACCCCAGGTGTCTACAGCAAGCGCTATGTAGTGTAGTGTCTACAGCAAGCGCTATGTAGTGTAGTGTCTACAGCAAGCGCTATGTAGTGTAGTGTCTACAGCAAGCGCTATGTAGTGTAGTGTCATGTCTAAGGACGAACTTACTAAGGACTGTGTCGACTCACAAAACTGCGTGGATCCTGACTGTGAGTGCAGATGTCAACTTCACTTCAGCCCGTGGACACAATCAGTTACGAATGTAAGTGTCGCATGCGTTTGTTGTTTCTGGATAGTCCAGGCAAAAGTTCAACTCAACAGACTTAATTTATATCAACTTCACTTCAGCCCGTGGACACAATCAGTTACGAATGTAAGTGTCGCATGCGTTTGTTGTTTCTGGACAGTCCAGGCAAAAGTTCAACTCAACAGACTTAATTTATATTAACTTCACTTCAGCCCGTGGACACAATCAGTTACGAATGTAAGTGTCGCATGCGTTTGTTGTTTCTGGATAGTCCAGGCAAAAGTTCAACTCAACAGACTTAATTTATATCAACTTCACTTCAGCCCGTGGACACAATCAGTTACGAGTGTAAGTGTCGCATGCGTTTGTTGTTTCTGGATAGTCCAGGCAAAAGTTCAACTCAACAGACTTAATTTATATCAACTTCACTTCAGCCCGTGGACACAATCAGTTACGAATGTAAGTGTCGCATGCGTTTGTTGTTTCTGGATAGTCCAGGCAAAAGTTCTACTCAACAGACTTAATTTAGAATTTACCTCTCGACGACAAACGCGACGTATGAGAACGACAAAAAATGGGTTTGTCCTACAGTGCAGCAAAGTAATAACTCACGTATTAATGAACATATTTACATAACGAGTATATTGTTGACAGCTCGCTGCAATTTTGTTCAATTTGTGGAAAAAATATACTCATATTCTGTGTATAACTAATATCTTGGAGGCTCTTGTAAGCCAATTGTATCATCACATATCAGTGCCACATATTGATGCCATCGACATATAAATTAATTATTGTTATCGATGCGACGAGAACAGACTAAGGACTCGTTAAAGTGGTGATAAGAGAAGATTGAGACATTTGTATGTTCCAGTGGTTCCTCTGAACCGGATAATATCTTCACATAAACGTGGAATAAAAATAGAAATGTTCTAAAAGTAACATGACTTATTTAAAGTAATATTGTACAAATCATTTTCATTTTTAGTATCGCTAAAGAATACTTTAAACGATGCTGCATTAAGAAGATAATAAATCCTCTCGTGAGGACCAGCTAGTACAGTGTCTCGGGAATTAGTTATTAAATCGGTACTATTATTATGAAGTCTACTTCTTGAATGTTTAAGAAAACATAACAAACACATTCAATAGCTATTTTCGAAATTTTTTAATTTATATGTTCAAAGCTTTGTGCAACAATCGAATTTATGGAGCCATTGTAATGAATTCCTTAGAAGCTTACACCATAAAGTTCATTATAGATAAATTAGATATTTTTTGAGTTATCATTCGAAAGTGTATCGAAGAAAAATGAACGTAGTCATGGCTGCGAAGTCACTAAATTATTGTACGTTGTCTAGTTTTCGTTCGCTAAGTTAGTGTTTTATATTATAGTAAATAATGTGATAAAATATAATTAGAAAATGTAAAAATAATATACAATTATATACAAATGTATAAAGCGGTTTTGTAGTTATACTTCCCTTATTTATAATATTAACGTGAATTCAGTTTCTTCCGTGTGTTTCTTTGTCTAGTCTTTTAATCTATTTTGTTTGAATAATAAAATTTAACAAGAAACATTCTTCATATTTATGCATTTGTTTAGAAAATATTATTGTATTTTGATTTATTATAAACTATTCTATTTAAATATAATTATTAACACTATAAAATATCATTGAATTAATTTGACATATTGTACATTATATGGAAGATAAGCAAGTTGCCTTTTAGCTGATATTTACTGTAGGCTTCGCACGAAGGGTACATGAACCGGCTGAGCTAGTATGTACATCGTGACTGGAACGGGATTGTCTATGTTCAGCAGCCTGTAGGTAATGTCGCCGAATATAATGTAAAGTGTCGCGCAGTTAGCACTACGACTACCACTTTATCCAAGTAATGCATGTTATTAAAGACAATTTTCTAAAATTGAAGTTCCCTAGTTCCTCTTAGCCAACCTGTGGATACAAATGAAGTTGTAGCTCGTTCTTGTAGTATTAGCAGTCAAACGAGTGGTCTCCGTCTATTGATGACAAATCGATGCCTATAAACGAGCGCAAACATAAACTATTTTGTATACTTTAAAATATGTACTTGAATAAAATGCTTGAGGGTACTTCCGATTCACCAAAATTCGAGAGATTTGGCAAGAAGTGAGATAATATTTTGCAGATAAATGAAATATTTCAAAGTGGGTAATTCCTAGTTATATCACAGAAAAAAACCAATGCAAACACACATTTCTAGTTAATTTCATACAAAGTGTAAGCACGCACACCTGTACGTATTTCTTTGTGAACGTAATAAACTGAACGGTAAATAAACCAGGCCACTCGCTTGGATCTTATTTGATTTTCTCAGAAATTATGAAACTTACACACTATTAAAATTTATACCCATAAAATGTACGTTTCTTGTCAATTAAAGTATCAAGCAACAAACACAATACCCACGACTTGCTCTAGTTTTACAAAGTTCACGATTGCCTATGTTTTCTTCTACGATGAGGGTAGCTCAATATTCTAAACACTTCCTTAGCTGTCGTCGACCGCTTGATCCAGACGCGCGAATTTTTGTTTTTTCTTCAATCAATAATGGATAAAACAGCTCAGGCTGTGGCACTATTTCACGCAGGCATTTTCCAACGTGACGTCGCTTGAACACTTCGAATCTGCAGATTTTTGGTACGACGGGACGGAGACCTCTAGGGCTACGTCAGCAGCATATGATCGATATATTCAGCTTACTGTTATACGACATCGGCGCCTCGGCGCAGTTCAAGTGCAATAGAGTCTAGGTGATGAACGACAAGTGGCCATCAGTTAGGATACCGTCAGACGGAGACTTACTGAACGAAACCTGACTCCGAAGAGAGCTGCCCAAAATTAACGGTAACCCACCGTCGATTTCGACTTAAAATCGCTTGTGAATCGTAGGGTTAGGGCGTCAGAGCAGCGGGTGCCATGTAGGATCCTAGTGGCAAAATATTTTTTTAGACCGTTCCAGTTGTACCGGAGCCTACTCAATGCAAACAAACAAACAATCAAATGTTTCCTCTTTATGATATTAGTATCGATATGGATCGTTAGCTCCGGTGTATGTATCTACGCTCAGGATTCATGTGCCGATCGACTGACATTGCCTTAGAACAAATAATATTATGTGTGTATGTTATACCTCTAGTTTGTTGATGTTTATGAAATTATAAAAACTATTTAATCAGTTTACCACTTCGTAAAAGAAACTACAGATTGACATTAGAAGTATGTGCCGTTTAATTAATATCGACTGTTGTTTCGTTTTGAGAGTGGGAACGTTAAGAAATGAATGCAAAAACTGTACACTTTACAAGTACTACTAGGCTTAAGTACTCTCCACTTGTTCGTCAGTAGCTAGAACATTACTATTGGTCTACTGTTCAGGAGAAACGCGCCGGCATTAAATAGGACAACATAGTGAAACTCATTCGATACCGAAGCTACATTTATAATTTGAATAGTCATATGTTGATTACATTCAGAACTGACCTACTTGATCATACCATTCTTAAAAGCAAGTTTCGAGATAATAATCCCTATGTATCAGCAATATAAAACTTGGGGTTTTAAAATTTTAATAGAATATGAATTGCTTATTTTTATATGATTATTATAAAAATTGTTACTTAGTCCGTGACGAGGTGACGAGGTGACGTCGTGCACTCTATGAAGTTGCTCTTTGCATGCTGCCAATATAAGCAAGCGCTATCACCTGCTGTGCTCTATGGAGTACGTCGCTAATATAACGCTCAGGCATATATTTAAGGCTTTACTTAACCTTGGGTGGGTCCCAGGCTGTGTACTCAAAAACGCTTGTACAGCAGTCGTATACATCGGCGCTACATTGACATCGACGGCGCCGACAGTCATAATTATGTAAATACACATATCTATCGAAATATGTAGTAAGTGATCGTTGCCATGTTGCTGAATCGGGCCGACACAACCGGGCAGGTACCTCTCGCTCAGATTATACCGCCGAAAAATCAATGTATTCATAAGAAATAAAAACTAAAAAACTTATGATTTTAAATAATGATTTTAGTTTTTTATGCGCAAATGGCATGGCCATGGCAGACTGTCCACTCTTCAAACCGGCTAACTTAATGACAATATACTTATTACACTTAAGTATGTATTTGTGTTTTAATTACTTACGCAATAATTTATTGAAGTTGAGCCTGGTGACAGTCAGACAGACGGACAGCGGCGTCATAACCAATAGGGTCCCGTTATTACTCCTTGTGTATGCTGAATTGTATACAATATGTTACCACTAAAAACAATTACTAGCTTCTAATTGTATAAAAAATATTTACTTTTAAATAAATACCTGAGTTGGAAGCCTGCCTTGGGCAACGGTCCAATTGTATTATACGAAAAGCAAAGGAGGAGGAAAGGTTCGATTATGATGGGTACTTAAAGAGAAATATTTAGAAATTGTTGAAACACCAAATTATCAGACTATGAACCACATCTTTGTTTTACTTGTAAGCAATTTGGCCATACATATATTTTAATTATTTTTTTAGTAGACTTGAAGGTGAAATGTCGTGAAGTGTTCTGGCTACAATGCTGGTAGCTGCTCCATAAACCGAGACAAGCACATGCCATCATTTGACAAGCACATGTCATCATTTGCTTGTGACACTACATAGTTCACTTTTAACGTTATAACAGTCATGTCATAAACGTTTTTAGGAAAACACCTCATTTTATCTAAAACTGTGTTTATATATTAACATACATCTCAAATAGAACTATTTGATAACTCTTTACCATTTACTTAGAACCGTATTTTATGGTATTTCAGTAACACCTTGAGAGTTGCTTTTACAGAAAATGAAAATGTAATATTGTAAAAACGGTCATTTTTCATTAATAACATTTTTGTAATTATTCCGAAATAAAAATTTGCCTTCTGCTAAGAATTTATTTATTGTTCCTCTTTCATTGGACCGGGTGGTCTGGCCTGACCTGACTGGTCACTCGTGACTGGTACAGACTGGTCACTCGTGCCTCAGAAGTACTGACTCAGCGATCGTCCCATACCCACGTGCTGTGGGTGTACGCGTGCAGTCGCAGCCTAATTGTGACTACCCATGGAATGTTATAAATAATGCAAGCAATTTAATTAACTTACTATACACAGCAAGCCGCGATGGAAAAGGTAGCAGAGACGATCGCCACATAATGGCAAAATTTAAAATGTATATTATGCTTGCGTCCAACGCTTCAGTAACAAAGTAGGTACACCTAAACGCAACCTTTTATTTTATTTTTGATACATTTTTATTAATTTACTATCATAATTTTTTTACTATCAAATACAATGTTTTTGTTCAGTTGTTCCTTTTGTAAGTATTCGTCTGCAATCATAAGTTATTTAAAGGACCTCTCATCAAATTATATTTAATATTTCGAACGGGGTGAATAGTAATCCCAAGTAGGTTATTTTATAGCTCTTTTATCATCCGAGACCGGCCAGTGGCTAGTCGAACACCGTCGCAGCTATCGCCGGCACAGGGTCAGCATTGTTTCTGCACAGCCAATGACATCGCACACACACAGTATCAGCATGCTAAACCATGCCGTCGCAGATGGCACTTTGTGTGGACCCGAGGAGGACGTATGATATATGCCCGACAGGACCCTGGTACCGATGTACAACGGACTCGGAATGTCGCTGATTAATAGAATTTTTGGTTGATGCTTCATTTGCACGTTATAACCGTGCGACGCCTGTTAATCATACTGTTTCTCTGGTACCTTGTGTTGTATAAAATATATTTAATCCTCAGTTTTTCTATTGAATTTTTATTAGATGTCGTACTTGAGTTATATCTCTTTTCGTCAATAGATTGGCTGCTGCAAAATCTGTATAGTAATGTACTGTGGTGAGGGGTTGAATAGCAGAAGGTAATTATCTATAAAATGTTTTATTATCGTTTAATATATTAATACTTATGTTACATATTATAACTATCTCAATACCCTTATGAATAAACTATCTTAATATCTAATTACATTTTAATAATCTATATATTATTAAGAACAATAAAGACCGTGTATTTTACATTGTGTGTATTTTATACACACTTTATATACGCAATAATCCACTGCTGGTCATCTCCACAGAATCTGTGGGGGGTTACGGGCATCGAGGCGGACCTCATAACCCGGGTAGGGTCGCAAGGGGACGACTATCCCCTCGGTAACGGGGCCGCAATAATTTGCGTGTTTGCCATCGTGGCTTATTGCTTCAGGGGAATGTAGGCCTGTGTGTCGTGACTGTGGTGAATAGCGATTGGGTGTGTCATGCGTGCGCATGTGTGATCCTCGTCCGGATCGCAGGACACGCAGTCCCTAGTCCGCTTGGTGGATCACGGGGGGGGGGGGGGG
>JAFELO010003066.1:2213-20487 GCA_017140195.1 Eumaeus atala
ACACACATACACACACACAAACACACACACACACACACACAAACACACACACACACAAACACACACACAAACAAGTGTGTGTGTATTGTTCGCGAATTGTGACTCGACACAGAGTCAAAAGTTAATTGACGTAAAATACCGATGAACGGAACTATGAATAAATGTATCTGGCATAAGATTTTTGGTCTGATAAGGAATTGGTTCGAGACAAAACTGACCCTTTATCCTCTGAGAAAAACGTTTTAGTAAGTTTACTCATTAGTAGCTCGTTGCATGGGTATCCAACCACAGAAGCGTGGCGAGATGGACCATACAAGAGTGTGTTAGATTTTTAAAATTCTTAGATACAGTCTGCAGTGACAATATCAGGGATTTTAGTTTCCTTTATGGGTGTGGATCATTACATATTACTATAAATGATCTATTGGATTAACTTCTCGTGGCCAACGCTAGAGCCACGGCAGAGTATTGGTAGGACAAAATTTTAACGGCTTTAATTGCTATCTCGAATAAAAATTTAGGAGGGAGTAGTGCCACGCCGCACAGGAGGAGGTAGTGCCATGCACAAGTGCATGATACTGCATCCTCCTATGCAAAGGAATTGGGCTAGCACGACCGGGGAGGTACCTCTTGCTAAGACAATATCGCCGTAAAGTGGCATATTTAGTGTCGTGTTTTGTGTGGTTTATGAGTGGCCGGCCAATGGAGGGAGAGGAACCAACACATCGGCATAGTAATTATGTGGATGTTCATGGGCGTCAGTATTCGTAAAAAGGCTACGATTTCTCGTTTGAGCACTATTCTATAAAAAAAAAAGAAAAAAGAAGGCGAAACACTTTTCTGGTGAACTAAGTAATGGAACTTGCGTCATCGTCACGTCTAACAGTTCGTCATCAAAATCACTAGTGTCGACAAGTTTTCTCTTCCACCAACAGCAACATCAACACAACGAGCAGTGGGTTACTTTTGATGGCTACTTACATCCCATAGACATCCGAAAAATTCTACGCAAGTTTCTCTCCAATGAACAACAGGAAACTCACAAACTCCTCAAAACGTATCCTGTGAGCGAGAGATATTTCCTCGGTTATGCAGGCTTAGTTCTGCTGTATGCAAATACAATAATACACCAAATTTTTAATCGGTGGTGTCGGAAGTGGCAAAGTTAATCGACCTCAAAAGCTATGACGATGCAACAAACTACTACAAAGTCCCTCACAACCAAGAGTGAGGAGCATGATCGGCCTCATAATTGGATTTCATTGTGGCGTTCGCTTTGAATATTAAAAAACACTCACAAAACAAACACTCGCAAAGTCTCAAATCACAATATCAAGCGTCTCGTACAACTGTAGAAATTTAATGCCCCAATTCTTTCTGAAAACATTAAGAATATTTTTTTTTAAATTTTAAAAACTTTTTCTGCAACACGAATAATGAAAAAAAAAAAGAAAATGATATCCGTTTCCGCTTACCTGCCCATATCGAAGTCGCTCTTTTGGTGACTAACGATGCCCATTAACATCCAAATACCTATATATATATATGTAGATGTATGTATATAATATTTTTTAATTTGCTAGAAACATTGTGCACAGTAAAACGAAACTCATCGCACACTTGTACTCTTTGTTTACAAGAGTTCAAGAGTGCAAAGAGGGTGGAGGCATTTGAGTCCAAGGGGGTGGCACTGGCCGTTAGTCTGGATATAGCAAGGGCTTTTGATCGAGTATGTTAAAAAGCGCTCCTTTCGAAGCTTCCATCTTACGGACTGCCTGGAAAGCTATGGGACTGGATCACTAGGTTTTTGACAGATCGCGACATCAACGTCGTTCGCGACGGTGCATGCTCGGATCTCAAATCTGTCGATGCTGGTGTTCCGCAACAGTGTGTTCCGTCTCCCACGCTGTTTCTTCTGCACATCAGTGATATGTAACAAATCAGTGGCATTCATTCTTATGCGGATGACAGGACGAGTGATGCACTATACTCGCCGCACTAATATTTCCGGGGAAAATGTCACCAAGTATCGGAACCAAATTGTGTCTTATGTCGAGTCCTATTAACGAAAGTCTTGGAATGGGGGCGATAAAATTTAGTTCAATTTAACCCAAAAAAAATAATAATTGCGGGTTTACCGCAAAAAAACCCCTCCTCCTTATATTCTCACTTCGAAAATACCCCCCTAATGGCCTCAGTTAGTATCGGGATTCTTGAAGTCGCCGTATTGAGCAACGTTCAATTCCGCGGTCAATTTGAGGGATCCTGATCTACTCCTGATCTTTCATTCTCCTCTTCTTATAAGAGGGGTGCAAAAAAAACCCCTCGGTTCGATTGGCTTCGCCTGGGTTCACGGTTGACCTTGTCGCCTTGGGTACGGATGACCAATACAATACTGATTAATTTACAATAATATAACATTAATAAAATAATATAAATTATATCGGGTAACGTTCAGTTCCGCAGCCACTTGAATGGAATTATTGATTGGGTTAATGGACCTACAGCCGATTTTAATTACAGGATTTTACGCCAAAATTCCATATTTCACACATTATTTCTACATCGAGATGATGCATGCGCTTTGAGCACAGTTTTTTCTGCGCACCAATTATTTACAGGATCAGCTACCCCCGTCGATATTTCCGGACCGATAGGACATAGGGGTCTTCGAGTCGGTAAGGCCTCGACGGATGTCCAAGGGCGTTGATGATCACTTATCAACACGTGGCTCAACTGCGCGCTAGCGTCATATGAAGTAAGAAGAAAATTGTAAGAGGTTGTGCCTTGCTGAATAGGTGAAGGTAGTGCCTTGTATGAAGCATGACACTACATCCTCCTATGCAACGGAATTGGGTCGGCACAACCGGGTAGGGATCTCTCGCTCACTTGAGAAACGTAAAGTGACACCTACGGTGACGCTTTTCGTGCAGTTTGTGATTAGCTGGTGGTCCCTTGCTGAGAAGAAGGGCAACGCATCGGCATAATTATGGGCGTAGTTAGTCGTTGAAGGGCTCCGAATGTACGTTTGTCCCCCTATACCATAACTTTTGAAACTAGACCGCCAAATTTGAATTTAATCGAACTGAGATAATTTGTGTGAGGGGACCTAGACTTCCTCTGCCGTAAACTTTTTCAAAAATGGCAAGGAACAAAATTCGCGCGGTGATAAAGTTTTACGTTTTAAACGGGAAAACAGCAACCAGATCAAAGTGCCAAGCTAGATGGTGTTTTAGGTAATACTACTCCTGCATTAAGTACAATTCACACTCGTGTAACTGATTTTAAACGCGATAGACAGACCTGTGATGACGCCAATACGTCTAGCCGTCCACGTGAAGTCACGAATCCGGACATGATCAAGAAAATCTAAAAAATACTCACATATAAAAGGGAGTTAACAGGATTTCTGATAGAGTAAAATATACTACATTTTAAGAATTTTATAGCAGTGTTTATATAAGTCTGAAATTTCTAAATTAAAACATTTATTACATTTAGGAATCACAATTAGTTTAACAGATTTAATTTGATGAAATTAAACGGATGCTGCAAACATGCTCCGAGTACCAACTACTTACGATTTGGATTTGACGAAACGAAAATAATTAAATAGTTTTAAGTCGTACCTTCGCAAATGCTGATTTTTGTGTTTTATAAGTGAAAATTTAAATTCAAATGCATATTGTATTTACTTTGAAACAATTTTTATTTAAATTAGTTTCGTTTTGTCGTAAGTGAAAATATAATGAGTATTATACCCAGATTCTTTGTTTTTATAGAAATAAATTTATATCTACAAATACGTATTGACACACGTATTGACACCACAAAAATGAGAAGAAAATATCAAGTAAAAATATAATAAGTATCAAAAATAACAAATAATATTTTTTTTTGTCTAAAACAATCCTCTTCATTGCCACATTACTGGCGAGAATACATGTTATAGACGATAAACTTAATCCTCAGTTTCACTAATGACTCTAGCAAAATAATGTAAGAATTCAACCGGAACGTCTTTCTGGTAAATAGTACTTCTGAGTTACTGTGCGAACTGCACAGTACCTTAATTATATTAGTAACAGAGTTTGCGACCACCATATTCGTTTACTCTAACTAAAACTAAAAACAACTTATGTGTTGATTTCAGCTGTTATTAAATTTGCCTCTTGTCAATCCTTGCTTTCATCTTTGCTCATGTCATATAGCATTATCGCATAAACTGTTAAAAAATATGCATATATTTCTCACATAAAATAGTCATCAGAACCAAAACTTAATTAAGCCGTCAGATTGAATAGCCTTTACGTCACAGGTAACTTACATAGTTCAAAATCTTAACACAACAACCCATGTACTGGAGGAGTCCAGTTCTCTTTTGAGGGTCTGACTAATCACCGAGGTACTGCTGCTGACAAATCGGGAACATTTATAATATTAAATTTTTTTTGTGGAATAAGGGGGCAAACGTGCAAAAAAGCAAAACTTTTTATCACTACCGCCCATGGACATTCGCATGATTATTACGGAGATGTGTTGTCCTACCATCACCCCCCTCAATGGGCCACCGGCTACTCATAAACCACACGAAACCCGACAGCGACGCTGTAACTCTATGCCTCTATCGAGTGAGCGAGTGGATTGTGGATGATCAAAACATCTGAGAACGCTAAAGAATTATTTGTCGCTAACTCGACTGTAGATAGAATTTTGGAGTTCATACTATTTTAATAATTAAGGAAAATGATTACTTCGTCCTTAGGTAACCTCGTAAAGTATCATCAACATACCTCTTGTAGAATATTGGCGTTGTAGGTGAAGTTCGAAGGGCAGCCTCCTCAAAGTTCTCCATAAATATATCCGCAATTACAGTTGATTGTCCTATGTACGTAGTCATTGTATCTCTTCGAGAAAATGGTATGAATCCATTGTAAGTGCTTTAGTGAGACCACGAAGTGATGATAGGACTTTCACCACATGTTGAGCCAATTTATGTGTAGGTGAGTCAACTGGGATCACCATTGAATGTAGCGGTGCACCAGTATTGTGTACTTTCGGCAATACATTCAGTTTCGTTTATACACACGAAGGAATTACATTTTTAAGGTCTACACTCAAGTTTTGGAGTGTTTCAATTAGATAACTAGTACTTTTACAACGCTGTTAGTTGGGTCGCTTTTGACATATTTTATTTAATTTAAATGATCATATAAAATTTAATACAGTCAAATAAATAAGATCATAATTTGATAAGGCGACTTTTTCAAGAGACATCTGAAAATAATTCTTTTATGCCTCAAGTGACTTCTGAAAACCGATGATATATTTAAAAAATATTTACGTAAAAAGGTCCCGATCGTAATGAAGAAAAAAATTTCCTGATACTAGGATTTGCTTTTTTATATAAAAAGATACAAGAAGGTTGACCCACTCATACATACGACATTGGCTATACTAAATATACAAGGTTCAAATCCTCACTCCACATACACATACTCTTACAATAAAAATAATTTATCGGATTTTATCGCGGTCTATTTAAGCCCCACATACTACTGGACTCCACCCAGGGCCAGTGAATATGTTTCCCTGTATCAAAAAAAGCGGTGACATATGGAGGGCTGTGTGACTATTCTACTAATCTAATCCTAAGAGATGGACTCTTGGAGTCTTACGTGTGTGTATGATGGCATGCTATAACATATCACTGAGGTACACTTGGGAGTGTACCTCAGTGATCCTCATCTCATGGCATTCGGGGCCGTACCGGATGTTGTATGTGTCTAACACAGGCATCGGCAGTCATAGCTGTCATCACAATACAGGCTATTTAAACATCTCGACTGATATGCAACAAACACTACGTATTGGATTATTCGCCCGTCCTCTGTAGACGGCAGTTGGCGTGAGTGTCGGTCTGTCTTCAAAGACGCGTCTACAAGATGCCGCTCGCCGACAACTGACCGTTATTTCGGCGACGTGTAGTTATCACCTATGTGGATTTTAGATAGGAAAATAAAATTATTTTCCTCTGTTTGAATTTGTAAATTTATTACCTACTTAATACGCGAAAGAGTCCCAGTTCCGTCCAAGGATGATTTGTGAGGCGATAGAAATTAAATATAACCCAAACATTAATGGAGAGGATGGTTGGATTCTACCATATGCTTGGTATATATTTGTAGTAAATATAATTAAATCAGAAAGAAAACATGTGTAATCCCTGCTGCAAGACACAATAAGCTCCTTCTTCGTGAATCGGGCTAATTAATAGTTAATGAATCTGCTGCATTAGAATACTCAACCACCAGACTAAAATCATCAGTCTGCCCGTGACTATGATAGCCTAAATGTTATCAAAACGCCGGGACACTCTGGGACCTGTGAAAGTGCCCTAACAAATGGACAGACGCCGGTCGAACAAAGATTTCATTAGCCCAGGCACATAAATATTTGTGCATACTCCTTCAGAGGTCAATACAACCTCGCTTTAACCATAGCCTCGTATTGACGAGGTTTGAACCACAAATCTTCAGTAGGGAGCAAAGCTCCGGTCTGGACTCCCCTCGACCCGGCAACGGGAACGAGTGCGAAGACGTAAGCAGTATCTCCACAGTGTTCGCGCGAGCTGCTCGTTGATTATTTGTTACAAGTGAACTTACTTTTTTATTCAATTCTACATCATATCCGGACGCGGTAAAAACGGACACTTTATTCAGGTACGGAGTCACGTGATCTCGTCGTGCTATTTAGAAGCAGTATCTTGCACAGGCGTTCTGAACTCTCTGAATGGACTTCTTAGTACGTTCTTGTAATCGTGAGCCTATGACAGCATCCATATAATTGAATTTGGAAAGTGTGAATGACTCACATAGTACTATGCGAAAGCTTTTCATTGAGCGAATCCCTGATTCGATTATTGTGTTACTAAAATGTGTGATTCAAATCGCATATATTCATCTAACAATATTCCTAGGTTTATAACTTTGCTTACGTCCTCGATCTTACTGCCATTTATTCCAATTATGGGGGTCTTTCTCTTTAATTAGCTGCACTTGATGACGACTGCCAAGGTCTATATACTTACTTTTGCCCCGGTTCAGTACCAGTGCGTTTGACTTCGTCCAGTCAAAAATCTTAATTAGGTCTTCATTAATTAACCGCAATGATTCTGCCAAATTTTGTGGTTTGAATGATAAGTAGATTTGTATGTCATCAGCGAATATGTGATATTTACATGTTGTTATGCAATTAATTACGTCTCCAGAGTATAAATGAAATAAAATAAGCCCAATGTGGATTCTTGAAGGATCCCCTCCATAAAGAAGACTGCGCCGCGACGAGATGACGTTTTACTCCTCATCTACAATTTCTACGTTTTGGTGCCTGCTCTGAAGGTAACTAGCGAATCATGAGACAACGTCGATATGTATAGTTTATGATAGCAATTATTGCATTTCAACTAAATGCTGGAACAAAATATTGTCAAAACCAAGTTGTAGCTAAACTTCGAAAGTTATTTCTTCACTCCAAACAGCGCGTAAGTATTTTACACTGTAATTTTCGATAAACTAATTACGAAACACGAACTTAGCTGAACCTTATCCGGAACATTCACATGCACATTTTGCTCACACTTACGTGCGCCAAAAATACAAGCAACAAAACGAACGTTGAAGATTGTTCAACCACTGTGTGACGTGGATAAAATATATTATTATTCTACCAAACAACTCTCGCTCGATAAAATATTAAAACGCAGATACACGAAACCAAAAACAATAATAACCCCAAAATTGAATTCCCTACATAACGGTTTTTAGATATCTATGATGGGACCGAGTTAATCGTAAATTAACATTCAGCTTTTTGAATTCTGCATAAATGGCCTATTTCGTCTACAAAGTTGATACCCATTGTTTTGATTCCCGTAGCATCCCGCAAAGTACTTTGAATATTAACCGAATATTTTTGACACACTAACGCACGACGCATCCACAGAGAAATATTAAAGGTAGAAAGGTAATTATGATAGGATTTTTGTAAATGTTTTTTATTTATTTCCCTGAAGTTACTAACCCGACGACGATTCACGATGACGAACCTCAGTGGTCCAGTGGTTAGTGCTACGGACTCCCACTCGGATAGGCAGGTTCGCTCCCAGCCGATTTTCTGAGTAATCGCTGGCGACGGAAAACAACATGAGAAAACATCGATTCGTCTATTCGAATTAGACCACACCTAGTATTGGGCCGGTACGACCGGGGAGGTACATCTCGCTCACATGATACCACCTTTAAGAGAAATCTTCGATTTCGCGCTGCGTGTGGTTTATGATTATCCGGTAGCGTATTGGAAGTGAGGAGGAAAATAGGGCATCTCTATAGTATTTATGGGAATTATATGGTATTACATGGATGTCATCACAAGACTACGATTACTCGTTTGTCCCTAATAATATGAAAAGTCCACCAGTGAGCATGATATTTACAAAGATTTTGAAACGTCGCCATTGTAAAACACTTAAGAAAAACGCGACAAAGGACATTAAAGTAGTATTACAACATTTTATTATTTATAAACTATATATAATTATGTGAGCACCGTTTTTTTCGAACAAAGAACGCGAATGGAGCGGAGGAGAGACTGCCGAACAACTTGAAGGGGAACATCCAACTCTTCAGGAATGAGTTGACAAGTCTTCGATTGTTTGGTTGTTCAGTTGTTCGGCAGTCCCTCGAATGAATAGGATCAAATTTTAGGATCATGACATTCTAACAAGCATTGAAAGTATATTAAAATGATGGGGAAAATACTTCAGAGATATATCAACATGTACAAGACGTTTATAATGCGGTTATAAGTTGGGAAATGTGTTGGGTAGTAATTGGAGCTTTGCTTTATGAGAGAGAGTAGTCGGAGCCTTTCAATGAATTCCGACGCTTGAAAATATCCACATAAATATAATTAAACATATATGCAATTATAAACTGAAAGTTTACGTAATAAAGAACTAAAGACATGCACACACATACATGTTATTAGTTTAAATTTTGTTAAGTATCTGCCAACTTTAGCACTTCAAACGAATGACAAAAATGTTTATTATTTATTATAGTAATCTTTATTATAGCAAGCATCAGTAACTTTGTTAGTTGAATACACTTAATACTTAACCAACGATTAGTAATTTAATATAATATTGTTTTTAAATTTACCGACAATCGTGCGCGGTTATACCATAGCGATTTATATAAGCGCTTTTTAGACAACTCGCTATCATAGTATGTAAGGGATTGTCTCGAACTCTGCGCACCAGGGATACACATCTTTTACGTATCGTCCTAAAAAATCAATTTACTCTTGTTTCGGTAAATATTCCTGATGCGCTGCAACATCTAGGCAGACCCAACAACATCCTGAAAGCATTCTTATTAGAGGTCACTGAAAATGTTATAGTACAAAAGTTAAGTGGCTACTTTGACTTCTTTAAGCGTCATAAGAAATCTCCTTTAAAACTTATTGTATATCAATGTATTGTAAAACTCGTCGTCGTAAAAAAGGGAGGCCCAGGGGCTCAAAAACACCTTGACAAATATAAAATTCTCATGAGTGTAACATATTATACCTGTTTGAGAGTGTGTGCCTTGTGTGTTTAATTTGCAGTGACGGTTTCTTTGCCTAACAGGAAAGCTATGACAAGAGAGGCGAACCTCATATTCATGTCAATCTGAACCTTGAAAGAATTGTAAACACTTTATACAATTACCACTAGAGTATCTGTCTAAAATCATTTGGGCTATAAAATCTAAATTTTAAATTGATGAAGACACATTGTTAAAAGTTTTGGTTATGCAAAATATTTCCAAAATACTCCGTCTTCGATGGGCCGTACGAGCCCTCCAGTGCACAACAGTTCTGTCATATTAATTAACTAATTTCTAACTCATATCAAACTTCAAATATAACATTACTTTTATAAATATTAAATTAGCACGTTGCCTGTGGCATAACTTGGAGGCACTTAAAACATGTACCTACGCATAAGAAAATGAGAAGTGGCATGCTCCGTTGATTAGGGAGTGGCAAAAAAATGGCAGGTTAACCTTTAACAAAACAAATAGGCAATGTGAATGTGGAAGAATATTGGGACCGGAGAAGATTAAGACTGGCATCTTCCCATTAGCAATCCCCTTAATAGTAATACGGTTATCTATTTATATACTATAAGCTATATTAATATAAAACATAATAACACATATAAATACTTATCCACTGTATAGTTTTATTAGAATTTTAATAGAGCTCTCGTTCTATATTTATCCACAAGAAACTTCAAGCAGGCTTCACGTCCATAACTTTGTCAATATATGCATTAGTTTCCTGTAATGAAATTATTCTCGGACGTAAATTAAATATCTCTGTATGTGCCTACGCACATACGGGAAGAAAAAAGATATATATCTGATTTTTTTCTATAAAGAAGTCAGTGTTGCTCTTCTATTAAATACGTCAATTACATTATCTTTATACGTTGTGGAAATGTTGAAGCTGAAAATGTTATGAGCAATTATAAAAGGATACCTACCTGCCAAAAACGTCAGAATACAAACTAAGAACAAACAAAGCGAGTACACAAAAGAACAATAGCATCTCCTGTTGAGCTATGAAACAAATTAGTATTGTGAAAATACGTTTTAAAACGAACAGTTACCGCCAAGTTCACCACGTGTTATTTGCTTTGTCTTGCTTAAGCCTTACAGGTTACAGTGATGAATACTAAAACAAAAATACTAGAAACTTTACATCTTTCCATCCATAATTGTAGTCGTAAAACTGGAATTGTACACGACTATATATGTAACATACAGACGACCGGCTGGCTCAGTTGGTAACGCCGTGGTAGTCCGCGTGTTACGCCACGGTTCGAATACCGCCCAGGTCATGGATGTACATGATGAAATCTTAATTTATTTGCATATATACAATTTCTTAAAATTATAAGAATATTAAATATATCTCCGTTATCCAGTATCTGTAACACAAGTCCTAACGGTGCCTGCCACAGGACTAGGCTAACGTCGCCACCATGGTTCAAGCCTTGTCGTGGCGGTGGGGCTCAGTAGCCCGGGGTGTTCCGAGACACCTTGGGCGAGGCCAATTGAACCGAGGAGTTGGCGGCTCTTAGTACCCCTCCTATAAGAAGAGGGGACAAAAGAGCATGAGGAGGTACCGCTCTTTGTATCCCTCTTATAAGAAGAGGGGAGAAAAGAGTGATGGTGCGTTTACGCACGGGGCAAGGGGCGAGGACGGGAACCTCACCCCGTTGCACTGTCCCAAATTCGGTTGGGTTGTCATATAGTGCAGGACAGCCCCATCTGTTGAGGTGGTGTCGTTCCCTTCCGGGGCTGACTTACCGCCGAGGTGCCCACATGATTTGCTGTTCCGGGACACTTCACCAAAGGCACTGGTGGCATTCGCGGTGGTTTTTTGGCACTAGAAACGCGTTTCCCCGTGTCATCAAAAAAAAGTACTGGAAACAGGCTTCTCACAAATTGCACGTAACCACATGGCAAATCCACTGTAAGTACAATAAAACAGTGTGCTCAAAATACCATTTGAAGATAGATAGCCACTCGAGCTATGTATTAAAACACAGTCCTACGCTTATCAAATATGAGCATAAAACATAATTAAAATAACGCAATTTTTATTAAAACTGTCGCTTTTTCAAGTTTTCACTTAAAATGACTTCATTATGCAAGTACTAGACCGACAACAAAGAAAGGATAGATCGTACCTTATATAACTTCGTTGGAGACAACGCAAATAACGATTTATTCGTTTCTAGTGTTATTCGAGAGCAGTAACACTAATTAAATACGGGCCTCACCGCTATCTATTCCAGATTAATGCTCCCTTGGCTCTGATATATTCTTACCTGGGAATAGAAATCATCATAATCATCCTTTTTTTGACGACTGATTTATGCATTGGTAACTGAGCGGGCTTGCCGCGTATTTTAACGTTAGATGTTTGAATCACAGGTCACGGATGTTTGGCAGTGTAACACAGTACGTATTCCTATCATACAAATTGTAATTTTTTTGAGGCATAAGGGGGCAAACGATCAATCAGAGCCTTTTGAAGGCTACCGATACACATGGATATTCGCATAATTCTTAGACAGTGCGTCGACCTCCTATCATCCCTCCATGGGCCACCGGATACTCACACACGGCACGAAACGCGACAGTGAACCTGTCACTTTAGAAGACAATGGAATAGCTAGCATAGCAAAGAATAGAATAGAACGGAACGGAACGGAACGGAACGGAATGGAACGGAACGGAACAGAACGGAACGGAACGGAACAGAACGGAGCGGAACGTAACGGAACGGAACGGAATGGAATTTATAGTTCCGATGCACCTCACTATGGTTTTACTAGGTATTGCGCGCCATAGTATGCTACAAGCTCCAGAAAGCACCTGACTCCACACTCCAAACGGGGCCAACAATGACGTTTTAAATGCTTGTCTTAACGTTACCAAAAAGTTTGGTGTGGTAAGCATAAATATTATATTATTATACTCAAAGATTAGTTTTTATAAAATATACACACAAAAATGAATGTGTATGTCGTATAAAATTCTAAATTAATAAAGAGTTTTATACATAACATTACAGCATTATATTTTTTATGACAATGAATTGCATTCAATTCTTTGAATTTAATTGATGAACCAAAATTAAATGTATAGAATCCGTAAATATTATAATTTATATTTTCAATGAAAGTTTGAGCCTGTATATACTATTTTTTCATGTAAAAACTTCTGATTGCAATAAAACTACTTTTAAGGATTTCACCAAGGTTTCTTAAGAAAGTAATGAGCCCGACGTTTCAGAAGCTTTACAGCAACCATAACCACGGGTAGAATGATGATAGATGGCCGGATGTCAAAACTATTAAAAATGCCCCAATAATTATTATGTCGGGTAAATATCGGGTAAAAATACCCGAAAAATTAGAATGCTCACAAACCACAGACTTTGTAACCTCAGATTTTTAATGGTGTCTCATATCAGCTATATGATCTATAACGCGAGTTTTATAGGTTTTTTAGTTTGTCCTACATAGGAGTCCAAATCAGGCTTGTAGAGGGTTATCGCATTTCACTGATGGTAGGAAATGACTAACCTTCTTTGGCGGGTTAAAATGGGTTTTGATTTATGGTCGCTTTAAAACGTATTCAATTTTGCCACTGGCCTCTTTTAAATGTGGTAATATTGCAGGTAAGCGCTCGACGGTGGCCGGTTTCACTGGGCTTTATTGGAGCAGACGGGAAGCAAAAAGCTTATTGTCTCGCAGAACTTGCTCGACATGTTCAAGTTCGGTATCCATGAGTTGCTTGCCACAAAGGCCTGGTGCTCTCTGAAACAAAGATTTACCCACGGTAGGTAACTGATGGTGATGAGGACTGCAGTTTAGATACTTTCAAGAAACTGTGTGACTTAAGGCGTTGTTGAGATTACGGATGTACAAAACATTTGAGGAAGCAGAGTAATTATTTGCCTCTAGCTTCATTGTAAATTGAATTTTAGAGTTTCCACTATTTAGATGGTCAAGGAATATGGTACGGTATCAACATTCCTCTTCTAAAACCTTGTCGTTTTTGGTGAAGTTCAAAGATCAGCCTACTCATAGTTCTCAGGGGATACTGGCAAACTGATCGCAACCGCGTCCACTTGTTTGTAGAATTGATGATTCCACATCATAAAGCCAGACGTGAGGTAATGTTTTAATTAGTCAGCATATTCCAGTGGTAGGTCATTTCGCTTTAGTTTTCTTGTTACTATTGATATACACTCCTCTATTGGTCAGCATGTAAATAGGGACTGTACCATCAAAACTGACTATAATTTAATTGTTATAGAGATGTAGTTGTTGTACCTCCTCGACAAAGTGTAACCCTAGCAAATGCTTCACTGAGTACACTAATTGTACAATAAAATAATTTGTCCTGCGCAAATGGTTAATATCTCTATGGGATTACCGCTGTAGTTGAGGTTCAGATAAATCCTGGAAGTGTCAGGTAAGTTAGGGATATTCCTGAAGTGACTGTTTATTGCATCGTTTGTTAAATTTTTTATTTGCCAAAATACTTGTTTTAATATTTTTCCATAATAATTTTGGATTGTTAATTTTATTTTTTATATTACATTTATAGTAAGCAGATTTTTCATAAAATAGTGATTTATTCACTAATTTTAGGGATTTATAATATTCTTTTTAGTATGTAATTTTGTTTTATGGTATTCTGTGGAGGCTCTATCGCACAAGCGCATCATTAACTTTATGGTGACCCATGGATAGGAGTGAGATTTTACAATTGTGGACGTTAGAGGTGCATGCATATTAAATATAGTTATGACACTTTGATTAAACGTGTTAACCATTTGATGATAATCAAGTGTCGAGATGTGATCACAATGTATAGCTTGTAGGTCCGAGATCAATTTTTGTATATTCACATATTTAGTAGTAATATAACGAGATTAAATGAAAAAAATATATAATTGTTTGATATATTGAAGTTGATTCAAAACACATACTTTAATTATTTTACTTCACAGATTTTACACGCCAATAAAGCTTTTTAAAAAATCACATTTTTTAGCAAAAAAGAGCGAACGAGCATTCAGAACTACCGACAGATCTTACCGCATAATTGTTATGCTTTCCAATATGCCTCTATATTATATTTTTAATATCGCCATTTTGTTTAAAATTAGCCTTTATTTTGTAGTACAAGAGCAGGTACATGTGCGTAGCATACATTTTTTCACTTCTGTTATGTGTGGTATTAGTTAATTTAAATTTAGATAATAAAAGAGGAAAATGGGATTGAGTTCAAGAATCTCAAGGCTTAAAATCGAATTCTATCTAGTCACTCTAACGATGGAATCTAAAATTATCGCTTGATCTTTAATGGGGAAATATGTATTTGACGTTATATTACATTGGCATAACTGGTTGTTTTTGTAGTGCTATTACCTTTTTCTTGTGACATCGAAATTTATTTTGACACTTGAGTTGTCGAAGACTTTAGGATATGATTCATATTAACGTTAGCTCCTTATACATGATATTGGCATTTTGTATGGAAGAAACAAAAAGCCGAATATTTTTTAATATAATATATTTAATTAACCAAAGTGTGAACTATTGTTTTCTATGCACTTTTGCCATCTCATAGGTAGCTCTTTAACCCTTTTACTAAGAAAACCAGTTGGACGGTAGTCAATAAAATCTTTAAAGGCGATTTTGTTTTTTTTTCCTTGCAAGAAGTTAGCCAAATAAATGTCTTAGATTTTCCAATTGAATCTCTTTTAATTTCGTACAAGTAACATTTTAGGGGCTACTTTTGTATGGCGAAGACCCATCCATTATGCTGCGCGCTTTTGATTACCGTAAGGAATCCACTTTTCATGTCAGGTAATGATTCGGTTTAAAATACCCTTATTAATGTACTGGTTTAGTAATGTAACGCAGCAGTCTACGCGCGTTTGCCGGTCTTCTTCAGTCAATTCGTGAGTTACCCACCTTACAAGCTTTTTAATATTCTAAATTTGCTTCAAGTGAATTAAAACAGTTCCATCACTAGCATCGCATTTTGCAGTAAAGTCTGCGATGGATCCGCTTCCACAATAGCCTTCAACTCTTCATTATCATTTCAAATAAACGAGAAACCACATGCCCTGTTATATTTTTTATTGCTGTATAATAGTAATTATGGTACCACAAAGCCCGGTAAGCCTAAAGTAACATTTTAAGAAAATATTACTCGCAATTATAATTCCCGGTTTATAAAAGTAACATTTAGGTTATTTCCTTATTCTTACCCTCGAGCCCAGAGCGAAACATTTATATTTCCGTGCCCTTTGTGTTTCATCCCTTTGTTTTAAATAACATTAAATTCCAAAACTTGTTTGACTCTATGAATATAAATTAAAAATATAATATTTTGTAAAATATGTCTAGCTAAAATCTCGGCGATGGCTTGTAAATCTAAAGAACTACACCACTGCAATCAATATTCTACTACATAAACCCACTAATCTCATTCTATGTACTGCAATAACAATTAGGTAAATAAAATAATGTATTGTGCAGAATGATTGACTGAACTATCACCACGGATAGACTAATAAATCCTGTACTACAACTACAAACTACAAAACTAATGAATCTGAAATTGAATATATTATATAAATTGAGCTTGTCGACTAGATATCGGCTAGAAAAAGATTTTTTAAAAATCGATCCCTTAAGTGGGTCAAATAACTAATTTCTTAAGTATTTAAATTGCATGTAGGACAAATGATAAGTAGGCCCCACCTGGTGTTAAGTGATCTCTAATATCCATAAATATCAGTCACACCAGACTTTGAAAACACAATCATCTAGCTTATATACGCTAGTTGGGAGTTCTAGGATCAAAAGCAGGAGTGTTATCAAAAATTCTCACAGTCGTTTCGCAGTGAGCATTTGGTAAATGTGCTTAGGGATGTGACTCACATTTTTAAATGGCAACATCTATAGAATATTTTCTTATAAACACACACAAACACACACACACACACACACACACACACACACACACACACACACAAAGACACACACACACACACACACACACACGCACTCACAAACACACACACACACTTTTGCATCATAATAAGGAAGTCTGTATAGGTAATAAGTCTTAAAAGTTGGTATTAATTTTTAAGCTTACTTCCTGACACTTGGCATGTAAATAAAAAGTAAGTATTCTTTAATATAATTTCATATTGGAATCGAAACTTTTGAGTGATAAGGAAGTACTTCAGTACCTCACTAGGCAAGGTACAGTATAATTTCAGTGAGGAGCTGTAGAGAAGTGCCTTGCATCAGCATAATAATTATCCGGATGTTCATAGGCATCATTAGTCGTAAGCAGGCGCTGATTTCTCGTTACTCGTCCATAGACGTTTGGGCCCCAGGTACACCTATTTAAAAGTATGTGGGTATAATAATGGACTGAGGTTAAGGCCATACAGCCATTATTAGTTGATATCGATTCAAAGGTCGTGCCAGGGACGTTGTCAGAAACGTGTGCAAGATCCATATTCAAGCCGTGGTTGACGGGGTTAAAATCATCGGAGCCCACTTTATAAGCCAAGTCGTCGTATAAAGAACAAATGCACAAGAAAATAAAAGAAGTCAACAAGTAACAACACAAGTAACTGCAATGTTACAAAGTTAAGAGAGCACCATGTACCTGGGACAAGTGACCACACAACAGCGGCTTGTTTAAACCTGTTCGAAATAATGTTGCCAAACAAAAAGCAGATAAATCTAAATTAGTTTTTAAATTCAAAGCTTATTTAAATCCAAGTATTATCAATGACTAAAGTTGAATCTACATAACGTACATATATTTTCCTTTTTATATTTGGTTTATACTGAATAATGTGATTTTAAAATTAAGAAAAAAAAAGAATTATTTCCTGAATTTATTACCTATTTCATTACTTTGAAATACTTCTGTTTTGTTTCTTTTCCTTTATTCATTAAGTGAATATTTTATTAAGTGATATAAAATAAAGATGTTATTATTAGTTATGATAAAATTTTTGTACATTCAGGGTCAAAAGTGGTTCCTCTAAAGAATTAAGATTCCACCCGTTATCCTACAGTCCAATCATATTAAGTGACTGATCTATACCTAGCAACTTACGTGTGAATACATCGTATCCTGTATAACACGCTACAAGTAGGCATGCAGCCAGGCTCGTGTAAAGCAGATACAATTACAAAGCGTCCCTATGCCTATAATAACGCGGAACTGGAAACGCGCGTGGAGTGACGGCTCTAAGCCGAGTCACCCCATTACGCATAAGATCTAGATTGCTTGGAGCTGTATAGTAATAGAATTTAGATGGCGCTAATACTATAATGGATCTGTGTGCTCTGTTATTGTATACGCATTGTTGTGATTCCGTTTATGTAAGTTCTGACATAGAGCAGAATATACGTTCTAACATTATTTGCGATGTCCACCGAGTTTACGTCTGTAAAGTGACAGGAACAAGTAACATAATATTAATATGGAGTCGTTCGTCGCCTTTTCATATATTAGAGATATCATAACAAATTGTACACGTAATGAATATACATGTGTAGGTGTTTTACATTGAAAGAAAGCATTGAATAGCAATTAAG
>JAFELO010003066.1:29392-81097 GCA_017140195.1 Eumaeus atala
CTAATTAAAAACTGTTTTGATTGCTTGTATCTGATACTATTTTAAGTCTGCCCTGGATTGTGAATGTGGAATAAAATAAATAAATTGGAATAAATGTATTTAAAAGTCTAAATAAACCTCTTCTAGTCTTTTTAAGCGCCATGTGAACTCCTTTTATAGAATTAAATGGTCGACGTCACTTGTGTATGGTATATGACATATAGCATTTCTTCAATTGATTAAAAAAATAAAATAACAGTAAAGACATTAATATTTTTATGTTAAACAAAAAAATCACCTCTGTGGTGTAACGTTGCGGGTGTCGTCTGTTAAGACCGTTAGCCGCGTGGGATCCTGAGTTTGATCCCTAGGTCGGGCAACTGTTATTAAATGTTCAGAAGTGGCCATAGGCTTGTCACCTATGACATCATGGGCCTCAGTACCTTGGCTAGTCGCTGGACTTACGTTTTCTGGATGTACTAGCACACCTCTGTCTACCTCTTCGGGGATAACAGGCGTGAAGCAAATTTTTTTTAGAACAAAATAATGTACGTACTACATTATTCACAAATTCATTTGGTGTTTATGTGTGTCTTTTTACAATTAATTATTTATTAATGGATGAAAGGAATTTTACTTTGGTTATGAATGCTCTTATAGTATATATAATAGCTATCACGTTGAACTGGCGCTGTAGATGAAGTCTGCAATAAAATATTATACTTTGATTATGTTGCAACCTTGATGATGTTGGTCCTTGTTTTAATTGTCTTGATAGAGACTTTCAAGGGGCTAAGATGATGTTAAAGTGGTGCATTTAATGGGTGGACATAACAACTCTGTGATATAAAATGTCACAAAGATATTGTTTGGGTTATTTAAATTCGTGCTCTGAGTAGATTGTATTATTTGATGTGGTGATAGGGATGTAATAAATTTTTGGTTGATGCAATAAGTTTATTGGGTACAAACATGACTGCTCAACGCCGTGGAGGGCTATTTAAAATAAGTAAGTGTCTATTGGAGTATGGCTTAATTTCGGCATTCACTCACAGTAGTATTTTCTGATGAGATGATATGAGAAGGCAGTAATTGATAGACCAAGCGCAATTGTTGAAACGTGATAATTTAAGCAAGTAGTGGGGAAGCAATGTAAAAAAAGGAATGCACACCAAATAAGTACTCCTTTTTTTCAATTAACTATTTTTGCTTTATATAATATATATTTTTTTCATAATTTGCAAAATATTTTGGATAAGATTTTTTAATACTTTATTTACTATTTTAATGTGATTAGATTTTTTTAACATTTTGGACTACTTTTTGATTTCACTATTTTTTGACAAAATTCCTATTTACATCGACATTACTGCTTTCTGTGAGATTTATATGTACCCACATAAATTTTTAAGCGTGCACTTACTTGGTTACAAATTTACTGTGAAACAGATTTTTGTGGGATTGATACTATTACCAAAGAGAAGCGCAGAGCTACGGTTATATGAAGTGAATACAATATTCCGATGCCAATCACGGCGTAGTTTAAGTTTTTTTTATATTTTTTATGCCTGTGGTAAGTACCGTAAGGAGTTATGTACCTACATTACCTGTAGGTGCTAGACAAAGGAAATAATTATAACATTTTTTATAAATTTAAGAAATTAGATTTAATGTATTTAAGAGTTTCTTATTAAAAATATACATATAAATATTACATATATGACAAGACAGGACATTTTCATATTAAATATATACACATAAATAAAACATATAGGACAGGACGTGTGCGGGATTTGAACCTACGACCTCCGGCGAAACACACGGTTCAACCGCCACGTTTCCAACTGAGCCAGCCGATTTTCAAGATTCAAGCAAACTATTATTATTCCTTTGTTCATAGTTCGAGTCATATTGCCTGACTTCATTGTAATCTTTTAATTATGTCTTTGTTTTTTTATGGAAAAGTGTTTTTTTATGAATTGGTTCCCAATATCTGCGTATAGTAATGATTCTTAATTTATTCGGTTTATTGAAATAAACAATAATTATGGGCGTTGGCCAGAAGTATGGGCAACGGCGCTGATCAAAAGTCCAACGGTTCGTTTGCATCGTTTTATTTTGTTTATCATATAAAAAACTAGCAGGGCCTCGTGGCTTCTCCCGCTTACCTTAGTTTCGTATAATCCTTTGGGGATGTATTCGCCCTTAAAGAAACCTACCTACCAAATATGTATGTTTTATAGCTTCTGAGATTTCCTGTTTAATTTATATTTATAGAATTTATTTATAAATAAATAAATTCACACCTGTGATTAATCTGTACCGGCTTAATGAACGTTCGACTAACATTTCGTTTTCCCTAAACGCGACCTCTACTCCAGAACCTTAGTGGCCGATCTGCCATCTGATCTTCTGAGTGCGTGACCAGCACATTACCACTTCAGATGGTAAAACTGATGCGGTGACGAATTAAAACCAGCAACGCCTGCCGATAGCGCCTACATGCAGTCTCAAATATTTTTAAACCACTCCAATGTGATCGGTTCTTATACAGGCGAGGAAGCTGTTGTGTTTTACTCACTTCAGTTGAAGCACACTTTTGCAGAAAAATGTTGGCTTTTTGTAGAGGAAACAAATAATAGCATGGTGGAGAAAACCGTAAACATCATTGGACTACTATTTTTTTTTCGATTTCGCCTCATAAAATGGACACAGATTTGAAACAATTGACCATTGTCTTGGCCTAACTGATCGGTCTGAAATAATAAACTACGGGTTTCTTTTCCTACATTTTTAGGGCTTAGGCTACATATAGCTTATTGCCAATAATGGAACCCAAACACTAGAAAATAAAATGATTAAGGGTAGTACGAGTACCACTTACATGTAATTAGGAGATAGGATCTTTTGGTTTCCTGCTAAAAAAGTCTATATAGACTAGTTCGACCCGCTCTTGGCGGTTTTTTTTAATGTAACTATTACGCAACTTTTTTGCTGACTTTTTATTTTGGTTCTATGTCCAACGATTATTGTCTTATACAAACATTGCAAGCACAAAGCTTAAAAAATCTTATCCAAAATATTTTGCAAATTATGAAAAAAATATATATTATATAAAGCAAAAATAGTTAATTGAAAAAAAGGAGTACTTATTTGGTGCGCATTCCTTTTTTTACATTGCTTCCCCACTACTTGCTTAAATTATCACGTTTCAACAATTGCGCTTGGTCTATCAATTACTGCCTTCTCATATCATCTCATCAGAAAATACTACTGTGAGTGAATGCCGAAATTAAGCCATACTCCAATAGACACTTACTTATTTTAAATAGCCCTCCACGGCGTTGAGCAGTCATGTTTGTACCCAATAAACTTATTGCATCAACCAAAAATTTATTACATCCCTATCACCACATCAAATAATACAATCTACTCAGAGCACGAATTTAAATAACCCAAACAATATCTTTGTGACATTTTATATCACAGAGTTGTTATGTCCACCCATTAAATGCACCACTTTAACATCATCTTAGCCCCTTGAAAGTCTTTATCAAGACAATTAAAACAAGGACCAACATCATCAAGGCTGCAACATAATCAAAGTATAATATTTTATTGCAGACTTCATCTACAGCGCCAGTTCAACGTGATAGCTCTTATTCTCAAGAAGGTTAAATATCTCTAAACATCCGACAACGGCCAGAATTAGATTATTTGTCAATACGTTAATGGAAGTGAGGCGTAGTGGCATGCATATATTTATGTATGTATTCAAGGCTGAAAGCAACAATTGGATGGCTGCCAGCCGCGAGGCCGCGCGTGTAAATATGAGCATTTACAAACCCTGTTTATTTATTGCATACAATTTCTTCCCATGATTCTATTTGATTAAATTTGCGAAAACCCACCTGTTTGTAAAATATTTCCGAATTTGAATTATCTTCCAATGAGTTCCTTTTCGGTTCATTACAGTAAAACTGCAACAGTCTGTAAATGAAATATAACTCGCAAGGGGCAAACGTAAAGCAAAGCCGAAGGCTTGTTGCACTTGTTGGGAATTTCTGCAATACAAGGGGGTTGTATTCGAATTTTAAAATGCCGGATGTGGAAGGCCATACACCTTCCTTGTTTTACCTTCACATTTCTATCAGGTTTCTGTCGATGCTCCACTATACATTGAGACAGATCACAGCCACGTTTCGTAGGCTGCCGACGCGTTCGGCATTATATGTATATACTCGTATATTATATAGGATAGGTCTTCAGATTGGGACAGGATGCGTTTTTTCTTTACATCCTACCCGTGAAGGCTGATGATGGGACAAGGTTGCTTCACTATCTCGATTTTTGGATAATTTGGACTGGGCGTGAAATGATGTCTTAATTTTTGTAGATATTATAAAATTAAATATGGATCCATTTTATTTTTGTTAGTTGGAAGCTCTGAATAGCCCTTCTGTATAGCAATGATGTATTCTGAATAGTTTTCCCTGTTCTCTTTCTCGTTGACGCAGGGTACTCAACTTTTTTCTCTCTTCAAGAACTTCATGCGGGAAATCTTCCTTTATGTAAATTTGACTGTTTTTGGACAACATTTTCTTATTCTTGAGTACTTAATTTTTTTGCCCATAGTAGTAGAGGTAATAATTATTGGTAGTGTCTTACAATTTTTTTCATTTATTTAATTATTTAATAATTTACGTACACGAAAACAAAACACACAGTCTAAAGATAAGCGAAAGCTCTTACATAGGAGCTACTTATTCCATAATGAAATTTCAACCAATAGAATTCCTGCTACTGCACCTGCCCTAAATGATTTTCTCCAATTTTCATATTATTTGTTGTTTTCAATAATTGATTTACTACTTTATACTCACCTGTCATCCAAAATCGTCCTAGATTGTACATGTGTAGTTGTAAATGATGAGATATGATATTTTTGCAAAGTTAGCCTCACAGATATTATGTAGTCCATTTTTCAAAGTAGTGTATAAAAGAATCAATGTTATAAAGACTATATTAAAATAAATTTATAAATATTTTCACTTAAAATACACGATCCCGTCCTTTTCTTTCTTTTTAAATGCTATATTTTTGACGCCTTCGTAAGCCTTTAGTTTGAATATATATCTTATATAATATAATACATTATTGTCATAAAATATATTATAAAAATCTCGTATTACTATGTTCTAGTTCATACTCATTGCTAAGTGGTAGCGCCATGCTATGTTATAACGGAATTGGGCTGGCACTGGATACTTCTCGCTCACATGATAGGTATATAATATTTTTTCAAATTAGTGTGAGGGAAGCCGCTGAGAGTATCTAGTAAAATTCAATAACGTTAGGTATTTTTACAGTATCCCCTTAAACTATAAAAAATACTACGGGTATTCAAAAGAGAAATCTCATGTTTTTGATGATTGCTGACTCCCATAGACGCATAAGAAGCGAAACGTTCGACCATGGTATTTTTATTCTTATCAATTAAGAAATACACTGTCTAAATATACCATTGCAGCAAAATCTCAAAACATATAACTAATTATAAAGAATATTATGCACCTGAGGTTGACAAACATTTTATAACATTGTAGCTTATTACTAGTTTGCTTGTAAATATTTAATAGTCCATTTAACAATGGACTAGGCTAAAATATTAAGACCTAACCTGCCCGGGTTAGGTTTTTATTGCCAAAACACCTTTTGTGTCCCTCCCCAATTGGCATTACCGGCCTGTGAAACATAACATAAATATCATAACGATGAGGCAAGGGGATTTAAATTATACAGTAATACCCCGCTTTACGCGAGGGATACGTTCCAAAAAAAAAAAAACACGTTAACTGAAATTCGCGTATAACCAGGTTTATGATTAAACATAGTCAATAATTATTACCAAAAATAACAAATCATTTTAATCCATCATTTTAATTCTAGGAACACTTTACGCAATACGTACTCTAATTTTTTTACGGAAAAATACATCCACTGTCTTTTGAATAACGTTTTGTTTACGTTCTTGTAAAATATGTTCATAACATTCAACACTATTTTTAAATGCTTGACAGATGGTCAAGACACGGTAATCATTATTGTATATACTCTGCAATATGTCCAAACCTGAATAAATTTTTGAAAGTGCATTTTGTATTCCCCCTGAAGATAAAACTTTCTCATCTAATTGTTCTTCCTCATCGTAGATAGGATTATTCTGTAACTCCATCAGATCTTCATTGTTGAGAGGATCGTCGTGCGTTGCTACAAGTTCTACGAGATCTGCTACCGCGATATCTTCAAGTTCAGACCCCTCAATCATTGCAGTGAAACCGCGTATATATATTTCGTATATTTATTTAACTTTTTTTTTGACTAGAATTATCAGCTATTAAAGATCCTATTAGACTAACCAGGTATATTATAGGAATGTATATTTTGTATTCAAAAAATTACCTCTAAGTCAAAAAATTTAAGAAATTTTAACCCAACAAGGAAATAACCTGTGACACCCACATGTTCCACTGTTACATGGTAGCCGAGTAAAAAGGCAGTGACCTTGCTACATTGTGGCCGCACTGGGATGACCGGGCTAGTGTATGGTCTTCTTTTTTATCGGAGAGTCAAGGGACACTCTTCTTCCTACTCTTCCTATTTTCTTCCGATTAAATTCTTTGCGGGTCCCAAGGCCGTTTTTAGCATTCCCTCGGGCACCCCGCGATCATATGAAAGGGTCACAAGTGATGACCGCTGTCGATGCTGGAGATACAGGAGTAACGGCGTTGTCGCGTACTGTGTGGTTTGTGAGGTACAGAATTCTAGTGTAACAATTAAGGGATGGAGGGAAAAGTTTCCGCATAAACATGCAGATATTTGTATGGCATTATAAAAAAATAAAGCTATAGAATGACGACAGATCCTAGACGAATATTATATAGTCTTTGTATTTTACCTTGACTACTACAAGATGTGTAGGTAAAATTACATAGACTATATGCAGCGGTCTGCATTGTAGCGGAATTGGGCTGACACGACCGGGACCGGGGACCTCAGGCTCACTTAATACTGCTGTAAAGTAACACCAACGGCCTCGCGTTTGGTACGGTTTGTGAGTAGCTGAGGCACCAGGTTCGATGACCCTCTTCTTCCCTGACAGCAAAACATCAAAGTGAGGCACTCTACGAGGCTAATATAATATACTTACTATGGTTTAAGCCTTGTCGTGGCGGTGGGGTTCTAACCTACTCTCGAACTCTGGCAAAGGCAATTGAACCGAGGTAGTTGCTCTTCGTACCACTCTCATAAGACGAGGGTGCTAAAGAGCAGGAGGGGGAGGCGCTTTTATGCAAGAAGCAAGGGACGAAAATGGGAAACCTTCCCTGTTGCTTTGCCCCAAAGTTGGTGGGGTTGTTCTGTGGTACGGGGCAAACCTTCTGAAGAAGAGGCGTCCCTTAGGACACTCACTAGCTGTCGAGGCGCCCTGATGATATGCAGTTCTGGGGCACCTCACAGAAGGCGGCACTGATGGGACTCGTGGCGGTTTCACGGACCCACGATACTGTACTATGCCGTGAGCTCCACAAACTACTGGACCACAACCAGGGCCGGCGAAGCCGCGCAAATTAGTTTATTCGCGTCAACAAAAAAAAGTTACTATAATATGCTGCTTAAGTTGTCCCCGTTTATGAAAGAGTCTTGCTACTCGCTAAGATTCGTGTCCATGTAAACAGTGTCTTAAAAATAAAAGACAATGTATATGTTTTCAAATGCACAGCCAATTTGTACAGTCTCCGTTTATGAAAGTCTTGCTTCTCACCGTAAGATTTGTATCTACGTAAAATAAACTCCTAAATATAAAAATTACAAAGTATTTTCAAATGCGCAGCAAATACGTACAGACATACATATGTACGTATCGCTTGCAATTGAAATCTAATTCGCTGACGGCAACTCGCTACGCCAATACAGGCGGAAAAATCAAATTTTCATTTGATAAGTTGCAGACACGGCATATTATTTATCATTTTTAATATATTTCTATTTTTTACCCTCTTCGTCGGAATATATTTATATACATAATTAAATTGTAATATTGCGCAATATCAATCTAGAATCTTCATTGTAGTATCTTAAAAACGCAACTTCTTATCGCAAATTTCTTCGAATATTGTTTCCTTATTTAGGCTAGTGTTTAAAAATTCAACTTATACCGATTTCAGTTATTAATACCACTACATGTATTATTATTTTGATATTTTAAACCTTCTGGTAAAGTTTGTAAATAAAATAACATGATCGATATATACAAAATTGGGCAGGAGTAACGTGAATTAACACCATAACAACATAGGATCATTCTATTTTGATAAGACTTTTGTTAGGACGTCGATTCAGAAACAGGCCATGCTTGCTAAATCTGTTAATATACTGTTAAAAAAAATACAATTGAATTTGGAATCTGCATTTTTTATACGTTTGTTCTTTGTGTTTTCTCACTTCGGCGCCAATACATTGTACAATATTTTGCGATATTAAAGCTGAGTAGGGTGATAAAGAGAACAGAATCACTGTGACTGCTTTACACAAAGTAATTTTTACAAAAGCCGAACGCAATTTTTAAAATTCTACATACACGTGCAATTAGACAAATATTTGTGTACCAGGCTATTAACATGCATAATGATACTTCCTAAGTTTGTGTCAGAGAAAGATCTGGCCGTCCAGGTAGTATTCGTACGAGAAAGGTGGTGAAAGCAGTAAAACAAAGAATTTGTAGAAATCCTGTCCAAAACCAAAAGATTTTAGGTGCTAGCTTCATTACACTCCGGAAATTAAGATAGCACCCATAACCATAACGTTTATTTTAAGTTCAGTTCGTTCGCTTCAATCGTCGTCGCGTACGCACGTACCATTACGCCGCCTCGGCATCTTAATACCGAAGTACCTATATATTACGAAAACAAAGTTTGTCAATATGCAGTGTCAGAAGTTTAAAAAACCTTTGTCAAAAAAATGGATCCCATTTTATGTGTTATGGCAAGAGCCAGAGCAATTACAATAAGGCTTGTGTGAAAGTGCTATCGGCGGATATGAAAGCGGGTAAAACTCGTATATGTTGTAACAACTGTGGAATAGGGGAAGATGAATCTAAAGGAGAGGAAAAATATGACTTGGGACAGAGATTCGAAAGCATATTGAAGAATATTCAAAATAAAGTTCTATGCCGGGTTTAAAAAAAGAAATTACAACATTAATGGAAAGTATTAACCTATTGACGGCTAAATATGACACTTTATTGGAGTAACATCAAGAATAATAAATGTACCTACCTATTAAAATGAGACACGGCTCTCGTACAAAAGTACTAGAATTTTAGCAAGCGTCGCGCAAACATAACCTAGAAAAGTGGGTATCGAACAACTTCATCAAGAAGATTTAAAAGATGTTATCTGGAACTTGGCCAACCAAATCCAAGTTAGCAATACGGACATCGAGTGGGTAAGCAGGCTACACCAGCTTAGACCAAGTGATAAGCCGGCACCAATTGTGATAGGATTCAGAAAACCAGACACCAACGCGTGGCGTGGCTCGCCTGGCAAACTGCATGATATTAATAGTGCAATGTTTACCGGTTTAATACATAGGAACAAATGTAAAATGCCATAGTAAAGCTCAGCGCAGGTGATCTATGTATACGAGCTGGAAGTGATCTCGCAAAAATATGTCACCTTCTACAATTAGATAACATATGTATAATTAATTGTATATAAAAATTTCATGTTCATGATAGATAGACAATGGAACTACAGAGCCATTTTTGGTAGAAAGTAAGTGTGTAATTTTGTCCAACTTAAACATTTCCTTTTTTTGTCGTAAATGTTATAGTTCTAAGCTAAACTGACTTCTTTTTCTCCATCAAATCATGTAAATGGTTTTGTGCAAATTTTATATAAACTGTGGGAATACTGTAAGTGTTGTAATAATTTAAAAAAAGAAAGTGATGACTTAGGTCTTGTAGCCTATAAGAGATGCACTGGACATTTCTTAACTGAGACATCAAATAAGAATAGGATGGTAAAATTGACACAACTACAGAAACGGTAAATTTTTGTTTACGAATGTGATTATTTTTAAAAATGAGCATGACATTCTAAGAAAAAATTACCGCATTCATGCTCAAAACTCTACGGAATCATTCCAATTAGTTGATAGAGTGAGACGCATCCGACTTCAGTGATGATTTGATGGTAGCTACGAAGGAGCAACTGAGCCGCACTGCTGAGACACTGTAAAAGTAATAAATGTTATTTGCAATTTTTTTTTTATTTGTCGCTATATTTCTGGCAAGGTAGTGTTATGAAACATTTATGTTAGTAGTAAAATATTATCTGCAGAGAATAACCGAAATTGGTTCGAGGTTTCACTTCTAACAGACTTGTCTTAATAGAAAATTATTCCACTGAATCTTGTGCATGAAGGCTCTGACTCAAAGTTATCTGTGGTGCCGCACTAATATTTTAAAACGATGCATGAGCTTACTTCTATACTATGTACATGAAGGTAGAAAGTTGAATTCACAATTTTTGACACATTTGGGAATAATAAATGTAGATGATAAATCATTTCTTGTTACATTTGACTTTTCACTTCCTATAATATTAAAATTATAAAGAGGTTTTCATTGAAGTTCTTTTTTTAGTTTGCTACCTTTCCACTCGTTTTTTTCGTTTTTTTCCAATTTTTTTATATTATTTAAGTCCAAATTTATTTTGTAGATGTAGTTAAATATATTGAGTATTTCTACGTCAATAGATACAGAAAAAAAAACTGGACCGTGATACGTGATACATCATGTTCATTCTATTCTCTATCCTAGAATTTCCATAGTTTTAAATTCATAGCTATTTTAAGTGAAACAATTTTCTGCATGACAGTCCCATCTCTCAATATCTGAAGTTCTTGTATTTATTAATTAATGGTAACGTCGTGTGTTACGATGTACAATGGAATCAAACCGACGAGCAACTTGCGGGGTGTATATGAAACATACGGAATGATATCTTCAGGTAAAACATTTTACTTGGTAGCCTTTTATGTAGTTTTATTAAAAAGTATAATGAAAATATTTTTTTATTAAATAATGAGCGAGCTTATTATTTGATAATATATAGACCTACTTTCAATATCCCTACATATTTTTATAGGCAAATTATTTGATAAGATTTCAATTTTTATAATGTAACGCCCGAAGGCGTGCGAAAAAAAATCATAATCATCTTAAATTTAATTAACACGTTGAATGTCTGACTTTTCTACGACACTGATACGATTCCCACCATATATTATAGTCTATACGAGATAACTCGTATATCGCATGGGATAAATCAAAACAGTACATGATGCCGAACGTAATACCTCGTGTATGATATAATTCGCATATTGGCCCCACTTATCACTTATATAATTAGAGTTCAATATTATCTGCCTGCACGGACGTAGCAAAAATATTTGATATTAGCAGGCAGCAAAATACAAAAATATCAAAATTATCTCATGAAAATATATGTCAAATAGTTGTGATAACCTAAAAGCATAAAAAATATGACGTTACAAGTGGCAAAATGTTATGATTCCTTGTGTAGAGCAAATATATGTGCAAAGCGTTCAAAGTAAATTTTAGTAAATAACAGGGATCAAGTTGTTGCCTTAACAAATAAGATATTATAGCCTTCCTTGGAAATTGCTTTCTTTTAGTAAACATCGCACGAAAATCTAGTTAGTAAATTTTCATTAAATAGATCATATACAGAGATACAGCTTTTGGGGACTTTGTTTTATAATACTATTATATATAGTCCCCATAGGCAGTCTATGGCGGTAGATTTTTAGGTTGAAAAAGTTTACGTATGATTTATAGCCGTATGTTTTCACTTCTCGTATCCCTTACATCAAACATTAGCTAGTATGCGAACACAAACTTGCTGAATTGCGATGCTCATAACATGTTTGTGCATCTTATGAAATAGTTCATTTCATTAAAGTGTATAAAATCCCTATGTTAGAAATATTCTCGCTTTAACATTGCCTCTTTATTGTCTGTGCTGAACTATTTTGGAAAATGGCTAACCGTAATGGAATAAGGCGATTTAGACAATTCGAAAGCGTCATATATATTATTCTGAAAATTTAAGAGGAGTGGAGGCTGCGTTTAGGAAGACGCTTGTATCTATTCTGTACATATGACTTGTATCGTATGTTCTCTCCTTCTGTGCCTCCTGTTAAAACTAAATAGTGTAAATGTGGACAGTATTCGTTAGAAAAATGATTTTATTGACGTTTAATCAACTAAGCATCGTCCGTTAGTGACCTGCCAACATATTGTTGTGGTTGCCAATCAACGAACTTAAAATATAAAAAAATATCGACAGCAATATATCGACTTCATAGAATGCAAAAAAACTGAAGAGTACCTCACTCAGGAGGTAAGAAGGAGCCTCAAGCTTGATATAACTTAGGCTTCAAAATGAAAAATTAAACATTTGCCACATCATTAGCTCAGTAACTCTTTTGTTATTATATACTACCATACAGACAGCTAACGTAGTCACAAGGCAGATAACCAAAGTATCCGATGTCACGGACGAATAGGCTCGTTGAAGCGGCAATAGGCTGGTTACACACTCAGAAGATCAGATGGCAGGATGGGCCAGTAAGGTTCTGGAGTGGAGGCTGCATTTAGGAAAACGAAGTGTTATTCGACCGTTCACCAGGTGGGGAGATCTCTTTGCAGTAGCCAGTCCGGGTTGGATGCGAGTAGCAAGAGATCGGTCGTCTTGACGTTCATTGAGGATGCCATTCTATCAATAACCTCCATTATAACTGAAATATTGGATAAAGGCACTAAATGCTTGGTCGTTTTTCTTGTTTTAAAGAAAGCTTTTCACACAGTTTCTGTTTCCAGTCTTCTGCACAGACTGGAGGGTGTCGGTATAAGAGATATACCCCTGAATCTTTTTAAGGATTATCTGCACGATTGAAAACAATTTATAAAATAGGCAGTGTTATTAGTTTTCCCAGATATGCCACCTACGGAATTCCACAAAGGAACGTACTGGGTGCATAGTTGTTCCTTTTTTACATAAACAGCCTCCGCTATGTAAAAACTGAGACTTCTAAAGTATACTCGTATGTAGATGATAGTGCTGTAACACACTCGGGTACACCGTGGGACGCAGTCCAAAGGACAGCAGAAGCAGGACGTACCAGTATGGCTAATAGTTATCAAATTATCTACTAACTCTGAATATCAAAAAAACTATCTATATTTGTTTCATATACCACGATAGCACACAACCCCACTTAATTTTCAAATTCAGATTCATCAATATATACAGACGCGACAGTCCAATTGTTCCTGCATAGCTATACATAGGTAAAGCAGATTCGGTACCTGAATATGGTTATTCACCAAAGGCCTAGCTGGTATCGCCACATAGAAGTAACCATGAAAAGAGTTCGGAAACTTATTTGGACTACTTGTAGAGTATTACCACATGTGGCACCAAATACACTACTTCAAGATATATATGTTTCCCTGACACAATCAATTATTACATGCTGCTTGCCCATAGGGGGTGGAGCTAGTAGAACATAGTTGCTGGATCTAGAAAGATCGCAGCGCTGTTTATTGAAGTCGTCAAAACAAGTCCGACTAACTGCAAGTTTGTCAGTAAACAGTATACATTCCGATAAACGTTTATGTACAATAAGGTAAACAGACACAATCAAACATACCCTCAATGTAAAACTGTTCTTACCAATTGGCTTATAACTATAACATACATACAAACTTATACAAGTGTTCAAACATCATAAACTTACTTCGTGAGCAGTAGGGTAAAAAAAGAGAAAACAAAATATGATACTTTATACTTATTATATCATATTAAAATATTATTGTGAAAATGTTTTTTTCCCAAGTTTTAGTTTTCGTACAAGACAAGCTGTATCGAATACAAAAGAAACATGCAAATACCCTCTCTATATACAATTACTTATGTAAACATTGATTTAAGTACTTAGAAATTGGGTCAACGTTATATTTTGCATGTTTTTACATAATTATTTTACACTAAGTTATTTATGTTATAAAATTAATAGATAGGAACATTAGTTATGGAAGGGCGGATTATTATACCATAATTTTATACCATATTATAAATTATTATACCATAAGCATCTTTTTGCTTAAATGTAGGCTCCAAACACATAACTACGAAATGTAATTTGTTAATGTAAATAAACTTTTTATTTATTTTTATTTATTTCTTAATGAGAGAGGCCTTTGTCCAGTGGGGACTTGTGAAAGTCGAGCATCATCGTAGCGATGCTCGGCAGCGACGAGTCCTACCTACCAGGCGTAGGCTTCCTCCTGCGAGACCGTCACTTCCACATGGACGCCGATGAGCGGGTGAGAGAGTAGGCTGTCGACGCCCCCCCCCCCTCCTCGCCGACGACGAATGGGGGTACGAAGCACACGCTATCTGCAGCGCCTTCAGTATTGCCCCTGTGTTCCGTGTCGAGCCGGGATGGAAACCACGGTCCACTTCTTCAAGACACGGCATCGTGGGGACTGTCATAGTGTAGCCGGACAGTCTCCGAGGAGGTGAAGTCTGGCCTCTTCGCCGAGGTCAGCGTGTCGCTGGAGGGGTCCTGTTGCCTGTAAATCCGGGACCCTCCAATAATAGCGGCTGAATGATCCTGTAGGAATTGCTACCCAATGGCTGTGTCCAGCATAGGTCTGGCGGTCTACCCGGGCTCACAGGTATCATTTATACGTTAAATGTATAAAGTTACAGTTCTGTCTATCGTCATAATCATCATTATCAGTCCTTAATAAATCCGTCCTTAATAATAAATCGGCTCCACCGGGAAAAAGTATCTCTCACTAACCATTATACTGGATTTTATCACCGCCACACCACATTATTACAGTTATATTTTTTATTTTTCAACTTAATCAACATCTAGGTCGATGCACTTTTTCCATCCGGGAGATAGAAAAAATTAAAGCATTTACACTATTGAAAAAAAAAATTCTTCTTAGAGCCAAAATATGCGTCTACTCTAATACGTTCTCCAAGTGCTTTTTAGGTTCGGAGTCTGGCGGTGCCAGATTAGGTGCAGCTTTGTCTTAATGTACGAATAAATCTTGCAATACTGCTGTTATAATTAACAATATAATTCAAAAATCATCTGCATCGGCTTCAAATAACTCCAAACAGTCATGTGAAATGGTCCATTGCGTCTTTTTCCTTTTTTTCAATCAGTCACGGAGCCCACCTCGCAGACACCTTGTGGAAGGCTAATTAGTTAGTTGACTATGATGTTTTAGGTTATGATCATAAAGATTCATAGGAGATCGGCATCGGATCGGCATCGGATAAGAGATCTCAGCTCTTTTTAATCTGCGGTCTCCCACAAATAAATCAAGTCCTTTTTAATATTTTCGTCAGTAGTGGACATCGAAGGCCTCCCAGAGTGGGATTCATCTTTCACACTCTCTCTACCACACTTTTATTCTGTTATCCATTTCTGACGCATGAATAGGACGGATCAAAATCTCATAATAACATCATGTATGGCTCTCGGTGATAGTCCCTTCTTATGGAGGTACTTAAAGAGGGCACGCTGCCCGATTTGCTGCATTCGCAGAAACTATGTCCGATTGCTTTATTAAAAAAATATATAAAACATAACAAATTATCACATACGTTTCAAATTTCACACAATTAACTAGTCTGAACCGAAACTAATGAAAGTGGGTTGATTTAATTTTTAGAATTGTATGAATCTGTGTTCGGCCGAATTCGGCATTTCTGAGTTTCTAAAGCCCACTGAAAATGGTCGGATAGGAGAAAATCGCGTTTTCATATTAATATTTTAGACGTCTAGTGGTGTCGGTGATCCATAAAAAACTTGGTTGTACTTTTTCGACTTCTGGTTCATGCGGTTCGCGAGATTATTGTGCATAGTGGTTCGATAGGAGGACAAAATTACGTATGCATATAGGTTCTGAAAATGCTTTGAGTACAATAACTAAAATGGACTAGACTAAATGAGAGAAATTGCAAAAGCATTGTAACATCGAACCATGTAACTGTGCTCAACGCATGCGTGTAACATGCTTGCAACGCTCCTAGTTTCAGTCCCTACTAAGACAGCTTTTCATTGAATATTATTATGTTTATCATTAGTAAAATGAATAGTAATATACGCGCCATCCTAGTGTTCATCAAAAGAGGTATATGTCCAGCAGAGATGATGATTAAAAATGATGATGATGATTACAATTTATATCAGCATCACATCTCCTGTGAAGCTGTGTAGTAAATTGTAGGAACTGGCATTCGTCACATATACGTATAAACACACTACAGTCAAAATTCCCTATAAGGTATATAAAATTTGTGCTATTTATGTTTCTTACTAAATGGTTATTAAAATTTGTAGGAATGAATAATTATGAAGGTCTTTGATTCACTATTACATGTAATGCATTAGTTTCAGGGTATATATAGTAGGTATTAATAGTGCTCAACTTCCAACGTCTATAAATCCATTTAAGCATTTTAAAATGAAATATGCTCAAAAAGATGTCAAGTAAAGTAATCACTATCGAATTTATTTATATTGTACTTAAGATTAAATCAAATTTCACCTTTTTCATAGTTGCCACTTAAAAAATCTAATTATACTGTGGGCGCCGGTGGTAAATTAATAAAATATTTATAGTGCTGTAACACCTATGGCCTGCTAAACGTACGGTTTGGCGGGAACATTTAACAACTTTATAATCAAGAATATTAATTGAAAAATAAAAGGCAAACGCATAATATTTACTATCTAAACGAGTATATTATGTATGAATTTCATATGTAATTTCAGATTTTTATAAAACTGATTTTTTTCGTATCGTATATTAGAAAATATTTACAGTGACAGAGTTAAGACTACAGTGAAAATAGAATAACTATAAAATATTATGAAATAAAGAATTGATTTTATGTGAAGCTATATATATAGTCTGTGGTGGCGTCAACAAGTAATTTGTTGTTGAATTAATGTTTTCGAAATTGGTTTTGATTATCCCATACGTTGACCGTTTGTGTTTGCGGTGACGTTTGAGTAATATATTGAATAGGGACCAAAATAATGCTTCGCGTGCTAATAAATGCATTTGGTTCCATGTCTATTTTATGTAATGCAATCACTGCGATTATTTTCTCTTTATAACCCCACTCCATTTTAATATATCTAAATATTGTGCAATGTATTGGTGTCAAATTAAGAATACATAATGAAAAATCTTATAACAATGACTGATTCCAAATTCAACGTTAATTTATTTTTTAAATCGTACTAATAGAAAAGTACTTATGGCGAGACTAAGTTTATGTCCTTGCTTGCTTTTGAAAATAATTACATCTGTAAGTAGCGTTAAGAAAGTAAGAATTTAAAAAGGTTTCATTCACAACACAAGGATCAACTGTCCTATTGTCGATTTAACGGGCTTCGCTTGTACTGTGATCTTTTGCGAAAAATTCTACAATTTCCGGTGCCAACCGTCCTCCAGCAGCTGTGACCAGCGTCGCTTTGCCAACGGAACTTTTTGATTCCATGTTCAGCCTTTCACAGATATACGTCTGTAGGATTTACATCTATTAAGATACCGTATTGAAATCTATTCAAAATGTGTAAAAAGATATAAAAATTTTGCTTTTCTCCTTAACAAAATTAAGAGGATATCGTGTTTTATACAATCTGAAAAATTAATTGCGTCTTTTGTCTAAATTTAGACGTACGTTATAGAACTCTGAGATGTCGAGGCATTTCATTCTATCTCTACGTCCGTCTCCGAACGGTTTCCCCTTTGAGAGGGAGAGGGTACTTCGTGCGTTGGACAGGGAGCTTACAAGAGATTCCCCCATCACGTGGCCCGTCGGTCTGATGGCGTCCGTGCACAACGTCCGAGAGCCTTATGTCCGCTTCCTTCTCAGGCCTAAGCACTTCCCACTCTTCTTCCAGCGCCTCCTTAAGACGACAGGCGAGTAAAACGGCTTTCTCGCCGCTCGTGGAGCCGGGCAGCTCTATTAGCCGTGAATCGGTTGCCAATTTGCGAATCCGGAGCGTTCCGATGCCTAGGTCCTGGAGGTCCACTCGGACCTCCGCCTTCAGCAGCGGCGTAGCATATGTTGCCCCCTTGGTCAATGCCTCTGGCCGTAATTTAACTATCAAGGTCGAGGAGCGGCGGAGCGACAGCTTCGGCTTCGCCGTCTCCTACTTTTTAGCCTGCAGCGCAGAAGCCGCTGGATTATATAGGCTCCTCGCCGGTGACATCAGTGTCGCCGGCTTCTTTGCCGCCTTACGGCGGACGACATCCACTTTGTCACTTCCTCTCTCTCTGGTGGAGGGGAAACTGCCTTGAATATGGAGGGACGGAAACGCCGTCTACTCTGGCCATTTCCCCTTTTCTTTACTCTTTCCCCTTTGTAATTTGGGGAAGGGCCGGGAACTCCCACAAATAAAACAGTCCTCGTTTCGTTCGAAAAAAAAAAACAGTCCTCGTTTCTTTGACCAGCGGTCTACAGTCCCCGGCAAGAGGTGAGTGGTAGGGTGGAGCTGGATGGTGCCGAATCTCTGGGCCCGAAATGCGTGTGTCCACTATGGTCCTCACAATCACCTCAACCTCTTTCATGAGGTCGGCCGATGTCTTATATCTATCACCTAAGTATACATACATAACATACATTGGTAGCATACTACATCATACTAAATTAAGTGTTCAGTTTTCCTGTATTTCAGGCTCCGTGTTGTCATGGTTAAAGTTATTTGTAAATAACGTTTTCTCTATTCTATCACTCATTTCGTGGCATCGCCGAGGCGTAAGGCTATTTATTCATCGTGTTGATGCGGCGGATGCGGGTTACCGGCCGCGTCACCTGGCGAGACAGTACATTCCCCGTAAAATTACAAGAAGATTCGTACGATTTATGCTTTGGACAAATAATGTTTAGACGCCCGTTAAATTACATATTAGTTCATATTGAAGTATATATGTTGCCATTTTTTAACATGAGTGATATTTAAATGCGACCACGAATAATAATATAAGAACTAAACGATAGGGAAATCGAAGCTAAAGCAAAACTATCAGTCAGTATACCAACAAGGATAGACAGACATCGGCAAACAGCAACCACAAGGATCCTGTAGCTCCATTAGAACAAGAAGTTATTATAATCACATATACTATATTTATACCTGTCGCGCTTATGTTGGTCATTTTAGTTATCAATATTTATTAAACAATACCAATAATAATAATGATTACAATGGAACGATCCTTTTTATATTTAATTCCAATATGTCATTTGTAACGTACACTTTTAAGTTATATTTTCTTCCGATTTCATACTTCATTCGTATGATGCGATTAATTATATAACACAACATGGCAATCTCTTTATAACTGAATTATATATAAAACTATAAGTCATACAATTATAGAAACACCAAAAAATTATTAATATTTATGGTCAATTTGTACTTACTGAAAAGTTTAAAATAATAAAGACAAAAGATTCCCCGTAACTCAATACACATTACAGATACTTCATTAAAAGTTGATTTATTCAGCGACACTAAAGTAGGATGGTGGAGGAACTTTCTAGGGAATTGAAAGTTTGAAATTAATGTGTATACTGTGCATCATTTGAGAGCACTCGGCACGATCTCCCCAAACTAATTCCAGTTGTCGGCTAAGAAAATTTTCGGCTAAGAGTATTTTTTTGTGAGATTTGACTTTTAAAATGAACGGAATACTGTTCACTCTACTTAAACGTTTTTGTTGTTAATATTCAACATTATTTTCAGTAATAAACATTTTGTTGCGCTCGGCCAACAAAGAAATACTCTGCTTTTGTAACACTGTTCATCAAATTTAGATTCATTCTGTCTATTACTGAACACAACTATATCCAGTAATACACCTTCGATATATTTACAGAAATACTTTGTAAATCATTGCTACTATTACGTTTATTTGTATTTATTCCGTCAATATTTACCGACAATATCACTTTTAAAAGTGTTCTTTATGACTAAAATACACTAATATTTCATAAATATAAAATATCAATACTGAATAAGGGAATTCAAAAAACAAAGCTTACATTAGTCACTTCTTTATATAAATAAAAGTTTTCAAAAACATATCTCTCCATCAATCTTTGTTTATAAAAATAATAAGTTGGTGGTTTAAGTTGGATAAAAGTAGCAGAGAATTTACTGGCCTGCCATTCTCCATGTTATTGATAACTGGAAAAAAATAGCTAATATGATAATCGATAAAACCGTGAACGAGTTGTCATTCGTTTCTAATTATTCGCAGTCATTCGTTAAGCGGAACCGATTAGCGAATCGATGAGGAATCAAATATGCATATTATGTACCATGCAAATCCACGATGAAAGCCAGGCTGATTGGAACCTTCCGCTTCTAACTAGTGAAAGTGTTACGTTTAGGGATCGTCGGTGTATTTATAACTTCTACTTTCTAAATCAATGAATTTTTGCCATGTTTCGTGTAATTATGTCATTTGGAGTAAAATTCTAGTAACGATTTTGAGTTGTGTATAGCAGATCTAGTATTAGCAGGTTTCATTCAGATTATTTCTTTACACATTAATTTCGAAATGCATAAAAGTTAAGAGTGACTTCTAGTTAATTATTTGCATTCCCCACACTTTTGAGCTTTTCAAAATTACTATTGAAGTACCTATTCCATTATTAACTTATAACTACTACGTATTCCTTTGAAATCTAGACGTCCTTTCCATTCCATAGAAAAATATGTTCTCCATTCTAAATGTATTTTGCTGTTAATGGGAAACTCATTAACAAATAAATTTGTGACTATTTTCCTTCAATCTTCATTGTATCATATAGAAGCAGTTGCAAACTCTGAAGACGTTTCAACACCAAACATGCAGTATTGCTAGACGAGGGGATAATTTTTAAAATATCTATCCAACGATACATCTTACTATAGGCACGACGATTCACTGCGAAAAAATATCATGCCCCCTTTATATATCGGAGTCATAACATATCTTGTAGATTTCATGTTTATTTTGTTACTTCAGTGATTAAAAATATCCGGATCATGTGAAACTGAGCTATTTGAACTGGTTTAACATTGGGATCATTCGATTTCATGAGTGTGTTGAAGAATGATATTATTTTATGATGCCAATAAGTTAATTTTCAAAAAAGTCATTCATCTTTTGATTTCTTAAAATTTCTCTAAAGTATACTTTAGTATAGACATCGTCGTTATAGAGATATTGCTGCGACGTGGCTAAATAGGATCAACATGACTGCTACAAACCTAACGCCTACTATGTGTGATATACCTGCTACACTTACGCGCTTACGTGGCCGTACCACCAGGTCTCGTGCGGCTTGTTCGAGTCACAATGGCCTAACATAGATCTTCAGTAGTCTTGTGTTTAGCGATGATCATCAAGGCGGTTCGTCAAGGTTCGAAACGCGCCACATGCCAATGAGTTTATCTTACTAAGGTGCATTTTCGGAATGCTCTTACGTTGAAGGAAAATATCGCGGAGAAAGCTTGTTCCGTATATTCGATTTCGACCTGGATTCCCTTCTGGGCTAGGCCCAGTACTCTTCTGGGTTGCAGAAGTCTACGGCCGAAACAGATGTAATAGACATAAAGATACGCAATATAAACATATAGATACGCAACTGCGCGTCTCTACTATCAGTACATTGACAAATAATCCAACACAGGCTTGTGTCAGCCATCTTGGTGTTCATTAAAAGAGACATATGTCCGGCAGTGGACTAATAAGGGCTGATAATGCAGATAATGTGAGTTTTAATATTTTGAATCCTACTTATATAAAAATTTTTGAATGTTGTTTATTCGTTAACGCAAACTACTGGACGCATTCAAATGAAATGTGGCCGTCTGTGCCACATTTCATTATACTCGTAGTTTTCAATAATAACAAAAAGTACACTGATGTCTGAAGTTTACGTGAATGTTACTCATCGTTATCAGCCCGTATCGGTCAATGTTGGACATAGGTATCTCTCTATGAACGGTAAGACGACAGATGTCCTGAAACTCGCATCCATCTCGGACCGGCTACTGCACGGAGATCGTCTTCCCACCAAATGAACGGTCGACCAACACTTCGTTTTTCTAAACGCGGCCTCCATTCAAGAATCTTCCTGCTATCTGTTCGTCTGAGTGTGTGACCAGCCGATTGCCGCTTCAGCGAGCCTATTCGTCGCATGATATCGGATACTTTAGTTCTCTACCTTATGACTTCGTTACGAACTCTGTCGGACAAAGAAACATCCAACATAGCACGTTCAATAGCCCGTTGAGTTACCGCAAACTTGCTGACCAGTCCTAAATAAAGATGCTAAGTTGCCGCCCCGTAGGTCATCATGGAAATTAAAAGACAATAAAATATTCGCGGCTAATTTGAGTTAATACAGCCGCCCGCCCAGCATCCGCCTGCCTGGCAGCTTACTCTATGTCACGATATAGAATTACACCTCAGGGTTTCCTATCAAAAGCCAGTTTCACCTGATTTTGGAAGTGTGTGCATGAAACGTAAGTAAAGTTTGCATGGTACGGCGTCACGCGGGTGTTACGCTCATATATTCTAACACCAGCGTCTAGCGTATACTTACATATATATATATATATATGAAGACGCGAAGAGAAGAACGCGTTCGTCTTCAAGCTCTGCGGTATAGGCGACGTGAGAATGTGAGGAAGCTTCCGGAATGCTGCCTAACCCAATTGTGTTACTCATTACATTAAAATTAGTGTTACGGATTTTATCGCGGTTTATTTTAAGTTTCAAATGGCTCAACGTTTCGGAAGCTTTACAGTAACTTTTTTTGGTCACGGGTGGACAGACATAACAGATGTCCTGATGTTATAATGTACTAAAATTATCCGAAGAATTATAATTACTTGTTCCGCAAACATTTGACGCGAACAGTACTTATTATATCTTACTGTCTTGAGGCGTTATGTTTAGTTTTTGATTTGATTATGTTTACCACTGGGTCCCAAGAAGAGGGAAAAACCCAGCCATCTCTATTGAAATTTGAGTGTTTTTTTTAAATTTCAATAGCCTCGCGGATCATCCTTGGAAGGAACCGGTTTTCTCTAGTGAAAATTTACGCTTCATCAAATCTAATATAAAGGCTGGGGCCAACTTCAGTATGCTCACATACCGCAAATTTCGTAACACCACTGTGTTTCATATCAGCTATATGTTCTTTAACGCGAGTTTTATAGGTCTGTTAGTTTGCCCTATATAAGAAAGGCCACAGTCACAATCAAGCTTATACACTGTTGTGTCTTGCAGAGGGATACGGCATTTTACTGATTGTAAGAACAGACTAGCCTTCTCTGGCGGCTTAAAATACTTTTTATTGAAGCTCGCCAGAAAATATAACCAATTTTATCAGTGACTTCTCTTAAATATGTAAGTAAGCGCTCATTCACTATATTCTTAAGCGAGCTTCAATGATCGTGTAGTGACTGACGGATAAAGCTTACAATGATGTAAAATATTGCGAATTGAATAAAAATTATAATTGTCTATGTCTTAAAACAACATTCTATTTGATGCTGGTGAATACAATTTATTCCTAAACTAGTTTAACACATCCGGTATAGCACCGCTCGCTCCGCTCGTCCCATTAACTGTGGAGTTAACAGGTTAAGTCGCCACTAAATAGTACAATTGCTTTATTTGATTAGTTGGTGTAGCAGTTGCGCTAAGTACCTAAGTGATTGCGCAAGTGTTGCCCGCATGGCTGTCGCTGGGAAAAATATACCGCCATGCATTATGCAAAACGCCTGCTCGCTAACTGACTGCCAATCACATAGAAGTGTTACGGATAGTGTTTAAAAACAATAATGTTAAAATATAAATGTGTTTTCAGCGAGGAGAAGCAATACACAATTTAGCTGTATAGTAGATTTTATAAAAGATATCGCTGGTTATTGTGTGATATTGCTACACATTCGACTCAGTTCAGAATAACGAGGCTATACCAAGGATTTTATGCAATTAATCGTTCAAAAAAATTACCTAAATTAATTAAAGAGAAAATGCAACGTTCAAATATATATAGCTGATATGAAAAGTGGCTTAATATTACAATTCAATTTCTCACGCTTTCCTCTACAATAGGCCACCGAAAACTAGCACACCACACGAAGTTCGCGAAAACTAGCACACCACACGGAATTCGCGTAGCTGTTATCTTGCAACGATGTCACCTCAGCGGTCAACCTCGTGCTAGTCTGATTAGGCTGCAATGTAGCTACAGAACCTCTCGGTAATGTTATACTCTACTAAAGAAATGACAACTCATGTCACGATCAAAACATGTGTAATCGTTATAATTACGTTCTTACTTAATTCAATAAGTTACAATTCGGTGTATCCGATGTTAACTGCCACAGTTCTCAAATTAAATTGTTCATAAATCTGAAATATTGGACTGGCAACATGCCTAACTACAGTGTACCCTCCAACACGCTGCCCATGGGGATTACATCACCCGGAACATATTTGATAATATATTTCGTGTTGCGAGAATGTCTCGATATGTTAACAGCCCACTTAACTCAATTGCAAGTAATATGTGACGTCAATATTCCATTGTCGGGGATATTTCCTGTAAAATATAATAAATTTGGAGCTGAATGAGTAGGAGACTGCTAATAAATTAGGAGCTGAATGAGTAGGAGATATGGCGTTTATTAAATGAGATTGATGTCCAACGATAACGCAGGGAGATAATATTTGGGTATTGTGATTCGATTTTCATGCACTTCCTTTATGAAGTTAGTAATGACTGTTGACCTTCATTCTTCTAATGATCCACACACAAATTCAGAAATCGTACAATAGATGGCAGAAATGGCTTTCACGTTGCGGAGGTCATGCGAACAAGAGGTACATCCTAGGTCATGTCGGACTAACTCCGCTGCATTGCAGCGTATAATAAAACCTCAAGTGAGAGAGCATAGTTTTCAAATTAATAATGTCCTCGAATCGCTTTATTTTAATTTCTGTGGCAATATAATCCTTCTTAATAAAATTCTAAAGTAGTTTTCATGAAAAAAAAATGTCAATTTAACTGCGGCGTAGAAGCAGATCTGGAATTGAGACAACTTGGAATTGGAGCAGTGCACACCGTGTCTTACGAGCGGTAAGCCAGCGCTACGCCGATAGTAACGAGGGACACTGGACATATTGACAGTTAATGATAATGAACGCTCAATGGTGGTATCTTTACAAACTGTGAATTTAAGTTTTTTGAGAGGTTTATTTAAACTCATATATTGTACTTCACCACAATAGAACCACTTTTTAGCGGCGTAGCCCGACGTTTCGTAAGCTTTACAGCAGCCATGGTCACTAGTGGATGGGTGTGCATTAAAATACTTTGTGAACCGCTAAAAATGGATGTAGTTACAATTTTGAAAAATAACACAATTAAGGGTAGTACCCCATATGTCCAATTTAGGTGTTTAATAATCGAGAGGCCATAGCCGTGTGGGATGTATTTGAACATATCTTTTTACATGATAAAAAGATTTCTAATAATGTATTTTGATTATGCTAATACTTTATGAGATACTTGTTGTTTACGTGATAAAAAACGTATCCCTTATTATGTCCGTAGGCAATGTTCACATCACCAGTTGAAAGAAAATTAATAAAGTAACAAAGCGCACATTTTACTTCAATATAATATTTGCTTTGAGCAATGCTCATTAGGGTTTAATTCATTACAGTTTTCATTGTATACATAATATTCATGTCTGCTTTGAATAGTTTTACAAGATTATAAATATACCTTGTACATCACTTATATAGCTTTGCAGATAGGGCTAATATACTTTAACATCCGCACAATTATACAGGTGTTTGCTCTCCATTTCCCCATCCTCCTAATTGACGTATCCCATTAGAGGGAAATAGGTCTTATAATAATTTTGCATATGACTAATAAGTCGTCAAACGATCTCGACTATTCGATAGATTCCCTATAATATAAATAAAACTCCAAGATATGATGTAAGGAGAGACAGATACTTCCCAGTTTATACCAACACAATTTAGCTGCAGTATAGCTATGCCACCGCCAAGAGGCAGTGTAAGAGCAACAATAATAATGACCATCTCATAGTTTCAACAACAAGCTGTTGTCCCGAGATAGCTCGTTAGCTCGCCCGAGACATGTTTATCTGTTCCCAGTCATCTGCAGTGATCAGGCGTTAAATAATTCATAAGCATGTAGTTGTTCGACAGGTCAGCCGATGCGGGAAAAATCGTACTTTCGGAGCGACGATGTGCCAATTCCGGAGGAATCAGAATATCGATTAGATGTGGTTTTTGTGTCAAGAACGGCTCCATTTCGGGTCTCACATTTATATTTTATTGTGTAATCGGCCTAATTTAGTTTGGAACACTCGTATACCTAATGTCCGCTAGGGTGATGTTTACTCTAGGATCATCATCAGTCCGTCAAGGTATTTCAATCGACTGCATAATGCATAAGAGGGTATTGTGCTTTACTGTATTTCTAAGTAATTGTTTGATCCATTAAAAGAGTATAGTGTCTAAGCGCGTGGGTTAAGTTTAATGCCTGATGCATTAATCAAATTACTATCCTTCTAAGTGTTAATGAGATTAATGAGGCCATATAATATTTTTTAATATTTAAGAGTAGAGGATAAATCGGAGTATTTTAATGTCTACCATTTTTTTGTTGATGCAGGAAATTCATTTACGCGTCTACTGGCCTTGACTGTGGCCCAGCGGTGTATGTATCTCGCGGCAAAGTGTAGTGCCGAGCACCCACAAAGACCATCGCGTGTGCCATCAGTGCCGCCTTTGGTAAATGCACCGAAACCGCACGAAACACTAGCTTATTAAGAATGAACCAATAGAAATACAAATCGTAATGTATCTTTAACGTAATATATTACTTTTTATAGTATCTGCCATTTTTTAAAGAAATATTGGATCAGTCAGTGAGTTAACGAATTTATGTTATAAGAGTGCAAGATTAGGAGCGCACACTTCCTTTGTCCTTTTAGTAGTAGCGTCATGGCACATAGGCTACGTACAAGGCACATAGCCGTACGTTATATTATATATGTTATGGCCTATTCAATGCTAAATAAATATTTCTGTAGTTACTGAGTACATTAATAGTATAGAAGAATAGATTGAAATCTCGTATCAGGATCATTGTGCTTATACTCTTTTTTATCGCATTATATATTCGGTTGGTATGAAAAGTAGTAAAATATATTTCAACTTATTTCAATAAAATGAAAATTACACCAGTGAAAGTAAGTGCCTCGGTGGTTGGTACACAACGTGTGGTATACCGACCACCGGGTGGGTAGAGATAAGGCGCAACAAATAACTATAATTATTTAATTTTACTAGATGTGCTACGTAGGAAACTACGGTGTAAAAGTCGAGCAAAGTAACTGAAAATCATCTTGTATTATCTACTAGTATAATTATATTTTTAATAGTATAGGAGACAAACGAGAAATAGGAGCCTTTCTAAGACTACTGACGCCCATGAACATCAGCATTATTATGCTTATATACGATGTTTCAATTGCTATACTGATAACACCTACATCAGTTTAGTACATTAATTGCAAAAAATGCGGTGTTATATCAGCATAGAATTCACATTTTATAATATGAATTACTTTCAAAAGGTATTTGAGAAAAGACACTTACAGCCACACGCTAAAATAAATATCTTCGTTGATTCGAATACTCGTTATAATGTTGCAAGTACTACATTACTTGTTAAAACATAGCTAAGCTGTGACCTTCTTGGCCGTGTACTTACTGGATAGCGATTGGACGGTACATTCGAATGTTCTTCCCTCGTTACTACAATTGTTCATGTCTGTCCATTTTTCAACTCCCGATCGCGTTTAGCTTTAGGGACTATTTACACCTACTCATATCAGTACTGTGATATCTCTATGCAAACCATATTTTAATAGACGACAACATCCTCTTTACTTTCATATAGAATAGTTCGTCTTGGCTACGTAGTTGTACCAGATTTACGTGTACCCCATGGTACCGAAGTCAGATATAGATTAATATAAGTCATTGACTTAGAAACTAAACGATGAAGATAAAAGCTAACAGAGACTTGGTCCTTACTACTAATACTCGCAAGTCGCGCTGAAACGCGACAGCGTAGCTGTCACGTTACGGCGGTATCATGTGAGCAAGGGGAGCTCCCTGGTCCACCGATCCAATTATGATGCAATACACCTTTTACTAAAAATAAATATTAGGAGATTGTTTTTATGGTAAGGTAAAGGGAACGCCGGTTTGGTAATGTATCATAAAAAAGTAATTATTTTGGTTTTTCAGTTTGACAATACCACCCGTGATCATGGTTGCTGTAAAGTTTCTGAAACGTCGGGATACTCAAACAAATAAATAAACCGCGATAAAATCCTTAAAAGAAGTTCTATTGTAATAGGTTTTATTCGCGTAAACTTAAGATATCAATAGTTTGATAATAGTCTTATTGAACTAAATTTACCGTCACAAAATCTTGTTAATAATTGTTACGCAATCACACCATTGCGTACCGATACGGGATAAACGATTAGGAATCAATACTAAGCGCTAACGCACTCACGGTCGATAAAGTGTAGTCAGTACCACAAAGTTTCAGAGAAAAATATGTGTTCATTTACATGCTTGTAGTGGCGATAAGTTTAAAGCACTGTGCTGACCGTAGCTCGCTGCTTAGTTTAATGCTCAATGGATGGTTTTTTTTTTTCAAAAAGAAAAATTTCTACATTAATTTTTCAGATATCATGAATATATAGGAATGAAATGTTCTTGTACTTGGAATATAGCCGCGAAAGCATTTTTTGAATTTTTGGATTTGTTAAAATGACTGAAAGAATGTCGAACTATGGTACAAAATGCAGTAGGTAAGGTTACTTCACAATATCGGTATAAAGGAAGTACTTTTACAACGAAATTAGCTGATGCTTTTTCCACACCTTTGGTTATATTACCTCAATTTTCACACTTATCTATTACATTGTATAGCCAATTATCATCAGAGAAAACTTAGGATGCTAATGGTAAAATAATTTTTCTAATCGATCCGATACTTTTGAAGCCTGTTAAGTGCAAACATACAAAGAAACTAACATATGTTTTCTCCCTACATTATTAGTATTGAGAAGTAAGCAGTTGTCACTAATAATTCTCAAACATCGACTACGATTGTTTCATTTATTGTACAAGTAATACTCCTCCTTTTATGTTCTAATTTAAAGAGTCGATGTCGACTATCAAATAGTGAATTCGCTAATAAGGACGGGAACAAACATTAATTTAGCATCCGAGCCAGCGGCTGAACATGAAATGAGCAAACACAATAACGTTGTTGTGTTCACAAACATGTCCAGTCGGGAACATGCTTTATAACTCATCTAATGCAATCTCCAAGAGCTCGTCTTTCGCCATGACACACTCTAAAAATAACTAGAAGATGATACCTGATTAGATGTTGTACATTGCCGATTATATACACATATATATTATACATACATACATGTTATATATATATATATAACTATTATTATTTATTATTATTATTATATGGCTATTTAACGGGTTTTATCGCGTATCTTTAGGTTTTCTTGTGGGATTCGACAGAATCACCGTCTTGAACGAATGTGTCAAAATTGTTGTGCTGTCCTGTTTTACAAATAAATGTAAAAATATGTTTGAGTTATAAATATTAAATAGATGGGAGTATATATATATAAAGAAACGCGACTAAATCCGTTAAATAGTCACAACAATGTACATTGCTGACTTAATGAAGATGAGATCTGCAATTTGTCACTACTTAGAGATATATGGACCTAATATGGACCCTAGTTTTTACTAGGGTAGTGTTTACAGACTGCCTTTTGGTAGGTTTGGAGGTTTTTGTCCTCTCGTGCTATAAAAGCCCTCTATTGTCTATATATTTGGTTCTTTGTGATTATTATGTGGTTACGTGAAACGATAAAACTATCTTGCATGAAAACACACATCTTTTAACCAAAGTCTTCATACATAACATTTTTTTAAACCATAAATCTTAACTATTTCGTTATGTATACAATTAATTCATATGCCCCAATCTAAGACTCATCTAGAAACAAATTAATGCGAGGATTTTTTGAGTCCCTAATCACTTCTACAAATTGAATTATATGACTTACATTATGTATAAACCAAGCAATGTGTTTACATCATGTATAAACAAAGCTACACATTGGAGCGAGGCCTGCCTGGGCACAAGCGGGTAGGAAGTTGTAGTCCTATCTAATCCCCACATAATAGTTTCGTATGCTCAGTAACGCGAGACATGCTCTGTTGCAATAACAAGATCCCGAGCACGCTTACTTTTCTGTCTTATGGAACAATTCGTATTACCACAAGGAAGTAACTATTACTTCTAGGAGGAGGTAGTGCAATGCTGCATAGGAGGAGGTAGTGCCATACATGGTGCATGACACTACATCCTCCTATGCAACAGAATTCAGCCGGCACGATCGCGGAAATACCTCTCGCTCACTTGATTCCGGCGTAAAGTTCGCTGTCGCGTTTCGAGACTAGCCTGTGGCCCATTAGGGGGGTGATAGAAGCGCAATACATCTGTGTAAGAATCATGCGAATGCCCAATGGCGTCTGTAGTTATCAAAAGGCTTCGATTTCTCGTTTGCCCCCTAATGTTATAAAAGCATACATATTCAATTTATGAGCATATTTTACACAGCGTTCGTTATTATTCATATATTCATTCATTAACAATATTAGTAATAAAATATTGAGTTAACAATTTAAATTGATATTTATAAGATCTATTAATTTATTTGCATAAAATATTAATACTCAGCTATCGAACTATTGATCAACTAATATACGATAGTCAACTATCGTAATTATGCAGAGGCGTTGCCCGCCTTCAAGACAAAAATCGAAAAATCAGAACCTTTCGGCAAAAATTACGAGAAACACGATAACATAGTCGTTTTGTTTCGTGAAATGCCTGTCGTTCACTTGATCGGTTAATATGAATATCATAGGTTGGTGGTCTTGTCCTCCTCCCATTATGCCCCCTCCTCGCCCCTGCTGTATAACCCGATAATGACACAAAGCTAATAAAGTAAAACCAGTAAAATAGGTAATTACAAGACACAATCAAAGTACTTAAAAAGACCACAAATATCAATGGAATTAACTGGTATCTTTTGAGCTTTACCATTGTTCATTAGCAATGGTAAAAGTTTTCCCCTCAAAACCACTCGCGGAATGGACAGATTTTATGAAAACTGTAAATTTCTGCTTTAATCGTTTAGAAATAAGATAATTTGTTACGTGAACACAATTATGTATATTCTTGCGATATTCAAAATGCTTAAAGTTTAATTATATAGATCGGTTCCGTTGTGTCTCACAGTGAATTTAAATTGTTTGTTCAACAACAGATCTATTGCTTTTCTCTTCACTCAATTATTAATCGTTCGTTTTTTAGATATTAAAACGTAAAAATATTAACCGCGCCCTTGTTATGACCACCGATGCCTATGAACTACTACGCCGGTGTGTTGCCCTCCATTTCTCTTCCCCCGAGGAGGAGCCGGTGAGCTATTCACAAACCTCACCAAATTCGTAACTGAAAATAGCACTTGACGCTGTAATCGACAGGTACCTTCCCGGTCGTGACAGTATAATTTCACTGCAATACATCACCTCAAACAAACATCTTTTATTAATAATTATGTTTATAAATTCTAATGGCATGAATAAGTCATAATATTAAGTTACCTTACAGTAAGTAAGGGTTTCATTTATTATATAATATTTTACACAGCGACCGAAAGCGAAAAAAAATACAAAGCGATATTGAAAAACGCAAGCTTCACGTAGCGAGCGACAGTGACAATGGCTGAATATTTTTAGAACGTGCAATTAGAACGAGCGAGTGTTGTACAAACAACGGCAAATGTGTATTTTAGCTTTGCAAAATTATAAATGCTTTATGAAACAAATAATTGCAAACTTGGTCCGCATTATGACGTAAAATCTACCTTAAAAGTACCTCGTCGGTCGGATGGCCCAGTTCAACTAAAATTTGGCAACGCAATGTATTTACGTGCCATTACCGGAATACAGTGGTATGTGGGGCTTGCACCATATGGATGGATCCCATACAGGGCCGGTGGTACAACTAAGAAAGAAAAAGACTATATAATCATATTGAGCAACTTTAATCTTTACCTCAGGGATGCGCGGCCCATACATTGATAAATGTCTGGGCATTGGATATACGGCAGAGACGTGACCCTGAAGGGAGAATCGCAGTTGCCTCTGCTACCGCTGCGGTGAGAGGCCATTTCTCTGTGAATTATGTAGCTCGGTCAACAGTTGGGAACCCCCATACTTGGGAAGACTGCTATTTATCGGAAAGGTACGCATCCGTACCTTTCCGATAAATAGGTAATATTTGCGGGCCGGTAGAGGCACTGTGCGGAGGTGCGTCGCCATCGGCCGTCCACAAGGATCGGTTTTGGGCCCGATCTTGTGAGAAATTGGCTATGTGTATATCTTGCGGACTTATCTCCTGGATGGGTGTCCTCTGTTAAACGGATAATACTCTCATCATATCCTGGAGAAGAAAGCTAATGGATGCGGCGCGGCTGGGTAACATAGGTCCTGCCCTAACAGTCAACCGTATGGAGAGATTGGGTGGATGACAATATTTTTTTTACCTTTGTTTATCTATTTGTAACATGCTTAATTGCAGCTGATTTGGAACAGCTACCAGGTACCTCAACGTGAAAACCATACTGTCGAGGTTCATACGGTGTGTGTGAGTTCGTGGTGGCCTAGTAACCTATCGGAAAGGAAAATGAATGGGCCATTAGTCGTCCAAAGTCTAAAACTACGAGTTTGTATTTACAAACACGATTATCATAAAAAACCTCCTAAGTGTCGGCATGACGTGCTAAGTCAAGATATCATTAACGGTTAACACAGTAGACGAAGAGCAACGCGAAAGTCATCACCTATTCAATTAGTACACAATGAGCAAGTAATAAACAGACCGACTTCTAAAGATTGTAAACTGCGTCCAGTGCAAAGCAAAGCCAGGGGACTGCGAGATATTGCTACGACCCAGGAAAATGAATTTCTAAACGAATACCCTTGAGATACATCTTATTTTTAACTATTTTGTTCTTTTAATTAACGTCTGCAATATTAGTAAAATCTATGCGAATAAGACAGTCTCAGATATACAAAGCGGCATTATAGGGCTCAATGATAAATCAAATTTTATTTTGATTTTTGATAGACATTTGCTTATCTGTGTTCATGTTCAATTTAACTGTGTACGTACATATTTACATTGAACACACAGTTACAATTGTTGTTGACAGAGTTACATTGAAGATATTCCATTGAAATATAATTTATATTTGTGGGTGGTAACACGGTGGGGAGGTAAGCTAATCTCCTTTTTGAAGGATTTCTCCAACAAGGTCTAAACTGAGATGTGTGGGAAGAGAGTAGAGAAGACTTTGCCCAGTAGTAGGATACACCAGTCTATTAATAATAGCAATAAAAATATAATTTATCAATTTCATTACTACTTCACAGTCGAGTGAGAATCAAATATGATTCTCACTCACCTATACATAAAGCCGATTTGGCGTATCGATAAAAGTTTTGTGCAGGTAGTATTCTAGTAAGAAGAAATGTTTAAAAGCCGAGTACAAACGAAGAGAGTCGTGTGCAACTGGCACGAAAAAGTCTTCTTACATATTAGCGTATATTGCTCAACAAGGAATTTAGTTCCAAAAAGATTAAGTAACGTTTACGGCGTAAACGCTATCATATCTAACCACAAATAGACACCTTACAGATTTACTGTCAGAAGTTATATGTATTATATGAATACCCCTAAAATATGCTTTAACTTTAATTCTGTATCGTCTCTGTTAACTCCGGTAAAAAATAACAGTATTGCTTGACCAAGAACTTTGTGCATGTGTACACGTCAGCACAACTATTACAGAATAAGGTACTACTTACTCTGCGAAACGGAGGTGAATCGTATTGAAATATAACAATATATTTTGGAAAACAATAATAATAATCATTCCGTTCTAAGCGAATTTTGGTCAGCAAAACGAACAAGGTGTGAAATAATTGATCGTAATCTAAATGAAGTTTTGAAGAAGGGTATTACGAGCAATTATTCTCGTTGCGGCGACTCACTAACATTCTTTCACATTAAAACTTGTGCGGAGTTCGTACGAAGGCTTGTCTCATTGCGAGCCCGCCATTGTATTATATTTTCCACTTATTGCCCATTATTGTTGGACAATTCTTTGGGGCCGGAACATAACATTATTTTTGGAATATCTGAATCATTATCGGCGGTCAATAAATGAGAATTGGCTTGTAAGTCTTCATAACGATTATGCCGATGTATGTTCGCATCGATAGTCACTAATGGGCTCTGACATTCATCCACAGACACTATAAAAAATTTGAATTGGCATACCTGTAGAATACATTCTCGAGAAGTATTAACGTAATACTATTGTGGTTCGTGTGTTTTTGCGATTTCAGAATTTTTTTGTTTGTTTTTTTCTTTACATTAAATAGGCTTCGAAACTATTGAACTGATCTGAAAGAAAGTTATAACATTACAAATCTACATTTTCTCTAATGAACATGTGCTAAATATTTTTTAACCTTACATATTGATATTAAATTTCGACAACGTGACCAAAGGTGTGAAAAAATATAAAAGTAAATCCTTATACGTCCCGTCAGGCGTAAGGTTTGGTATAAAATTAAATTTGTTGTCTGGCCGAAATTAAAATTTATAATTTTTTGCCACATTTTATTTTTACACATTATTAAATATCCGTGCGACACCCGGAAATACTGCTTCTTATTATGATACAATATATTCTGCAAATGATTTAAATATAGTAAGTAAAATAAATTTGCCTTTTTCTTTCTTTTCGACAGAAACATTTGTTGGAAGAGCTCTAGTACCATGCTGCATAGGAGGAGGTAGTGCATGACACAATTATGTGGATGTTAATAGGCGTCGGTAGTCGTCAAAGAAGCTCCCATGACTCGTCTGCCCACTTATTCTATAAAAAATGTAAGTAATTATTAAATAAACATATAAATTAACAATTTAATGGAATCAATAAGCTTCTATTAAGTCGATGGTTCATTGATATTTTCAGTTCTTTCTTTTCCAGAATCATCATCCCTGAAACGGTAATAATGGCATACATTTTTACGTGCCCTATGTGTTGATGAATAACAATAGTTCGGAAGATATAATTATTAGGAGTTGACGCAGTAGTATCGTTTTAATAATAATTTATAATATCAAGCGAGAAGATCAGTACTTCCCGATTTCACATCCTACATACTTTATGATAAAATATTTAACATAATGTAAGATATATGATCTTTGCCTATTAAGACGTAAGACTTGTTTACTGACTGGTATAACGACAAACCACGTGTGTCATGTAAGATCACGAAAATTTAAGATCGTTTACGATTAATCCTTGAAAACTTTGAGTGGCGATCGTTCCAAATGAAAACATGTGGTTTATAATATTCCCTGTAACATAATACTATTACGTTTAATTTCTGCTGTATTGTATGTAGATGGTGGTGATAAATGGTATTGCAAACGGGCATAAGCTGTTGCTTATAATTTGTTAATTATATTACGTTTACGGTCAATTAATTGACTGTAATAGTTTCAAGTGTTACAAACAGTTTTTTTTTTTCAAATACTTGTTTCGTTATGCGCTAATGGATCATCTACATAGGGATGGATCAATGCATGGTTGAACAGGTCCAATTCCGCTGCAAAGTCATGTGGCTCGACAAGTAATTTGTACAATTGCGATTTTTTTTTGAAGTACAAAGAAAAAAGCACAGCTTTTCATAGTTTTAGGTTGTCCCGCTGGGGGTGGTTTAGTACCTAACGCAAAGTATAGATCATATGGTTACATATTACGATATCGTGTCGTGTCATGTAAATGTCACTATTAGTATATTTTTGAGACGCGAATTCATCGTGGTATGTGTTTTCCAGTGCAAATCTACCCGTGGCAATGAATATGTAACACTAGTTAAAACCGCGGCATCGCTCACTATTTTCGATGTTTATATACCACAATATTTATGAGGTGATTCAAACTTCAGCCACATCTAGGTGTACGGTGCATATAACCCTGAATGTGTTGTACAAATTATACCATATGATTTAACGATAGCTAATACGAATACTAACACTCTTTAACGTAAGTTTTAAATACATTACATTATGTGGAACAAATCTCTAGCACTAGAAATGTCCCAAGACTAGGTCCGGAAAAATAGACAATTATAAACTTGGCCGGCCGGACTGGGCCAGCTCGACCGGGAAAGCACCTATCGCTCACTTGATACAGTGACAGCATCGCTTTCGCATTTTGTGCAGTTTTTGAGTAGTGTAATAATCATGCGCATGGGCGTCGGTAGTCATCCAAAGGATCCGGTAACTCGTTTGTCCCCTTATATTCTTAATAATATTATTAGAACAGAAGAAAAACTATCAATATCATCTCATTGATATAGATCAATTTAGATATTCATTATAGAATGAAAACGACTGCTGTTGAACAACGCAACAGGATTACTTCTAAACTACTTCTCAGATTTTATATTCATTTTCAATTAAGACTTCTAATATTTTATCCCTATGAGAATATCCTTGTAATGTATTCGTATCCGGCCCGGACGATGATTCACCGGTTTTAATATGCTTCCCACCTGAAAGTGAGAGAAGATTAGCGAAATTGCTGTTCTCAAACGTCAGAATGTTCGCTCATGTGCACGAAGACGTTTCGTTACTAATGAACTTTGCGAAGGCACTACGACGGACAGACCGACAGATATTGCCGTCGAAGAAACCACTACGCGCAGGCACATAAATCATTTTATAGACGAAGTGTGGTCTTTAACATCCTGCGAGTATATCATTTTCTGAAAGAATGGTGTTTTTTTGCGACCATGTGTGTGGTTTATTAACTGTACACAATGACTCATATTCACTACTCAATTCTGATTCTGATTGTACATTACCTCCCCGGTCGTGCCAGCCCAATGCAACTGCAATGTTGCATAATACTACATGTTACTAACATGGGTCTCTTTGGTTATACTTGGATATTGTACGTCTTGCCGTTACTTACCTTACAGTATAGTAGACAAACAAGCAGTCGGGTCAAGCAGTGGTTAGTGGTCTTCAACGCTCAGAGACATCTGCAACGCAACAACAGGATTACGGAATCGTAGCCGGCCATAATTTACTGTATTCAAAAATAGTACTATGTATTGTTATTGTTATTGTAATAGGTAGTGCCATGCTGCATTGCAGTAGATCTCAGCCGTCTCACATGGAACCATCGTAAAGTGCCATCTTCGGTGTCACGTTTCGTGCGGGCTGTGCCCAGTGGCCCATTGGAGGTGAGGAGGAGAAGAGGGGAGGGCAAGGCATCTGATTTCGTTAAAACACTACGTTTCTCGTTTGCCCGTCTACACTATTTAAAAAAAGTATTATAATTAATATCATAAGTATTTATCTAAATCTAAAGACTTTGTTTATCTATGGGCTATGGTACACTTTCCTCACTCTTCGAAAGATTATCAATATAGAATTAACAACAACAGCACATCTACGCGCCAGTTCCCTAATAGTAGGCAGATGGAATGGAGTGCCTTATATCGCGACCCTTACATACCTGCATAGCGTCCTTACCGCCACGCAGGTTGCGAAGACTCTTGACAACTTCAGACAGTAACCAACCAATTTTTCTTTTTTATAAGATAGGGGCAAACGAGCAGGTAACTAACTAGTGACTACCACCGCCTATAGATATCTGTAAGACTAGGCACCTAGGAATAGGTATGCTCTTTTCTTGAAGATCTCTAAGTCGTAACGGATCGGAAATACCGAGAGAGGCAGTTGGTACCATAGTACAGTTGTGCGCGGTAAAAAGTGACGTTTAAATTGTCTGAATCTGATAATAGTGTGTCAGTATTGGTCCTCCTCGGTACCTACATACTTCCACAATATTAATAATAATATGGACGTGTTTAACATAATTTCAAAGATTTTAAAAATAAAAAATGAACGCAGACTTTTTTTGTTTCACCGGGAAATTCAATTACGCACTGCCATTATTCCTCAGTGGGATCTTGTGGGGTGTGTGAGATGTGAGATGAGCGAGAACCGGCTGGTAAAACCCCGCGGGTGCCGTAGGCCGTCAGAAATAAGACGCCCCTGTCAGCAATAGGTCACCTCGGCGACTGGCTAGTCCTTCAGAAGGGACTCCACCAAATCACCAAATGGGGGACATCCTGAATCAGCCTCCACCGATGATGGGACCGTAACATGCGTTACGTTCCACCCTAACACCTGATCACAATTAGAGTGGTGATATAAGTCGCGCGTAGCGCCTAAACCACAGTTTCATATGTCGCGTCGTCATAACAAATGCACACATTGTATTCATAGTTCCATGAAATTTGATATTGAAATATTATCTACCTTAGCTTCATTTTCTGTAAAGCAAACGGGATTCGTAACTTCGATACAATTTCTAACAATCAATTTAAATTGCTCGAAAACTTCTGGAATTTTCTTCAAGAAAGAGACGAGGCCAAATTTGATAATGGTAAAATGAGACGAGGTTTGTTTCTGTCGAGCCACTCGCATTCAAAAATTTTGCGGTGAAATAAAACTTCACAAATAAACGTTTCTTCCTTTTATTTGCTTTCTTCACACAGTAATGGAACGTATTTGTATAATAAACGTGAATATGGATAATTGCTTTGACAAAAGAAAAAGGTCGATAAACAGCGACTCCACCGCAAACACACACCTACTAATGTGTGTTTGTGGTGAAGTCGCTGTTTTAAGTCATTATGTTCCCATGTCTCCACCTACTGGCAGATGAGAACAAATTGCTGGGGTTTAGTGTGTAGGGGAGCTGTCTTGTAACTCCCGAGCCCCATATACCCCACCATGGTTCCCCATTCTGGGGGTAAGTCTAAGAGTATTTCCCGGCTACACTAGAAAAGTGTGTTTGTGGATATATATGCCTAGTTGGATATATGAGCGAGTTGGAGAGCTGCTAAGGTTCTAGGATAATTCTTAAGTAAGTCACCTAAGAGACTAAAGAACTATAATACGTAATATTATATTCCTAGCCATGATTACGTATAAGGTTGTAGCGTTTACCTCTCAGCCTAGCCTACAAACAGACATTCAACTGCGCGAGACATAATATAACCATATTGGGTCGAAACGACAAGAGTTGCCCCTCGCCAACATCACATCGCCGCAAAACAAAAGCTATGATGTCGCGTTTTGGGCAGTAGTCGGTGGCCCACTATAGTTTAAGAGGAGAGGAGAGCTACGCATCTGTATGACAATTTCCTATGCGGATGTTGAAGGGCGGCTTTAGTTGTCCAAAGGCTCCAATAGCTCGTTTTCACTCTCAAACTATGAAAGAGTACATATTTTATTATATACAGTGCACTCTTCCCACTTCTGACTGGTATTATAACTATTGCAGAATTCGTTATCTATGGTTGAACAAACTTACCATGAAACCAAGACGCAACCAAAATAGTACAATTAACGAAATAATATTATTGAAATTGAAAATTTCTTAATAACTAAGTACAATACTGTGTCAGTCATTTGTCAAGAAATGATTAGTGTTGCACCCTGACTCGCCGACTGTTTACTTAAGTCATTCTGTCACTGTTTATTTTATTTATAAATGATCTGCCTCATAGTCTATAGTTATATTATGCTTTTTTTGGTGACGACTTGAAGTTATCCCTCGCGATTACTACAACTGATGTCCGTAAGAAGTCCAGCTTTGACAGCAGACATTGACAATGTGACCAGATGGTGTGTACACAATAGCTTAGAGTTTAATACCTCAAAATGTGCCACCATTACCTTCTATGTGAGTACACGATTAATGGTAAACCGTTAACTAGGGTTTTGTAGATTAAAGATTTAGGAGTAACTCCTACTACAAAGCTAATATTTTAAGATCACATTATTTCTATATGCGAAAAAGCTTATTGCAATTTAGGATTTCTACTTCGCATGGTATACGACTTCACAAATTTTAATGCTGTCAAAGTCTTGTATAACGCTCTGATTAAAAGTATACTCGTGTGTGATTCAGTGATTTGGGCTCCATACGAGAATAAATATAGTTACATGCTGGAAAGAGTACAAAATAAATGTGGAAGGTTTTTGTATGTGAAACAGTACGGGGTATATCCTTCTTACCAGTTGATGTACCCAGCTTTATTTGTATTGTTAATGGTTGGCTACAGCGAATTAAGAATTAGTAGGGACCTTGCGCTGCTCCCATATATTTTCCTGGTGCTCGGGGGCGGGATACACAATAGTATTTTTTGGTGTATGTTGGCCTGTAGGTACCTGACAAGTATGTGTGGAGACGACAGTTACTAGCGGTGCCGCGTGCCTCTACTAATGAACTTAAGGAAACGCCGATAACGCGGGCCCTCGGCACTCTCAACCTTGTTGAAGCCGACGTTGATATAGTTGTATGATAAATTCTACTACTGAATTAGGTTACCCTGTATTAGTAGTTGTAAGGAAATAAATAAAAAAATTGAAAAAATAAGTCATTAATCATTTTTAGGGTCCTGCAGCGACTATTTGAGATACCTATTTAGTTAAACCAATAATTATTTTTAGGATATGTAAGTGAATTATTGCACTCCTCCAGATTTTGAGATCCAGCTATGGCTAAGTCTGAACACTTTGTAGCAACTACTTTTGCAGTACTCGTAACAAGTATATATTTTTCCACAATATTGTATTTAATGGGACTCGCAATACGGGGCGGGTTACACCGTCAGGAACGCCTTTAAAATGGAATTCCATTCTACAATTCCGATCTTATTTCGCAAAATTCGTTCAACCTACCATTTTGTCGAGACTATTGATCTTGGGCTGACATTTGTGAGTCTAAAATAGAAATCTGTTGAAATCTTATAACAAGAAAGAAGAAAACTTTGAATCATCGCTTGAATAAGTTATGTAAATTTTTATTGAATGTTGAAATTATGTACAAGGTAAAATCATTTAATAACTACTGAGGAGGACCAAAGATCTACCTACATTTAATTCATAAAATATCCTGATACTTTCCTGTTTGTAGAAAGCTTATGGAAAAATTTAATGACTATTACTTATATTGGATCAATTATACTATTCTTAACCTGTATCTGTATCCATATCGGTATTTATCTACGCATATCAACATCGTCATCCTTATCAGCCGGATGCGTCCACTGCTGGACGTAGGCCTCTCCCGCAGAGCGCCATAGGCTACGGATCTAAGCATATTTTTTTAGCAAATGGGGCAAACGAGCAACCGGAGCCTTTTGGGGACTACCTACGCCCATGGATACTCTTATGATTGATACACAGATGCATTGGCCTCCTGTCTGAGTCCTGTATGAGAAGTACTTCCCGGGTCGTGCTGACCCAATTCCGTCGCATGGGAGGACGTAGTGTATACCACGTATACCACGTACGGCACCAACTCCTCCTATGCAGCATTGCACTACATCTTCCTAAAAAAGTATGTATTATATGCAAGCTTATAAATATTGTATAACGCTAAGGCCGTGAAGATATATTATAGCTACACGTCTATAAAATAGAATCAACCTTTTCGAGTGAAGGTAAAATAATAATGGCATTTGCTAGACAAAGTCTCGCTTGTTCACCCCTTCGCATTATTACTCATTATCTGGCCTGTAGGGATCTGAACGTTTTATGCTCCTATCTATAGGATCTAGGATCCATAGTTTCCCCTTACTGTGCTACCAATTGTCTCGTGCAGTTGTAATAAGAGATATGATAGCGACACGAGAATTTATAATTATCCAGTACACGTAAAGTATTGTTATATCTGGAGCCTGTAAAGTGTGAATGTTTGATTGATTCTTATTTATCAGAAAGTATGTGATCTATACTTATAGAGTTCAGTTCAGTTCTGTACTAATAATGTAGAGCTGAACCCTTTTAATTTGTTTGCTAGTGATTAGTTTGTTTGTTAGAACGCGTTAATCTCAGGAATAAATGGCCCGAACAAAAAAGTGTACCATGACGCTACGATTAATAGGACCAAAGTTACGCTGGTAAATGGTAGAGGGGGCCATGCTACTTTAATATAAATCTCAATAGGACCCGCCTAGAGTGAATGAGCTTTTTCTACTTTCATATATTCTTTGGAGTGTACTCCTTAAGAAGCGGCACGCACTACTTTTTTGGAACGAATAGCCTCCTTCAATATTTCCGAAAAGATACGTAGTGTGTCTCTCAATTTCCGTTCGTTCGCCTTGCAATATCACACATTTTATGAAGCTCTCGGGTTTCTTTCACTTAGATTCAAGTTCACTCTTACGGAGTAGACGCAACAGACAACGACACGTAGACTTTATTGTAATCGCCCTTACATCAAGGCCTTAGATAAGACAAAAAATGTTGAACTCGCTACAGTTTAAATGATAATAATGATATTATTATAATAATATCTAAAGACTTATTACACCACGTTAGCCTAGCCCTGTGGTAAGTACCATTAGGACTTGTGCTTCAGGTACTAGGCAACGGAAGTATATTTAATTTTTTTAAATTTAGATATGTTTGTATACTTAGGATTTTTATTATATAAATACATACAAACATCCATGACCTAGGCAGGTTGAGTTAATTCAATAATCAATTAAGTTAATTCGATTCCAATTCCAAATAATTGACCTCCAATTGCAGAGTAAGCAACGCGGTGGCGGTAGTTAATACCTAGTTTTGCATTGTGATCGCATCATTGATCTTACTTTGAACTAGTTCCTTCAAGACGATTTACAAAATGGCCACCACAATATATTTTCTTTTCATTTTTATAAGATTTAAAAAAAAGTTATAACTTGAGTTTGTGTCAAAAAACTGAAACATTAGTCTTTGATTTTCATTCTGTAATGTACTAAATAATGATTTTCATTATCCTTCATAGCGCAAGAAAATAGTATCTAAGCTTCTCGTAGAACAGCTAAGCTTCGCTAGTCCACACCCGCTACGAATATATAATTATTAACATTTCCATAGTTTTTAGTTTTAAGATAAACGGGATATAACGGGAGTTTATGAGTTGGGACCCCTATTCAAAGTATTATTCAAAGTATTTTTGTAGAAGCATATTGGTTATGAAGATGTTTTAATTTCCAATACTTAAGTTAACTAGAGCAAGTGAGTATGACGTATTTATTCTGAGTGGCTAACATAGAATTGGCTTTATTACATACCTCTATGTGTATGTGTATCTATTTTACGAACTGTTATGCTCAAAATAAGAAAATAAGTCCTTGTAACGCACTTGTTTAAACAATAAAATTGTGGCAAAGTACTCCTAAAGCTGAAATGTGGCCACATTTCACCTTTAGGAGTACACAGTTCTATGCTACACAAGGTAGATAATCGTTGATTTACAGCCGTCATTGTAACGTGAAACTAGTTACGAACATGTTCGGACTTGTGTCGACATGAAGTGGCAGATGTCATCGTGTACGGCTGCCACTATCTGCAAAGCTAGTCAGTGCTATTCGTTACTTAATTGTAGGTATAATGGTTAAATTGAGCATTGAGCGTGGATTTAATTGAAAGAAAAATACATAGGCAAGCAGAGATATAAGAGAAACGAAACTGAAATTTGAAGTTAACTCTTTATGAAAGATTTATGATGTGGATTTAAAAAAAGCATGAGTTATAACAAATGAAACAGCAACTAGCGTAACGGTTTATTGCGTTTATATTTCCTGTATATCTTGTGCAATTTTTCTTCAGAATCCAGTCCGTTCTTAAGGAGTAATTTTTCGTCGGAACTGACACAGACATACGCACCAGTATCAACTGGTATGTACATGTGTGTCAGTTCTTCTTTTCAGTTTGTACATTACTTATTTTGATAAGTTATATTTTGCTTTCACGTCTTTTGTAATGTCTTCTAGGTGTCCGCTTGAGAAATACTAAGTTGGTCGACACGGTAATTCCATGCTACATTGAAAAGGAATTAGGCCGGCGCGAGAAAGTCCACCTCACTCATATGACACCGCCTTGAAGTGACAGCTATACAATCTTGTCACGTCGCGTATACTGAACGGGTGTAGGATAAATACTTACTGATGATTATTTGTGACTTATAAATCTCCTCACTGGCTGCTTTTCTCACAGACAGGTGACTTATAAGTCGATGTTCAATTATAGCTAAAAATATTGTAATGATTATGAATGGATTGAACCAGTATAGGAGTACTGATAAATGGCCTCGGTTTTAATGCCAATAAATCTCATTTGATATATCTATTGAGCCCGTCGTCCACTACTACGGTGTCAACACTTTATAGTGTATTTATAAGAAATAAATTTCTTTATTCCTACACGCGCCAGTGAAATGCAAATCGAACGATTTGCACTTCACTGGTTTTGCTTTATTTCCGAATTCACATTTGGCTAATTTAGTATTTACTGTCCCAAGTATGACAACAGAATCGTATAATTAAATTAATTGTACTCTTCGACCAGACATCGTTATAAAGCTTAAGCTTCACGTCCTCACTACGAAGACTAATAATTACTTAAGTATATACATGCAGGTTTCAAACAAAAAGCTTTATAGAAGTGCTCACCAAGATACCACTGACCTGGAAACTTATCAACTTTCATTAATTAAAAATACTGAAACCCTGTTCTCCGTAAAACAAAGTCAGAAAATTTTCAATAAAACGTGCTCTATAGAATGAGATAGTCACAGAGCGTTAATTAATCTAGTATTAATTGTTAGCAGTCGTGACACCGTACGTTGGAGAGAGTAGGGTTGACGCATCCCACCTCTACCCTGTTAATAGCTCTTCAAAGTTTATTATCAACGATACACCAGCTACGTACTCTCTTGCAGAATCAAATGAATTTATTATGATCGACCGGTCATTACAAGGAAATTATTGATACTTATTAAATGAACGACGAAGTGCATTGCATAAGCATAGTTATATTTTCATGTGAGAGTTATGTGAAAGCGATGTGTTCTTGTAGTCTAATGGCACAATGGAGCTATAATCATTAGAATAGTACGTGAAACAAAAACGTTTTAAACTTCCTTACGAAAATTGCGCGGACGGAGGAGTATGGAATATTGCCACACTTAGAATTTATGTGTAGAAATGCTCGCTAATATTTTATATAGTACTGCTGCGACCCCGTTTCGCACGGATTTTCACTTAATGTGGCAAAAAACATCATAACATCGATTGTTGAACCATCGTTGCTAATAGCAGATAATAACAGCCTAGATTTGAAGGTCGTAGTTACCTCCAGGTTAAGCTAACCAGTGTGACTGAGTTTTTCTGAGCGATCTATGATCAATATCTTAGTTATAGATCTATTTACAGAGAGCCCCAGTTTTGAGCTTGCTTACTCCACTCTGCTCAAAATCAAGCACACCTCGTCCTCGTTGGCTGTTAAAAGGATGGTGTTGTCAGCATATCGTAAATTCGTAACTTTTATGCAATTTACGGTAATGACAACATCTCCGTCTTCGGAAGTACTTCGAATAATGTACACGCCATAAATATTGAACACGATAGGTGATAGGATACATCCCAGCATAACACCTTTTATAAAGCGGAAGGGTTTTGATTTTATCCTATCCACACGAACAGTTTCCGTACTACTTTCATAGAGGCCTTGAAGTAGTTTTATCATATGGTTTGGTACTAACATTTCCTCTAATACTCTCCATAGACTGTTCCATTGAACGTAATAGGAAGCTTTGTTGTAATAGACAAAACACACTACCAATGGTATGTTCAACTCCTGACCATTGTCTATTAGTTGCTGGATATTGATGATTTGTTCATGCGTGCACCATCCCCGCATAAAGCCCACTTGCTCTTGCGAAATCTTCTAATCAACGTAATATCTAACGCAATTGTTTAGCATGTGGAGTGTTATCTTGCTTGCATGAGACATGAAATATATTGTGTGGTAATTACTGCAGTTCATAATGCACTATTTCTCGTAAAAGGGTAGTTCAACCAATGCAGATCAATCTTGAGACCATTTTACGCTACACCGGTTTTCTTTTACATATCCTGTGAAACATTCTAATTACAGTTTCAAGTTACAAATGATAGTAGTAACGAATACTTCACTAGTTCATCATCTGAAGATTCCAATTATGTTGAGGGCACAGGTTATTTAATGAACTCTCTAGGTACCACATCTGCCTCAAGTTTCGGTACATCTCTTAAAAATTTTAATGTAGTGCATATCAATGCACAAAGTATTCCAGCTCATTATGCTAACTTTCTAGCATTGAATCAACCAAAGCACATTCAATTCTTGTATCCGAACCATGGTTCAAGCCTTGTTTTCCTTTTTCATGTTAGTCCTTGCCGGGTTTTTGGTAGATCGGAAATGATCGTATAGATAGGGATGGTGGAAGTGTCGCTGTATACCTGAAGTCTAATATTCCCTATCAGATACTTAGCATGTCGAACAACCCGCCTCCTACTGATGCAGCTGAATATTTGCTTCTTGAACTCCAACTTTGTCATAAAAGCTTCTACTTGGTGTCTTCTACGGTCCGTCCATGCACGTCAACTACTTTTCCTCTTTTGAGACCATCCTAGAGACAAACTCTCATACAACTTCAACACATGTCTATTAAAAAATGATTCAAGGTCAAAAAAAATTGCTCCCAATTATTGCATCGACTAACTTACATGTGCTGCCACTCAAACCCGCCCATAAAATTCCTGGCTACAACTTTTCACTCCTTGATTTAATCATTACTTCGTCTGTGGATCCTGTTCACGGTCATGGACAATGCTCTACTCACTCTATGTCATATCATGATATTATATTTCTTTCATATTTGTTAGAGCCACCCAAAATTAAATCTCTGAATCTGATGCAGCGCACATTCAAAAATATTGATATTGAACTCTTAATAATTGATGCTCAGAATATTCAGTGGTCCTCTTTGATTGAAACTAGTACTGTTGATGATAAGTTGATTATATTTAATGGACGACTAATGATGTTATATGACAAGCATGATCCTATCCATCTCATCAAAGTAAAGCATTTGTCTACGCCATGTTTTACAGACGAAATTGGGGACTTCATTAAAAAGGAAAATGTTGCTAGAGCTAAATTAAGACTAAATATTCTGAGATACAGAAAGGAAAATATAAAAATATAAAGTTTGGGAATTCGTCAACACTTTAGGAATTGGAAAATTTAAATCATCACGCTGTCTACATACAGAAGAACTCAAATTTTTCACTCAACACTTCTCCAACTCTTCTAGTAATTTTGACATTCAAATTAAACAACTAACACTGAATAAATATCCTTCTCTTACAACTCCCTCTTTTGACCGTTTTTATAATAAGCACTTTGATGAGCATGATGTGAAAAAGGCTACCTTATCAGTCTCGTCAAACGCCAACGGGAATAACAATATTAGTAGAAATATGGCTATTTCTATATTTGATTATTATTATCATTCCAGTTTTTACACATATTTTTCAATTTCTCTACCTTTCCAGGTGTTTTTCCTGAAATATGAAGGATGATTTAATGATTCCTCTCCCTAAAAATAGTAAGCCAAACTTCCCTTCAGATTATTGACCAATTTATATCCTTCCCTTTTTCTCTATAGTGTTGGAAAGACTAATATATCATGAATTAAATCTATACCTAAACAAAAAGTAATCTCCTTGACCCCCTGCAATCTGGTTTCAGGACAGGGCACAGGACAACAACTGCATTAACTAAGATAACAGACGACATTCGTCGTGGGATGGATAGTAAACAGATCACCATTTTAACATTACTGGATTTTAGCAACGCCTTTAATTCTGTAGTCTAAGACATAACGGTTAGCTCCTTAAAATACATTAACATCTCTCCACCCTCTGTTAACTGGTTTCATAGCTACCTAAAAGGTCGCCGACAGCGGATCAAAGACAATGATAATACTTCAGATTGATGTGACATCACAAGTGGCGTCCCTCAATGTGGTGTGCTCTCAGCTTTGCTCTTCGCCATTTTTATAAACTCTATAACTATATCATCACACTACCACATGTATGCATACAATCTCCAAATTTACACGCAGTCGAATGTAGACGAGCTTAATATTGCTATAAAAAATATTAATGATGACCTTGTTGCCATCTCAAATTGGTCCTATGAGCATCACTTAAAGCTTAACCCCACAAAATCCAAAGCGATAATCATCGGTAGTCAAGGTCGTTTGAAAAGAATTAATTTTGGTATTATGTCGCCTATCGAATTGGTTGAAGTTTGCATAAAATATAGTGATAAAGTAAAAAAGTCTTGCAGTAATATTTAATAACATCTTGTCCTGGTCACATCAAGTTCGCGCAGTGTATAAAAAAATTTACTGTGCATCTACATCCTTAAGACGTTTACGAATTTTTTTACCTATATCTACTAGGACTGCTCTTGCACAGTCATTGCTTCTCCCCATACTTGGTTATGCTGATGTGAGCTATAAGATATGATGTGATCACATTGTCAGCTGGATTTTTTGTATCAGGTTTATATTTGCCCTCGCAGGTTTGGTCATATCGCGGAATACAGAGCAAGTCTCAAATGGCTCCCAGACCACCTACGCAGGAACACTCACGTGCTATATCTTCTATATAATATAATACATGACTACAGAACTCCAGCATACCTAAAAGTGATGTTCACTTTCTCATCAGAATTAAGAACCACTAGTCTCGTTAACAAATTAAAGGTTCCTAAACAAATGACAAAATTTTATCACCACTAATTTAATTTTCACTTCAATTATACTTTGGAACTCGTTACCTAATCAAATAAGGCAAGCTGGAAGTCTGAACATCTTTAAAAGCCTGGTAAATGAGCACTACTTGAAAATAGCATAAATTTAAAATAAATCATTTTGTTTAGTTAGAATAGTCTCTTTTTCGAAAGGCCACATTTTCTATTTATTTTGTGCGAAGATTTAATAGCGTCATATGTCAAATACATTACAAACGTTTTATTATAACCTTTGTTTTCTCCTGATCTTCCATTTTATCTTTTTAATTATTTATTTTTTACTTCTTTCACAATAGATTATTATTTGTCCATCATGTAATTACATATTTCACTTTTTTTCCTTCCTTTTGTTATTATAATTAGTTTTTAAGTATAATTTGTATGTAGTGTAATTTTATTCATTAGCACCCCCTCATCTCCAAGCAATGCATCCTTGATAAGAGATGGTTACCTGAAAGAGATAGGTTAAAGCGATAAGGTCGCCTATTTGTATATCTACAAATTGTAACCATTATTTCTATATTTGTCAACTAGTGTGTGCAATAAATATTTATTATTATTATTATTATTATTATTATTATTATTCTCCTTCTTTTTTTTTCCTCGGCTTTCACCGGAGTACTGATATGCACGAGCCTAAGCCAAGTAGCATATCAGATGAATACAATTTTTAATGTTATGTGGAATGAGTGGTGGGTACCGCTGAGACAATTTATTCCTGGTTTATTTGTAAAAAATTTCTCACTATTCGACAAGTGTTTAGAATAACTGCTTTCTGGAGAATGTGATACGTGTTTGGTGGTAGCTGTAGAGTCTTTAATGATTGGTGCAATTGAGAAGGTTTATGTCATAATTTTAAATAATATTTTAAGTGACAAAATTTAATGTACTTTTTGTTAATAATTATTTTTAATATACGCCTTTTTTACGACTACACATGCCCATGAACATCCAGATAATTACTACGCCGATGCGTTGCCCCCAATAGACCGCCAGATACTCAAAAACCGCACGAAACGTAACACTGATGATGTCACCTTACGGCGGTATTATGTGAGCGAGAGGTACCTCCCAATTCGTGCCATCATTCCAACAAAGGACGCATGAATTAATCGGCTTCAAAAATTCGCAATTTAGCTCGCTAAAGATTCCAGTCCATACTTCACGTCGTATACATACTTCCACTGCAGTCCATAGCCCATGCATTTCGAGAGGCACACCTTACAAAAATCGATAGCGACATTCGAAAAAAATCAAAAGAGAAGGCAGTAATAGAAACTAAGAGATTGATTGTTTTATATTTTTATAGATATTGTATTGAGACATCAGTCCCAACCCGCAACCCCACAAGTCAATGGACTTGTGGGGTTGCGGTTGGGTTCCTTATATTGTAATAATATTTATAATTAACATATACATCGAAAATAACAAGGATTATTGAGATTTATTCCTTTTGGTAGTCTAGTATATATAAGTGTATATATTAAATGAATAATATTTTAAAAATAACAAAGAAAAAGAAACAATTACATTATAATAAAAAAAACCGACTCCACTAAATAAGAAGAGGTCCGACTATTATTCGACTAAAATGAAAGAGACATTTTCTTGTTTGCTTTGCTCCTCTATAGAAGATGTAGCCAGCTTTATTATACTAGGTCCAATGACTTATGATTTACATAAAATTTAAATCGAAATCTAATATTACTTCCTACATTTAGTCATAAATACTAACGAAAAAAGACTAAATTGAAAGAAGTTCAAATCAGTCAACGTTGAACACCTTTTATACGAACGGTTTTGAGAGGATGACAGTATATTGTTAGATTTGTAAATCAATGACATACACATGTCAGATGACATTCTTTTGTCGTTTATTAGACCAGATTGCATTTCTTTTACAAATACTCATCACATGGCTGCCAGCTCATTTATTTTCTAAATACAGTTAAAAAAACGGTTTGTTTTATTGCTGTAAAAAGAGCAAGAGGTGCATTTTGCATTAGCCATTTTTTAATAGAATCAGTGCCATTCCACGACTCCCGACTCTCACAATCAATCCACACAAAACGCGACTTTTTGTAAATCCATATTAGTTATTAACTAATTAGACCTTCTGTAATATATATACGACGTATTTACTCGAACTTGCAGTTGACTAGAGATAATGGTATGCCTAAAATTATAAATTTTATTTTCAATTTAATTGATTCAGTTCCAAAAATACTGATCACAGTTGCAATGAATTAATTAACTTCGTCTTGTTGTTCTATTAATTATATAATATCTGATAATCTGACAAATTGTTACCATTTGCAATAAAACACATAACAGGGCTGGTTTCATAGGTATTATGTAACCTGTGAAATATTTTAGTTTCCACTAGTTAGTCGATAATAAAATCTTTACGCACATAAATAATTACCTCTATTCGGAACCTGTAAGAGCGGACTTTAATATTTTTAAATTA
>JAFELO010003066.1:81178-98959 GCA_017140195.1 Eumaeus atala
TTTATTAGAGATTTAACCTTCTCCGCAAAATTAGAGGTTTTTGATGGAATGTTTGTGTTTGTGCTATTGAAATACTTAATTGGATAATTTTAAATACAACATGAATAAATACCTTATTTTCTCAAATACGCGTTCAAAATAGGCAGTCTCCATCATATTCTGACATTCATGCATGTCCTCTTTCATCCCATGTAGGAAGAGAACGGGTAATTAGTAATGCGGATAGCATTACTAATTACCAATTGATTATTTATCAATTGATTATGAACAAAAATTAAATTGATTATTTCTGCTCACATGCTATAATTAAAATAAAAACTCAGGGCAAACCGATAGCTTCTTCCGGGATCTTTTCTGCCTGAGAACGCAATAACTCAGAAACCGACAGACGATCGCAAAAATTTCGAGCTTAACATTATGTGAATTTTAACGGAAAATAATGTATTATGGGGTCGGACATCATCGGTGTTATTGTGTGATTATATACAATAGTAGCAATTTAAATTGAAATATAATTCTCATATGTGTTATCAATTTCATTACGATTATCACGTAATATTTTCTAGATAATACTTTCAACGTTAGTTTTGCCCATAAAACTATTCCTAGAGATTATATCGTTATTTATTTAATCATTTAACTAGCCCGACTTTTCGTGTAGGTCATTGGTGGACTATCTATCCATCTGTTGGTGACTATCCTATTGGTGACTATATGAAACGTCGGGCCAGTTAAATAATTTAAAAAAATCCTAATAGTAGATTTATTGTAATGAGTAACATTTGCGTGAAATTAAGACGTCAATATTAAAACTTGTTTCTTTCGGACAACGGCGAAAATCCTAAACAGTAACTTATAGTAAGAGGAGGTAAACTTATTAAATCCATTTATTTCAGATGAGACGTTGAATTGATCGAATCTGCGACGTCACGTCATGTAGTCATTCGAACTGTTAAGACTGGACAAGGGCCGCCAATCCCTCCGAAAAAAAAACGTCACGTCATAAACAAACCTAAGAAAGTGTCATAAACAAAACTAATAAAGTGAACATGGGGGAGACAGGCCCGTCGTAATCTATCTGTACCCATCATAGTCACCTGCCTATATTACCCTCAATAAAACCATCATAACTGGTCAAACTAAACAAGCAAAAATTTTATTGGAGCACTATTTCCATTTTTAGAAAAGTTTTAAAGTGTGAGATATGCAAAAAAAATAAAAAAGCGAGAGAAACAGCGCTCGAACAATTGTGACACCTGCGTAACGTTTTACCGCGCTAACGTCGCTTACGTCTCTTGCATATCATACAAACACTTCCGAATGATATTTGTTTCTTAGGAGCGACCTCCAGTCGCATATGATATTTATTAGTTCACAAAAAAAAATGACTGGCTGCGGAAGTATTTCTTTACTTCAAAAAATTGAGCAGCCAGTCATTTCAATTATACTGAACATAATGTGGTCTATGCGTAGATGAATGCGTAACATGAGCAAATAAACTAAGGTTTCTTTCTCCACAGATGGTCAAGAAACGTTTGGTGCTTTTCATCTAACTTGAAGTGAACAATGTGAAGTTATATGATACATGCTAGACAACAATCTTACAAATATAAAAAAATCGGATTTAATGCTAGTATATCTCAAAATCAAATCTTTGTAGCGAGATCGCATGGTGACTATTTATCTCCTCTGAAAACACGTAATCCAATTTTAAATGCGTTTAGACCAAATTGGCCATTTAAATCCAATAATAAATAGTGTAAACAGCACTACAAAAGTCAATAAAGTTAACGTACTTTATAAAGTAAATTTTCATAAATTAACTGCGTTTTATACCTTATCATAATATATAGTATACAGTAAAAAATGGTAAAATACTTCTTCCCTACATAAAACAGCACTCTACAAAATTCTCCACTTTAAGAACTATAAACCTTGCGAAAAAAAAATTTCGTTGTACTAGTCTGACTATACTAAAGCTAAAACTAGGTGAATTAAGATTATAATGATTAAATATTAAACGTCACCGTTGGCGTCGCCACATTATGGGGTAATTTGAGCAGGAACTACCTGCAGTAGGGTTAACATATTCGTAACGCGTTTCATTATGACCTGTATGTTATGACAAGGTGGGTTATAACATCCCATATCTCTATGTCGTTTATTAGTTAAGGGAACAATTATTTTATAGAATAGGGTGGCAAACGAGCAATCAGAACTTTTTACGACTATCGTCGCCCTCGAACATCCACATAATTACTACGCCAGTGCATGGGGCTCCCCACCATGGGCCACCGGCTACTCACAATCCGCACGCAGCGCGACATTGAATATGTCACTTTACGGTTGTATTATGTGTTCGAGAGGTACCTCCCCGGTCATGCCGACCCAATTCCGTTGCGTAGGAGCACGGCACTACCTCTTCCAAAAAATTCCAGTTTGGAGCATTGCTGCTGTCTATTAACTTTTTGCGTAACATAACCTTACACGTTTATAGAAAAACATGGAGTATTGATTTTTTTTAGATTTGTTTTAATTTTTTCAAAATAGTAATACGACTATGAACCGTAAATAGCCGAAAATTACGAATAGCACGTACACTAACCGCTCCGTTAACAACTGAGTCAGCCACATGTCATGTTACATGCTTAAAATATGAAAGTCGTACAACGAGCAAACCACAGATTTATGACCTGGTTCTTATGTAATTATTTTTTATTCGACACCACTTCAAACAATACTTGTAGGATTGTGTTTCGGAATGCCGCCACCACGTTAGCATACCCCACGTTAGCGTACCGAGGCTTACATCTCAAGGATCCGAACCTTAGAAAATTACAATCAAATTCAAGTTCGTATAAAAAATTTACTGCTTATAATCAATCGGTAAAATAAAATGAAATTCTTTCACACTACGTGTGCATGTGAGTGTGTGTGTTTTTGCGTGTGTGAGTGTGTGTGCGTGTGTGTGCGTATGTGTAAGTGTGTGTGTCTGTGCGTGTGTGTGTGTATGTGTATTTGTGCTTATGTACACACGTTAACCGTTACATGTCTTTGAGGTAGCAAGAGAAAAGCTAAAATTTTGACTACAGATCACCTCAGGGTGCCGATTTGTCTTGACGGTAGGCGCGCCTCGCAAAAATGTACTCACATCATTTTCTCTAACGCGTCAAAAGAAATATGACTCCAAAAATACTCGACTTATCTCCTGTAACCTATAATCGTAATCCTTTCAAATGTAGAATACTGTATAAAAGTAATAGAAAATTTAAGAAATAGAAGATGAGCCGATATGCGAAATAATTAAAAACATCCAATAGAGGTGATTATTGAAATAGTTGTCGGGAATCCACTCGTGGCTCGGTGTAAATATTGGATTCGGGGCGATAGATAGTGACGTCCTTCACATACAGGCAGAGAGGCAGAGAGTGGACAATGAGGACAATGAAGCGATCCGGAGCAGCGATAACACCGGTCTGATAACGATGTAATGTATGGCCGTTTTTTAAAAACCCAACTCGCACGATCAGCAGTAAAGCGTAAGTAATGGTTTATGTAGTGCAAAAAAATTCAATTGGTTTACAACCTTTGTGGCACTGATATAGGGTTATTTATTTGATTAATTACACTAGAAAATTTTAAGACGGACCAATGTCTTAATAGCTATGATGTGGTCATATTCGTCCGGCAGAGCGTGTCTGAAAAAAGTTTTGTATATGCTGCTCTTTTAGCTACAAAGGTTTCGGCTCACAATATGTCCGGGTGGCGAAAATCAGGGGGCATCGTAGCAACGGTAAATATAATGAATTTAACTTTTATTTGACGTCGTTTATAATACTTATGGCGTTGTGATTTAGCGCCACAGCGACACAAACATATTACGTAACAACACTGGTCTTGATTTTAGCCTTTCATAGATATTTATTTTTGTGAAATAAAAGACAACAAAATATACAGTATAACTTTGAGAACTAAAACATATTTTATTTTAGGTTAGTATTTTACTAATATATTTTTTCATAGTTCTTTGGGCGGTTTTTATTTAGGTAAAGTGTTGTACACTTAGTGGAGGACGAAACCTTATACATTTCTTCTCTTGTTATCCGTTTCCTTACAAAAGTTATAGTACACAAAAAAATATTCATCAGATCAAGCACGAAGCAAGTGCTTGAGAAGTACATCTGTAACTGCGCCAACCCAATTCGACAACTGATGAATGGTAGTTTATTGTTTAAGCATAAAAAGTAGCACTTAAAAAATCGCCCTAGTTTAACTGCAAATATTAGTTTAAAGACTGCTCTAAAATTTACTTTTGAACACCGCAAAAACACGAGGACACTTTAATACAAAGTACAAACAAATCACAAAATCTTGAAATTTTAAAACAATTTGCGGGAAAATGTTATGGTATATATTAAAGTTGTGATAATGTAACGCGGCCACTCATCTCGTCCATTATGAGGACAAATCGAGTTTTTCTTCGCTATGAAGACACAATGTCGCTACACACGATAGTACTGGCACACTACCAAACCCGTTTTGATACAAATACAGAAGCCATATGAGGCATTGTCTTATCGGTTACGATCTATCGATTGTGATGTTAATCACAATTACAAATAAAATCACTTTGTAGATGACGTAAAAAAAAATTATAAAATGTTGGTGCAGAAAGAACAAACAGTAGTGAAACCTAATAAATGTGCTGCATGTGAAACTTCTAAATGATAGTACATCATTTTATAATAACAAAATAAATTTTATAATTGAAATAAAGAACATGTTTTGAACCAAACAAGAAATGGATTTGGTATTCTAATTCCATAACAGTCCGTATAGGTGTGCACTAAAACGCCGAACATTTGCCCCGACTCGTGTAGTAAAAGGAATTTATAATTAAGAGGAGATTTGGGGAGTTCGTTATTTACGCGCATGGCACTATTCTTAACTGGCGAGGGATCCTCGCCTCTTTAACCTTGAATTTTAACGCACCCGATACTTCGCAGCGTGCCGCTCGCTCCGTGTTGGCATCACTTCAGCTGAATGAGATCAACATGAACATTCCTAGACACTGCTGCTCTCCTAGTATCTCGTCTCGTGATATCAAATAATATTTATGTTACTCCTGTTACTGTCTATTACTCGCGAATACATTTTGTTTTATTTATAAAACAGATTCCTTTGCACCATCATGCAATTCGCTAAGTGCATAACATTATCTGGCTGAGTAGATTTTTTTGGGTCTCAGCTAAATTTTAATTTAATTTAATTCCCCATTCGCTTCGCTTGGCCCATAACAGAACTCCCATTATCCTATTCTTTGTAAATCATACTAACATTCTAAAGTTTTTGTTTGGAATATCATTGTACTTCACTTGTCTTTCAGGTTATAATCTGTCAAATCCTGATTGAGAGTGTAAACTACTTTACCGTGAAATTGGAAATTTAGTAGCCTTAATTTTATAATATGGGTGGTTTTCATTTAGTCAACGCCCAAGTGTGTGAACGAAGTCTATTTTATTCTATATTAGGATAAGATTATTGAGAGCAAAGATTTTCAAATTAGGCTATCCTTATAATTGCCTCTCGAGCGACACTTGCTTATTTATCTTAATTTTTGATGATAAATAAGTCTCATGAAAAAACATAGATGTGAAAATAAAGAGAACATAAATAAATTTCTATACACTGTCTCTTTGTTGACTTTACAAAGACAGTACTTTACCGTAATCTTAAAACATTTAGAACTATGAAGCTGTTGGTCGCGACAATTTATAAAAAGGACGTAAAGAAATATATAAGGATTAAACCTTACATTCCTCTCGTGCCGCGGGCCCTGAGAATCGTTTCTAAACTCCAAAAAAATACAGAATATTTTTTGGACAATGTCTAAAATTACAGGACTTTTATTCAAATATTCTTTTTTTAAATTTCTGTTTAAAATTTTTACTATGTCGTTACCTAGACTCAGCTGCACAGCTGACGTGAAGACCTCGGATCTTGACATTTGAGCGCTCGAATTTCTATAAGTGTCACGCGGTGGACATATTATCTGAAAATAATCACAGTAATGCGGTGAAATTTAACATGTACTGTAATATTTACGTTGGTGTCAATTCACGTTATATGAAAAATCTCTCCGAGACATTACCGCTGCTGGACTTAGCAAAATATTCACTAATTGGTACCGCAATATTCTGTTGTCGGCGGATTTTTTGAACGGAAGCTTGCTGCACTACAACTGGCGGAACTTATATATAGGGTCGGTGTTCACTCAACGGGAAACACCTACCACTTTTTCCTAACCCTTGTTAATAGCTGACGTTTAATATAAAGTTTTATGCCTTGTAGTTTACTAGCAGCACCCCACGGTTTAATTTGCGTAACACTCCTGCTAGGCGTAGTGAGATGTTATAAAACCTATAGGAAGCCTCATTTGAAAAATGAGTATAGTATTTGCTGATATTTTATATCATATTTATATTCTCCGAGAATTCCAACTATTAATCCGTAAATCTTTGGCTAAAGTGTAATAAGTTTTATAAAAATAGAGATAAACAGTACTCGTAACTTATATAATGGATCCTTTTTATAGTAATGGGGGACAAACAGGAAGTGGGGGCCATTCGGTGACTATGGCAAATGAGAAAATCTCTTTACACTAGTTTTAAAATACAATTTAGTATGATATTTGAGCACGAATAATTCATAAAGTACTAGCTGAGCAGCCGGTGACAAAGACACTGTACACAGGAAAAATATCAACATACACCAAGGCGAATATTAATCCGGAGATGATTGTCTGATCGTGACCCATGTTTAATTACTATAACTGCCCTATTTGTCCGTTCTTTGTGTAGTCTTTGTGAGGGATGTAATTAGAAAATAACCCATTTGATTCTGTTGGCCTAGTACTTTCATAAGTTATCATTTTAACTTAATACTTTAACAGTGTTCTTATTGCAATATCTATTCTAATAATATAAAGATGAAGAGTTTATTTGTTTATTATGTATGCTGTATGCCATGAGACTGGGGATAATAGAACCGGAGTAACGCGGGTGAAACACCGGGCGGTGCTAGTAAATAAATAAACAACTTAATTCTTGCAATGCTTAGTATGTAAACGTACTTGGAACAATCAGTAAGGTAAAACAGATTGAACAAACTTTTATGTAGTCACGGAGATGTATTGTCCTGCCATCCTTCTCACCTCCTATGAGCAACCAGATGGTGTCATGTGAGCGAGAGGTACTTACCTAGTCCTGCCAGCCCAGTCCAGCTACAATGTAGAAATAGTACTACCTATTACAATCATAAAAATGGTTTTAGACAATTCCCAGAAAACCATACGAGTAATCAGTTTCAAATATACAATTGACGAATTTCTGCAAAACTTACATTAGAAATATATCCAACCCATATTTGAGCGCATATGAAAAAATCAAAATAAACGAGTTGTTTTAATGTTATCATTACGAAATCGTCGCTGCCTTTCTTTTCGTAGAGGCCCTTCAATATTTTTAGGAACAAAAGAGTTAGTCTCATAACACGCGCTCGGCGCTCGACAAAAACTCCCCTCAAATAAATATTTGAAACACAATCCTTTATGGGTTAACGATATTATCATGAGACGTAATCAAACTTTGAATTTCTCCCTCCCTTAGGTTTTCATATAAATATTATTTTGAATGTTTATATATTATTATGTATTTTTTAAATTTCATCTGACAACTGCATTTTACTTTTTTCGAATTCATAATGAATTTAGCAAAAATGTTTTACGCGATTATATATAATTAAAGTATTTTAAATTACGCAACTAATTGCGTTTCTTGAGTACATTCAAAGGTTGGGTCTCTCGTATCTCTCGTGGTACCACTGGAGAAGAAAGGTTCTCAAAAAGTCAGCTCCTACAAGTCTGGTGTTGGAGAGCTTCCTACTAGGACTGACCTGGAAAAAGTCACGATGAGCCACCGATAACTCGTAACCGTGACTGGAGGTGCTGTTTAGGGGAGGCTTATGTCTAGAAGAGGTTGTCTTTTAGTTGCGTATAATATTTATAAATTATTAAGATGACGAGTTATGTCTACTACTCTGGAGCCCTTTAATTTACAAAGTGACGATAGTCAGTATTAAATACCGAATAGCGCGGCGTCAGTACGGTTCACGTAGACAAAATACGTAACGCAACGGTAAAAGAAAGTTTTGACTTCTGGCGCCGGCGCCACAACACAACTTATGTTTGCGACTCACTTAGCATGAAACAAACAAAGTCGAGATTATATTATACGTCTGTCCAAACTGTTGAAGTTATTTTCGAGATATTGAACCTTATCTCTGTTGTTATTATCCCGTTATTATTTTGGGACATGTTTTACCGTACCGTTAAATAAATTAAGACAAACTGTGTATATCAATTGTCAGCTGTTCGAGCTAATCTATCTAGTCTAGTAAAGACACGCGTTTACTCCTTAAGAAAGATTATGCTCTATAGAAAGTGAAAGATGCGTAAGTTACGTAAGCACATAATCGCAGGTGTTACGCAGGACTTTACTACACATTTTATATTAAAAATATCTCTCGAAAATAAGCGGAGCCCATAGATTAACACTAAGTGCAGTGATCTTCTGGTGATTCCGCTCTTTGAAAGTTTTACCTTTCAAAGTGAAACTCGTATATAAATTACGTTTATATGAATTCTCACGTGGAAGATATTATTAAAATTGAACTTATTGGAGTTACTGATTCCTGCTGACAAGAGCACATACTTAGAGTTCATCTATATATTTTATGTAAGGTTCATCTCTTACATTTGTTATGATATATATAAATTTATTGCAATATTTTGGTATCGTCTCTTAAATACAATTGTGTTTAAAACAACCATCCAAAAGCACTGATTGTTAATAATTTTAAAGGACTATAATTGTTCAGTAAAATATTAGCGCCGTACAAATTATTATTATTATTACCAGTTACCAACAAACAAATGAGCTCATCAAGACCATTAGCACTATATATTTGAAGTACAGTCCGCTCTAAGTTCGAAATTGCCTCTTTCGGCTACAAAAACAGGGACTCGAAAATAACTCTCAATTTCAGGTTGTACAATTGAGTGGCTTTCTATTACCGAGTGCGGTCATAAATGGCAGAGTTTGCGTGGATTGTTTAGCGAAGCGGACAGCGGGGCACGAACTGTCATATTATAATATTGAATCCATTAACAGGGTTCAATCGTTTATGGTAAAACGGTGGGAGTTATATTTTATTTCTGTTTTTTCTTCCAGTACTATTATTATAAAGGGGAAACATTTGATTGTTTGTTTGATTGCGTTGAATAGGCGCCATAACTGCTGCACCGATTAGAAAAAATCTTTCGTCTTTAGAATGCTACATTATGGTTGATGAACATAGACTATATAATATTTTAAAAAGTTATAGATCATTATGAAAACTTAGATATATTCTTAGTTACACTAAATGTGCAGCAGCAGACAATTATCTGTCCCGGCAGACGTCGTTCTGTTATAAATTCATATATTTGTCACATGTGGTAGGTAACGCGCAATGTTTACGAGGCCAAACTTAAAATTTATATTTTTTTTTTTTTGTAAATCAATAAATATCTGCCATATTTATTGATTTAAATATTTTGTGAAATATTCGTACGAAGCCAGTCGGGCTGTTAGTCAAGGATAATTTGAGGGAAATATCTAAAAAGTACCTCAACATTTATATACCATGAAACTACTTTGTTCTGTAGAATAATAATCAACGCATACAAGTAGGCATAAAGTACATTATACTATATACCGAAGAAAAATTAATACTTCTAAGTTATTTCAGAATGTACCAAATTTAATATTATTTTAAAATAGCAGCAATTTTAGAGAAACATGTCTATATATACCCCCTTGATGTTCGAAATGTACTAACGAAGAAATATAAATGTCACTCAAAGTTTGTACTGTTCTTGGCCATTGTATGCAGAAAGATGATATTTTATTTGATACTATATCGATTATGAATGATTAATACTTTATACTATTGATAATATACATTTAGATACATAAAATTTTAATGATAGCTACGCTGACACGTTTCGTGTACCTTGTGCGAGAATGGACCGTGGAGAGAAGTGAATGAAAGAGAGTGTTTTGAATCTAGATGTTTGTGAACCCAGTCATCATAACACTTCAGCTGCCCCATTAGGGGGGAGGAGTTAGGAAGGACAACGCATTTGCGTAACTATTATGCGGAACTTTATGGGCGTCGCTAGTTACGAAAAGGCTCCGTCCACCCCGTTGTCACCCTATAGCATTATATGTAAAAGAACTCCTTTAGACTACAAGTAATGTTGTGTTACTACGGTGTCAAGGCCTTAAAAGTTAACAGCAATGTTACTTTACGTCATTCGCTCCACTCGCTTGATTGGATGACCTATTTGTGAATTGTAGAAATGGGTAACACTGAAAATTATACACGGAAAATCTGTATAGTGGTAGGATTCCTTATTGATGTTAACGATGATTGGAATGGGAAAGGTTCATTGCCAATTAGTGCTACGGATTTAAACTCGAATTTTTTAAAGCTCGACTTAAACCTTGTTTTTGTCTATTTATCACTATTTATTTTATTTATTTTCTTGGAATACAAACAGTTGTTAAAACATGTATAGATAAATTGACTAGCATATCACAAAAACCAAAACTGTGTCCACAAATAGTTTGCACTAATACAGCTCAAAAAAAAGTTTCCATTAAAACAAAACACAAAGGAAAGTAATAGAAAAAAAGCAAAATATACATGTTAAGTTAAAACATAGATACAAAAACTTATTTTTGCGATATTAAAAAATAATGAATAAAAGAATTACAAATTCAGAAGTGATTAGTATCCTATAATTCATAAATGTCGCATGTCGATTCTTCGATTTTGGTCTTATAAGAAGTAAGTGAACAACAAAACAGGTTGATCGACAGGAAATATTTGTTGTATGATAAAGTTGCACGGGGAATGAGGGTGTTACCACATACCTGGTATTAGTGCTAATGTTCTGTTGTTTGTTACATTTCTATGCTATAAGAATTCTTTATTCGCGTACTGATACGTAGGCATTGTAGAGTTATTTCGTTTAACAGAAATGAGGATTCGATCGAGTAAAATCTGAATTCTCGAAAAATCGTCATGATGAATCCTACCATAAAATAAGTCCTTTTATGGATAAGATTTATGTGCGAATATGAAGCTAGTTTAAAGTCTGTAGATACACCTCAATCTCTAACGACAGAAACCCCTTCAAGAACTTCACCATTTAATTGTTAATTATATATTAATGGTTCACGTTTTCTAGTGAAGGTAATGACACTACATTTTTGTACAATCAATTTTAGGTGATTCTGGTCACAATAACTACATACATTATTCAAATTCATTTGTAGTTCTAAGCAGTAGTCCAAAGATTTCACAACAGAAATAATTTTCATATCATCTGCGTAGAGAAGTATGTTCGAATTTTCAAAATTAGAAATTGAATAATAGAGGCCCCAAGTGCGAACCCTGTGGTACCCCAGAAGTTATAGGTACAAATGACGTACAGTACACTGATAGCAACAACTTGACTTCTTTGACAGATGTAATAGTCAAAACACCGTAGAAGGTAGTCACCATGAATCCCCAAAGCATCGAGTTTATTAATTATAGTTTTATGTGATATTTAATCAAATGCTTTGGACTAGTCGGTGTATATGACAACAACCTGATGTCCTTGCTCCATGGCAAAGCCAACCGGATGAACAAATTCACATAAATTTGTCCGGTTGGTCTTCTTGTTACAAGGCCGTGTTTCTCGAGTATGATTAAAAAGGCTACTTGAAGGAAAATGAAATCATAGATCATATTTTCAAACATTTTCGCGATCGTATTAGGCTTAGAAATAGGTCTATAATTAGTAATGTTGTGCATATTGTCCGATGTAAAGATAGGGACGAGAAATGATTTTTTCCATTTGGTAGCCATTGCAAGCTGGTTCTTAGAAGATCTATAGAACACTGGGGGTATCCCATCGGGCCCTGATCCCTTACTGATGTTTGAGGCACCTAAATATATCATCATGTTTTTGGTAGATAAATCAATCGAATCAATGTGACAAATAATATTAGAACTGTCAGTGACACAAGAATTAGTGGTTGGGATTAAATAATTTGAAGATGACTCATAAACGGACTGAGTATATTCTGATTTTGTAGGAAATAATACCATGTTGTATTGCAGCAGAATTGGACCCGCTCAACCAGGAGGGTATCGCTCGCTCACATGATACCGCCATAAGGAGACAGCTTTACTGTCCATTTCGTACTCTGTGTGGATTTCTATTTTGCAAGCCAAACATTCCAAGCCAGAACCCATATAGTTTACTCATGTCCGAAGTCCGTCCGAAGTCCATCCGCAGTCCGTCCGTAGTGCAATCGTAGTCCATCCGTAGTTCGACGGTAGTCCGTTCGTAGTCCGTCCGTAGTCCGTCCGTCTGTTATTTCGTGTGCCCATTCGTTTGTCCTTGCGTCTGTTCCTCCGTCTGTCCTTCCGTCTGACCTTCCGTCTATCCCTCCGTCTGTCCTTCCATATGTCCTTCCGCCTGTCCTTTCATCTGTACATCCGTCCAGCAGTCCCATCCTTCTGAGATGTCACAGAAGTTTTACTAGGATATTATATGCACCTTAGTGATGTGAAACAACAACCCAACAGAAAGGCGACATTCTTGTAGTGTATGTGAATTACTCTACTTTAAGGCTATATTTCTTTCTCCATAAAATTTATTAGATGGCGTATGTTATTAATTTTGAAGTTTATGCTTTATTTGAGCCTGTATAGAGAATGATTGCTACAATAAATCTTACCCACAGTTGTTCGTATAGTAAGCATCAGCAACAGAGTGTCAATATTTATATGTCACTCTGTTGCTGATATAGTATAACATGTTGGAATTAAAATTTTCCAACATGTTATATTATTCACTTAAAATTACAACGTGAAGACATAACAAATCACTTAAGTGACACTATGTCTCGCTGCACGTTACTCGCTCGTAGTCGCGAACGTTAAAGAGTCCTCGTAGTCTCATTCGGGTCAGCGCCGTATTTGCACTTGTAATGAACATGATGGCAAAATAATTTAGAATTCCATCATAATTTATTATTTAATGAATATGTGAAGGCGTCGGTATCTTCAAGTGCAACATGCTATGCCGGTTGAGGTGAAATAGTGTTGAATTGAGATTTTATTCTATGAAATTTTCATTACGTTTATGAGAAAGAGTTTACTGTACATAAATGTTCCTAACTATCCTTCTTCATGTTAAAAATGTTAAATTTTGAATGTAACATACATTCAAAGTCTTGTATTACTCTTACGAAAAGCCAATAAAAATGATTTGCACTATATTTGACATGAGTATGAGTTATTTATCTAGAATAACATCTTAGTATATAGCTATGTATTATTGGTATAGATTATATAAAATAGAGCTAGAATTTACGCAGTTGTGTGTATTTACTCGTTAAAAAATGTGTGAACATTTTTTTCGACATAGTTATAAACTAAGCCTTGTTTTTAATGGCACAATTTATTTATTTAATGACAATCTTTCGCATTCTACACAATTATTAAGTCTACTGCAGATGTTACTAATATGAAATATTGTAAATGAAGACTCACCCGTGTTGGTTGACAACAAGACATAATAATCGTATCTAACTCGTAGATGGCCAGTACATCTCACGACGCACTGGGAACTACAAATGCGCTGCGAGCGGACGTCAACAACAGAATTGTAAGCACGACTCGAATTAGAGACTATGTAATTATACAATTTGTATAATTGTTTACTAGTCTGTTGTCTAACGACAATTTTATTAAATAGAAATGTTACCAACCTTTGCCGTTTCATGCAAGTAATTTACATATTTTATATAAAATGCATTACATTATTTTTACTGTAACCAAATGAAATGATTCCCACACTAGGGCATGCACACAATGCTTTAAACTCATGTATGTAATACACGTAAGTAACGCCATTTCATTTTATTCAATAAGGTCTTATGTATTTAAATACGCAGTCTAACTGTATTTGGAATGAATAATTTCATTTCTATAATTAATATCGAATTTAGATCTCTGGGCGGCCAATAGTTACAAAATAGTTGGCTACACCATGGTCTAGCGGTGAGCATAACGAACCACAGGTAATGTGTCTCAGTATTTTTTTTAATTCAATACAGAGTGATCGAACAAAAAAATCCTTTCTTTTTTTCAATTTTTCATTGCAATTCTCAGTGGGAAATGAGGGTGTTAAATTCCCACTGAGAGACTATGCCTGCTCCACGTTAAGCCGTCGTCGTTACCGCGCCTAATTCCTTTCCGTTGGATTACTGTCCACAGCTTTCTTCCACTCGAATTCCAGAGACAGTTAAGTTATTAATGAAAACATAATACACATCATTAAATTATTATTTATAATGCAATTACAAAAAAATATTATAAAAGCGAACGAATTAAAAAAACACGTAAAATACATACATGCCGACATACATACATACATACATACACATACACATAAATACATACATACATACATACACATATACATACATTTATACAATATACATAATCTGAGACAATGGTGAGAAATGAGAAATATACTCTATTAATACATGAAGAAAGCGACAGGGGAAAACATAGGTGGAGTATGGATGTATCTACTAGACGGTGGATAAAGAAAGGTAATGATCCTAAAGACGTTTCTTAAAAATCGCTATGGCTTACGCTTTCTGTACAGCTACAGGTAACGCATTCCATAGTTAAATTGCTAATGCGGTGAAATAGTACTCATAGAAAGAGGTTTTGTGAACTGGGAGGGTTAATTTATTTGAGGAACGAATAATAGACGTATTTTTACCAAGATAGGAAAATGTTTCTTTTGAATATGTAGGAGTAGATGGATTGAAAAGTATGTTAAAGAGGAGATGAAGAATATGGGAGCTATGGCGTAATCTCATTGGAAGCCACTTTAACCTTCTGCGATATTTGGAGACATGGTCATTTTTGAAGATCCCGCAGATAAAACGAATGCATAGATTTTGCAGACGCTCCAGAGAAGACAGAAGATTTTCGTTGATATCGCAGTAACAGACGTCAGCTCAGTCAGTAATCTAGAATAGGCGGTAGACGTGATTGTGCGAGAGAAATTTTAGTATGAATTGGAAGCAAGCTACTAAGACGTCTTATGGAGCCTTCAGGCTATATTCTATTTTGGCTATCATTGCCCATATTTCATCTGTAAGCCAAGGGGTGAGTGAACGTTTCGCTTTCACAAGGCGCATGGGGCGTGCCTGTCATAAAGACCAATAACGAGAAGAATTGTTGTCGCTAAAATTAACATTTTTAATAAGCTTAAAAATGTTACTTTTAGCGTTCACAGCTTCAACAGCATATATTTGTACAGTCTGTTTTCTCAGTGATAGGAAAATGAAATTATGATACGAAAAACCATTGACCGCACGCTGTCCAAACATCGACATGCACTGGAGAAGAAGTCATCATTAAATCGAGGAGAGATGGGTATGAATATGGTCAGTGACGCGTAGCGTCAAGGGGCAAGACATGTAAATTGTAGGAGTGGATAATAGTGGAAAGTTTTTAGAACGAACGTCATCTTTGATCAAACAGGTATTAAAATCTCCCATTATTATTATGTGGTAAAAGGAAGGGATATAAAAGTCTAAAAGTTTCTTCAAAGGAAGGAAAATAGTTTATAGTTAAATAGGGACTATAAAGGACGCCAAGTAATACTTTCGTGTGTCCCAGCTCAACTTCAAGAAGGAGATGCTCTGCTTCATTTGATGGAGGTGGTTGAGGCGACGAGGTAAGAATTTTAAATTTAATTGTAGATCTGAGATAGACAGCGACGCCTCCATCGGGCCAAAATACACGTATTCAATATTCTGAAGGAAAGACATCTTCAAGATCACCTTCAAGAAATGACATGTTAAAAAGTAGCATGTAACAATCATGAGATAGTGAAAAATTAATGTGTGTATTAATTATGCAAAGACAAAATTAAAAGAAATTATCTAAACTTAAGTAACCGTCTAGGTCATTTAGACTCCTTTGGCACATTATCAAATATTGTCTCCAATTTGGTTACCAGCTCCTGCAGGAACAGGTGCGAGGACAGGAATAGGCCTTAGGTCCGTCATTGAAGTTATTCGGTGTCGTGAAGAGTCAGGATTGGAGGCAGCTATATAAGTTTGATGTCACCCTTTATTTAAGAATTCCGAGACTGACATCTTGAAATTTAATAAGAATTAACCTTAATCTGACATCTTGAAATTTAATAAGAATTAACCTTGGTATATTACCTTTGATGACTCCAAATCTGTGACATTGCTTCAAACTATGTAAAACTATATTGGTCATTTTTAATCGGTTTACTACAATGTCAATGGAAGTGGATGCAGTGTCCTTTTTATCTTCTTCCACAACACCATGAACAAGCAAAATTTTTTTCCGACCCCTCATCTCCTCTTGATCTATGATCAAGCTCTATAGCTTGGGCAAAAGATCAACTTGCTTTTGAAGATTTTGAAGAGACAACAGTAAAAATGAACTGAAGTTTGCAAAGTCAGTGACTATACAATTTGTGGGTCTTGTAGTTGCAGAGTTTGTGGTGGCCTTTTGCAAGTCTCTGTAAACTCGTCCATGCTGGATTTAAATACAGTTCATCTATCGTTTTCTGTACAGCTGCCATTTTGTACGGTTATGTGAGGCTATTTATGTGGTATTTTTAAATGCAGGTAAAGCCTTGCTCAAAAGATTGTATTTGAAGGAGTGTTGGTGGTGACAGGTAAGCATAAGTATACATTTAATCACATATGTTTTAATTAAAATTATAATAAAAACACAGAGCTATATGAAAACGTGTGTTTGTTGCTGTTGCGCCTACCCTCAGAAAAAAATTGTCACAGTTAATAAATTATACAGTCTACCCACTAAATGTGGGCCTCTTAAACAAGCTCAAGTCACTCAGCGTGACATGGGAATCGCTATGCTTGGTATTTCTCTGCGATATATGGTCCGAAGTTCGGAAATCCGTAAGGAACAAGTAATACCCTGGTTCGGTGATAACATACCCATAACAGTCGCCAATTCAGAGCTCCTGGACGTCCTCATACACTTCTCTGGTGGCTACAATTTTGTGATAGATTTTAAAGTCTATGTTTAATGTCAATAATGAGACGTGTTTCGTATGGTTATGTCTCTTTGTGCAACGTAGATGATGGAAATGTAATAATGTTGTATCTACTCGAGAAATTTTCTGTTACTGGTGATAAGGAGTCACAACCCATAACACTACTCGCGGCAATTTAGATAGATACTTCTTCATAGACTATATAGAGTAGGATTATTTAAACATATAGGCTTATGAGTGAAGACAGATACAGAGCAGTACTGGATATAGACTTATATCACTTATATAGTTATTATATAGTAAGAAAATGTAGCCATGGCTTAGGAACACAAAAAATAAAAGGATAACTCCCGCCATTTTACCATAAACGATTGAACCCTGCTGACGGATTCAATATTTTAATACGACCTTTCCTTCCCCCGCCGTCCGCCCCGCTGAATAATCCACACAAGCTCTGCCATTTATGACCATATGAAGCTATTATGATGATAAAATTATTAACTATCAGTGTTTTTGGATGGTTGTCTTAA
>JAFELO010003069.1:0-27986 GCA_017140195.1 Eumaeus atala
GTCTGTGTGGTCACCGTCATGTGACATCACTGTTCGCTATCAGTCCCCTAGCGCCAGTGTTGTCTCAGTTCGCATACTACCGTTCGCCGAAGCGTCTGTGTGGTCACCGTCGTGTGACATCACTGCTCCCTATCAGTCCCCTAGCGCCAGTGTTGTCACAGTTGGCACCGCTGCGTTACTTGTTGTGTGGTTACCGTCGCGTGACGCCACTGGTACTATCGGTCACTGGTGCGTTGGTGTCTCGACAGCGCAATTGTTTAGTATGTCAACATTACCACATTGTTTGCTAATCGATCAACAACTCACAGCACAAAGAGATTACTTATCGATTACACTTACAGGCAAGTACTTTTGTAACAGTTAGTGCCTCTGCTGGGTTACAGTCGATCAAGGCCTCCACGACCGCAGAAGCATCCCTCTATTACAATATACCGGCGAAAGGTAAGGTTATGAGTCGTTTCTTGCGGTATATTAGACTCCAGACAGCTAAGCAGTAAAGAACGACGTCGCCTTTGGTTGATTATGGGAGGTCACCACCAGGCTTCGAACGTTTGTTTTTTAGGCTCATATAACTAATTGCGCTGATATTGGAAAGCTCGGCAACTGGGACTCCACGGCGCGTCAGTCGACAACGCCCACGCAGTTCTGCGCTCTCTCCCCAGCTCTACAATCAGGGGGCGTTAGAAAGCGCTTCCGCTCATGTAAATCGGAACAATGCTCATCACTATCACTGTCGGCTTGTCGCGTGTAATCGCAGCGTAACGCTTCAGGGCCCACACTCTATTGTGTTCAGAGACTGGAACGCATCAGGTTATGTGTGGTCAGGCGATGGAAGACAGCGGTTTACAAGATGAACTGTTGCAGTTACCGCGGTTGCATGAAATATTCTTGGCTCATATTAATGCTTATTTTTACTTAGTTAGGCCTAAGCTAATCGCTGTACAGAAACCGAATCGGACCGGTACGACAAGATATGTTTCACTTACATGAAACCGCCTGAACTTTTAAGTGAAGTCCATGCTATCGCTCATTCTCCCGAGAGATAACCGGACTATCGCATATCACAAGTACACCGACAGCATTGCCGTCACTTCACAATATTATCCCATTATGTAATCGAGTTACACCTCCCCGATATATTGGGCAAATCTGACGGCAAACCCAATGTTAAAGTTCCATGGTAGAAACCCTGAAAAACATGTTTTGTATATTATTTTTTACATTTATGGAGGAATGTTTACAAACTGTATACCAATATACCATCAAGCCACAACGAGTTCGCGACTTATGCGAGTGAAGCCGCAATATTAAGTAACAAAAATAAACGTCGTTGTTTTGTAAGAAACCGTAAACCGTGTCCTTTGAGGGCGTCGCGTGCGACTGTTAACTGTCGAATTGGCAAGATAGCGCAGCTGTCGAGTGTTATTGTGGTCGATCTCAATATTTTTGGCTCGTTTGTTTCGCAGCCGAAACGCATTGGCGCGACACCCGGGACCTTCAGTTATACGGGTGTCGCGGCATGAGGGCCATATACCAACCAAACCGGATGGCATTAGCCACTTGTAATGTTTGAAGCCGTATGTAATATGGTCTTTGGGTAATTGACAAATCAACGAGCCTCTTTGAAATGGCGGTGTGCGCAGCTCACAGGCTACGGTCGTAATATTATGGACAACCATCACCATGCTAGGAAAGTACACAGGAAAGAAATTCCTATCACCAGCGTTTCATCCGCTTTTTAAGAAAAAATATAAGGATCCTATGGAAGATCGAGACCGTATAATCCAGTATAACACCAGCGTATCACTTTACCACGCTTACAACTCTTACGCACCTTTCATTAGCTCCAGACTTCAGAGAAGGGGGAGGAGGGACCTCTCGGTCCCTCTGGCCATGGCAATAATAGTTAACCTTTCGACCGTAAACCAAGTCTCGTCGCTAGACGAGCTCTCATAGCAATCCGATGAAGCTCTTCGCTTCCACCGCATGAGTGTAGATCCGAAAAAAAATCCTGTTCGTTCTTAAGGAGTAAACTTCTGCCGTGTGTGCGAGTAGACATACACGGTTTAATTTAATGTCATAACTTATATGGAAGTTTTCTCGTAAAGTCGACATGCTAAGAGGTAAGTTGTGTAAAGGCCAGACGTGTCACGGCGGGACAGACGGAGACAAAGACGGGCTGCCACTCGACGACACTTGGCGTCTTCACGGAGACGCTCTGAAGTCTGAACGACTCAATAACCAGTTTGTAAGAGCTGGGAGAGAACGTTTAAAACTTAAGTGCTGGATATGACCGTTATTTATGGCTCTTTATTTCAACATATTGCGTTCTCGAGGTCTAGACAATAGGCGCTGCATAAATTGAAGAAACGCACATCATTGCTCGGGAAACATGTATGATGTTGCACATTTAATGTATACTTCAGAATAATAAGGAAATATTTAAATAATTGATCTCACCGACATTATAAATGCGAAAGTTCCGGAATGTATGGGATCATGGATGGATTTCTGTTACTCAATCGCGCAAAAACTACAGAACGCAGTTGATGAAACTTGGCGCTATTGTTGTATAAGCTATAGAAATACTAACATTTTTCCGTGGCCTTGTCTGTAGTCCATGCGACAGAATTACGGGCAACTGTTAGGTATTAGGTATATATATATATTTATGGGAAACGAGCAAGCGGACACTGTTACGACTTCCGACGCCTATGAACATCCACATAATACTATGCCGATGCATTGCTCTCCTTCTCCCCTCCCCACAGAGGGCCAAGACGTCATTTTGCGGTGGTATTATGTGAGCGAGAGGTACCTCCCCGGTCGTGCCGGCCCAACTCCGTTGTAAAGGAGGCTGTAGTTCATGCACTATGCATGGCACTACCTGCTGCCATTTAACATGGCACAACCTCTTGCTAAAAAACTACAGAACATTAAAGGAAACGCATTGTTTTGACATTTATAGCCTAGTCAATAATCCTTTTGTAACGTGATAATCTTTAAACCGTAGATATAATTAAAAATTAAGCCGATGTATATTATGTTATTGAATACATCAACAAATAGGCTCTGTATTGCCAATTTATGACCGCGACATTACAATTTGTAGCCACTGTACGTCGCAACTTGTAGCCGGATCAGCACTAGCTGTTACACACTAATGTAACTATATTAAGTTATTACACACAAATGTAACTATATTAAGTTATTACACACTAATGTAACTATATTAAGTTATTCAATATATGAATTTAAAGAATTTCGTATGCGGTCATAATATATAAAATCACTAATTAGTTGGCGAGACCTTGGGACGACAGCTTTCATTTTACCGATTCCTTCCTGGCATACCTTGTAGCTGAGTGTCCTCTTACGATCGATTATCGCGATACCTTTATTGAGGTAATGTCATAAATTTGGCGTGTAAGTACGAGTACATTTAAATCATCAGAAGTAAACACAACGGCGAGTGTGAAAAAAAAAGACTAGGCAAATGTGTAAAATTGTATAGAGTTAACATATGTTTTATTTCATCCTCTTCATTATCAAAAAGAAGACATGCATTGCTGGATATAGGCCTCCCCTAAAGAGCGCCACAGTTCTCGCTTATCTGGGTAATATTTTACTTATCTTCTATCGAAAGACGACACAGATATTAGGGAAGATAATGACCGATATCTTCCCCAATCCTACTAATATTATAAATGTACCAGTTTTTTGTTCCTTTCCACAAGAACCATTGAGCGGATTTGTACAAATACAGCACAGATTAAAATGTGTATAAAAATGAGTGTTTCTCTCTTATCCCTACATGATTTATACGAAAATTAAATATATTTATATCCTCACTAACATATAACAAATTCCATTGGTCTAGTTTCCGTAACGCTCTCGTCATACATTCACCAGCTTACTCTCCAAGTAAAGTGTGATAAAAATAGTTTTTCATGTAAAACTTCATTAAGTTTTACATTTAAAAGTATTTTTATCACAAACAAAATGAATGGTTCTCTTTAGACCGATTTTCGCAGGTGAAACCGCGGGTGAAAGGAAGTAGTTGATACATTTCACGCACACGTAGGTCAAAATATCCAGGCAAACATAAAATTAATTGATTATGTTGAAGTACATATTTTGATCAACGAAATAAACATTCGTTATAAGGGGTCGTGGCGGTCAGCGGCCAGTCACTCACAGGCACACCACAGTAACTAACTACGTTGAACCCGCCGCCTGACACGGTCACTGTGCACATCAACTCCTTCACAATAGTCTCATTAGGCGGAGGTACCGTTATCAGATTGTGTTCGCGTCAGATAATATTAACACAGCTGTCACTCCAGATCCCATAAGCATGAACTTATACTTTACAGATTGGTTTAATAAGGTTAACCCATTAACATTTATAAAAAGAACCTCATCCCCTTACTCTATCGGATAATATCGATTCCTAACCTGGTGAATTTGACGCCAGATTTTACACACAACGACTGCCATATGGTCCCTGCGATCCAGAAAGGAAACCAGGAAGTGTACAACCACAAAATGTACTTAAATCAGAAAAAACTCATTGGTACATGGCGTGGTTCGAACCAGGCGAACCGGAATGGAAGTCCGAAGCGCTAACCTTATTTAAGTAAGGTATTTAGGGATGGTTCGCCCTCCACGGATGTTGCCCACGTTCCCCACCACGCTTCAAGCCTTTTCGTGGTTGTGGGACTTAACAGGTAAACCCAGGCGTAGCCAATCGAACCGAAGGGGGCTGCGCTCTGTATATCTCTTATAAAAAGAGTGGACTAATGAGCAAGAGAGGGAGAAAGGCGCGTATTGAGTTTCCCCGCTACAATAATAAAAATAAGGCCTACGTTCAACAGTGGACGGGCATAGGTTTATTTCATTTATTCAAAATATTTAAGACATTATGTTTCAAAAGTGTTTGTCAGTTATACCTAAGCCTTGCGAGTCTGACGACACAGTACAGCATAGATCTATCAAAGTTATCATTTAATCACAGGTCACAGGTCTACAAAGCCAATATGACGTGTAGACTCTACGGCTGATTTTATCATTTGACCTTTCATAAAATGTTAAATTAACTGTAGACTACCTAATTAATAATGCCTGGACTGTGATTGATTGATGCTTAAGCCAGAATATCACTTCGATATTATTAGGCCTGACTAACATCTAGCCGAACCACGCAGTTTCAACAAAACCAAATCACAACCATTCATGTTCTTGGGGATGAAAAGCAAAATTGTATTATCTGTTTGCACAAAATGTTATACAAATTCGTTCAGTGGTAATAGAATAACGAATATACGTACACCTTCTCATTTATAACATTAGTAGCAAGTAGCACTTTTAGTATTTATGAGCAACATTTTGTCATACGAGGGAGGGAACGAGCCGTCGCGCCATTTTGATTGTGTAAACGACCAACACGCGAGTTGAGCTCTAAAATAATCGTGCGCCAACTTGCATGCACTGGCTAGCACTAATCATCAAGACCTCACATTAAACGATTATGTAAACAATTTTGAGGAAAAATTCAATTGTTACTGATCAACGTTATGAATATTCTTATGCAAAACGATGAGTCAGGTTATTTTTAAAATTTTGTACAATCATCCCACAATTCGTGAACTTTATATGAACATTACGAATTACGATGTTTCTCGTCAATCACTGTCTCAACGAATTTATCCGGGACCGGATTAAACTTGGCAATTGAAAATTGAATAAGAGGTAGTGCCATGCTGCATTCAATATCAGTCTGGTATTCGCAATGATTTTCTACGTTTTTGCTTTAGACCACTCTACTGAAATAAACTTAATTCTAACTTAAATTAAGTTAATATACTTAGTTGAAATAAACTAAATTCTAAATTAAATTTATTTAGAATTAAGTTAATTTCACTAAGTTCCTCCCTTGAGAAATGCTCGCAACTTATATATTCCTTACAAGTTCCGTAACGAAAATTCCTTCGACGAGAGCATTAGATTAACGAGAGATAATGAGGCCGATCTCGTTAGGTAACGTTATTTTCACCTGTTCACCACCTTGTGTACTCTCTAGTCAAGCCTGAAGTTTTATTTCAATACAACCATTTTCATTTCTACAAAAACGAGGCCGTCTTTTTTTTTGGTAGGCTGAAAAATATCTTTACACAAAAGTTCCTTACAACGACATATTAACATTCCTCCTCATAGGAAATGGGAATCATCATCCTTGTATGAATAGACCTGGGTTATCTGAAGGTAGCCACAATCGTAAGTATTTAGTATATTTATTATATTATAACTCGTGGTAAGTGAAAAAGGTTGTTGTCGAAGTTCTGTCTTTGCTGCATTACAGCGCAATTGCTCCGGCACGACCGGGAACTGCTGCTAACAAAACGAGCAGCCGAGGTAATGTGTTGACTGTATTACCGCGACAGGTGCTGTTTTGTACAGACTCCGGTGGTCCATTGGAAGAATTGGTTCAGGAGATTCATGGGTATTCCTCACACGGATATTTATAGGCCAGTAATCCCTCCCTGCTTGTTTGTCCCCTGTGCTTTACGACTGTGAGGTGTGAACACGCTATCGCTGGACGTGTCAAAACAAACGACGTCTAAGCTTGTGAAGTCAAAGAACGAGGCGTTTCAGCTATGTTTAGATTCGCTGCCACCGCGACTAGACGCGGCGGCGTCCTGCCTCTATAAATAATGCATCTCTGCAAAGTAAGAATCAAAGTATATACTTTGCTAACATTAGCACATTTACATCAAAGTATATACTTTGCTAATATTAGCACATTTACTAATGCACACATTTACCTGCTATTTAGTGATCAAAAGCGATACTCAGCTCCAAAAAAAATTAATCCAAGATCGATTCTTTGGCCCTACGAAGAGATGTCGGTTCGCTGTACGTCCTTTATAGTATTTTTATGGGGAGTGTTCCGAGGAATTGTTCTGCTTAGTACCAGCAGCAGAATTCCACCTTCGGACATCGCGACAGAACTCTAAGTTCCCACGTCCATCACCGTAGATCCACAACAGTGCGGTTTAAACGCCACTTCTTACCAAGTACAACTGTACTGTGGAACCAGCTGCCTCCCTCGGTATTTCTGATCCGATACGACTTAGAGGTCTGCAAGAAAAGAACATACCTATTCCTTGAAGCCAGACAACGCGTCTGTAAGAAGCCTAGTTTTACAGATGTCTATGGGCGGCGGCACCTGCTCGTTTGCCCCCTATCTCATAAAAGAATAATTTTGTTTTGGTCCGTATGCCGTAGAAGCTAAGAAAAGCGCAATACAGCTTCACCGGATTGCTATGAGTGTTCGTTGGACAATGGAAACCCGTTAAACGCATGTTGTAGGGTATAAAAGGCTGTTAAATGTGATGAGTTCGTTCGTAAGCGCTTCACCTATTCCCAAATTACTACTTTGCCCGTTACAATAAAATTACTTTTACGGATTTTATCGCGGTTTATTTAAATATTTAAAATTAATACGTAATACAATTAGCTTTACAGCAACCGTGGTCACGTGTGGACTGACCACCCGTGACTGTTGCTGTAAAGCTTCTGATTCGTCATGCTGGTTAAATAATTAAATGAACCGCGATGAAATCTTTAAAAGTAGTAGTTTGTTATTCTAATGTAAACTTAAACTTTAGACATCCATCTATATTAATTTGCTATCAAACCCGCACTAATTATTTTTTTTAACTGTTTTCAGTCCTTTGTATGATAGTTCTACATAGGTGTAGAAGAGAATATGTTTGGGCTAACTAGTACACACACACACATATATCACAATAAACACAAAAATATTATCTATAATAATAATGTAACTTGTTGGCAATTAAATGTTTTAGGGACAAGTCATCTGCGCAGGATATTCTAGTGCAAATTTTTTCCCTATAACACTGTCGGCCCAACCCAGACCCGACCCCGGATCCTTACAACCTGTGCCGTAAATGTTCACCACTAAACCATGGTAGTCTTTGATAATTATATCGCACTAGTCGTCCGTCACCGAGTCCCATTTCAATATCACGCTCAATCGTTTTGAGAATAGGAGACAGCGCCATTGCTGCATTGCAGTCGGATCCGACCGGCATGGCCGGAGATATATATCTATATCCCACGCATGATACCAGAGTGTATCCTATGCTTTCTCGTTTCATCATCAGATCGGGGAGGGCAACGCATCTAAGTTCATATTCTCTAATCGTTTGGATTTCTCGTGTGATAAGAATGTATAAGTTAAGGAATAATAATTAAATAACACATATCCAATTGTTCGATCTACGCGACGCGAATGTCTCATAAGAACACCGTTTTGATTGAAATCTCTGGTGCGATGAACAATAACACTGGGTACTCCACAAAAAAACACTGGGTACTCCACAAAAAAACCTCTTCAAGTTCTCACAGTCATTTCCGCGCGATTCAATGAGTTCGCGTTTCTCAGGGCAGGCTCGTATGGAGTGGCAGCGCCCTTGGCGAAACCCATTATACCCAGTCCAGCTATGTTAATCTATTATTTAAGTTATTAGCATCAATTTACAATCATCCATCTAAGAGATCGTCCCATGGAGGTCGCATCGTTATTCAAATTTTTAAGGAGACTTGTAACGAATATTTGACTACTGTTCGCGCCGGAAGGCCTCTCGTGTTAATTCCCTCTGGCTTATAAGCCACTGGCACGAAGCTACACCCACAATCGCGTTTCATTGCGTTTCGTTCAGTTTGTGTGAATCTGGTGATCCATTTGGGGGTTAAATGTACTTAACAAACTCTCCAATCGTTTATCACCCAACCCCTATGGTATACACTGCCACGGCCCCAGGGTGGACTTCAAAATATTATTGGAATTTTAATATTTATAATAACAAGCCTTGGTCCCGAAGTTCGTGGTGTCTCATCCTAAAAGAGCACGATAAATCGTCTGACCTCCGCCTGTCTTCTCCCCGGTCGTGATGGACTGCCGTCCAATTGGAATAGGGATATGAGATAATATAAAGTGCCGTTGAGTCTGGACACAAACTTGTACACTATGACATGTCCTGCGCAGTTGTCTAGTCTCTGTAGAGATGGCCGCCAAAGCCGAAATACAGCTAAGCGAGCATTGTTATTATGCTATAAAATATCCAGTATTCCTGCAATAATAACAGTTGAGACGGTATAATTTAATGCAGGAGGCGAGACAATATTCACGACAGACAGCAGCCTCGACAGCGGGAGTACGGTCTGTCGGAGACGAAAAATAATCGTATGAGCTCACAGCGGCTGGAGGAAACTCGCCGCTTTCACTCGCGTCATCCGCACATCCGCTGTATGCCGTGAGGTAATAGTAGGTAGACAAAGAATAAATATAATGGGAGAGCACAGAAAATAGGACCCGGCACAACGCTCAGTGCGGCCGCAAACGCTACGGTATACCGGAGGTGGCTCTACCTGAGCAAGTAGAGCAATGTATTTGAGAATAGACGGTCGCCTATGCAGGTTTTAAACCTATACAAGTGACAGCACGACAGTAGAAGAAACAGAAATCAATTTATTCTTGTGAAACATATAATAGTGAGCGTCCCCGTGCTACGGTCTACTGTAGGCAATAGTGCAGGAAACACGTGAAGCCCGATGGAGGAACTCAATATTATCACTAATTTTCGGCCAATCTAAAAATATTGGCCGAAACTCACTTTCCACAACGTACGTTCGACCAAATAGAAACTCTATTATACCTACCACACTGGAAGGAGCCCGGCGCCGTCGTTACGTATATTTACTGCTGGGTCGTGTACACAGGGCATGTCTAATAGGGCTGGTCCGTGTCTGACCTCCGGGCTCGTCGCTGACCCTCGCCTCTCGGCCTTACAACCTCAAAATCATACGCTCACTTCCATTGCTACTTAACTTTTTGCTTATAACTTAGTAACTTCAGAGATTGCGTCAACCTTTAGACATATACATAAGTTGTGATACGTACAATTACAAATGAATTACAAAGAAATAAACAAATACAGGAAAAAATGACTCATCTACCCGTACAGTCGCGATAACAAAGCAAAATTAGTTCATTGTTAATTTATAATAATCCTTTGGTATATAGTATAAAATGTTATACTCCTTAGGTATGAAGATATGAGAACTATAACTTTTAGGACCTTTTCTGTGCCTATTTGATATAGACACATCTTGCGTCATCTTGTGGTATCCGTTTTTAAGAAAACCGAACATGGTTTCGGCGAATACAAACCCATAGTGGGAGGTGCTCACACAAAAAAACTGGCCAAGAGGGCGTAGGCTTCGCCTCTGAAAGCAGCAGCAGACAAAAAAATCATCACATCAGTGACATACGGACGTACAGACGAACATGACGGAATTATAAGGGTCCCCATTTTGTAATTTTGATACGGTACCCTAAACTACATCTGCTGCTACTAATGTTAAACTACATTTATCTTTACAAAAATGGGAAATGATTTGAGAAATGCAGTCAAAAGACACGTCACTTGTCGCGCTCGGTGACGCGACGGACGGACATTAAACAGTCAACACGTGACTCATTACAAAATTACTAATCAACTTTAAACTAAACAGATCGAGTGGGAATACGATCTAAGTGCAGTGCCGGTCCGGGATAAAAGTACTGATCTTGGTCCAACAGCGTCCAGCAGTTTATCGGTAGATAAACGCTGAATAAGCGTTGAATGATGAGGATGAAATAGAGTAGTGAAAGCGACCTAAATTTATTACACCCTGGTAACAGAAGAAATCCCTTGAGTTTAGGGGCTTCAGGCCAGAGCAAAGTGAATCCTAAATCCTCCACAATACCTTGGTCAAGTAACAACTTATCAATTCATTGTTGTATGCAAATTTTTAAGTTATTTCATGGCTTCAAGGTTGCGATTTTAAAAACGCCATTGCGATTATACATTAATAACCTAACATTAAATTGAATAAACATCAAACCGGAATGCTTAAATTTATACTGACGCAACCATTGTAACTATCATTGTCTAGACTAATGTAAAGACACCTCCCAAGTTAAAAGTTAAAACCCGTTAAGCGCTGAACAGCTGTAGCCCGAAACATACAAAAACACATACATGCGCTTAAAAACATTACCATTCCTTTGAAGCAGTTTAACGAGGAAGGCTATAGGTTATATACCACGCCACGGTTAATAGGACCGGAGTAACGCGGGTGAAACCGCCGAGTGATGCTAGTCAAATATATGCTTTTCTTCTGATGTGTAGCAGAATTGTGCCGTGTGAGCTAAACATGCCTAAATATGACAGACTCATATTTAAAGATGTGCGCTCGACCTTCCTCGCTTCGCAGCACAGACTGATCCAGGTTAAGAACGTGTTTTTTCTTGTTATTATATAGGGGAGCGATAACGGCAATCGACATGCAATCGGAGTCTTTTTTACGACTACCGACGCCCACGAGCATCCGCATAATTATTATGCAGTCTTTCCTGCCCTCCAATACGCCACCGGCTCACATACCGCACGAAACGCGACAACGAATATGTCACATTAGGGCAGTGTCGGGAGCGAGTAATGCCCCCCGGTCGTGCATGCCAAAATTCCGCTGCAATGCATCATGGCACTAACTCTTACTGAAATGTTTATTATCATTATATTATCAAGCAATCTCCGGCGCATACAATTGGCGTCATTACAAAGGGGAAGTCATCAAGCCTGCCATTAAACGCAGTCGCCGCAGGCTTCAACTGCCTAACTCAACTTAACATTGGCGATGCTAACTTGTATAATAATAATTAATATAACGATGACGCTATGTGCCTCGAATGCAAGCCGAGCCAAGTATGAGTATCTTGGGAGGGAGTGAGGAATCTTTGAGAGTAACGCTTTACCGCGCTCAAGTCTCTAGCGTACCTTTCACTTCAGAATCATGTTCGATGTTGAAACTCCTGTCGCGTTACACCTAACAGAAAGTCAGTTCAGTTTGGTTAAGAGGAATGGCAGATGAAATGTTAACAAAACAGGTATACAATGTGAATCTGGAAGCACGTAATTACTGGGAAGGACCAATGTTAGGCAAGGACGTACCATGATTGATATGGCACTGGCCGAAAGTGGTGTCAAGAGTCTCCGCAGCCGCTGTGTTTGTAGGTATGCAGATAGGTATGTGGAAGTGGTAAGGCAGGTATGTAAGAGTCGTGATATATGACGCTCCATTCACTCTACCTACCCCATTAGAGAACTGGCTTAAAGATATTTTAAGTGGTTGTTGGTTCAGAAATATGTTGAACATGAAAAAAAGTGTTTATTTCATAACAAGTAACACAGATCCATCCCGTAAGGGCCACCGACATTACCAAGAAGTACGTTTATCCGGGCAAACGTGTAAAAACTACACGCGCCACTGAGCTACATACTCGCGCCATATAAGCTAAACAGTTTTCATCTCCACTCTCCCGTTAGTAGAACACGGCAGTGTAGACACACACATCTAGACACGCGGCAGTGTAACATGCCATGTTCGAGACATGGCGAACAGCACCGTACCTTTATGCTATTTATGGAAAAACTGCTCACACATACTTTTTTTGTCAGTTTGTTTATATAGCAGGGAACAAATGAGCAATCGAAACCATTCGGTGACTATCGATGCCTATCCAATTCCGCTCATTTAATGGTTATGCAGACTGACTGAAACCACTTAGGTTTGTATTGCTATGATTTCATTTTCATTCTTCCGAGCTGCTGACAAAACTGCGCGAAATCTCGACTAAGGTATTCTATAAATTCAGAATAAGCAATGTCCTAAATGAAAATTAATTCACTTCTTAACCGAATGTTTGAATCCTCAAAAGAGATGAATATTTGATAACGGTTTTCTTTCTAAGTTTTAACTACATTATCTCTTTAATATTGCAGGCAAATCTGGGGAGGTACCTCTCGCTTACACGATACCGCCAGTTATGCTAGTTTCCGGTAGACTGTTGACAACCCAATGGTGATTACTCGTTATATAAAATGTATTTTATAACTTATAAAAATGCGACTCCATTATAATTATTTTATTACAATTTTATAAATATTCAAAACAAACAATAAAGGTTCTCACAGAGCGCACACTTTTGTAACGGCATGAATCAAAATAACATCATTAACTTATAAAGACGCGTGTGTTTGTATGTATGATGTCAGCGCCATTAGCGTGGAAGTTCATTACACCCAGCCCTCAGTGGGTTAAGTACCTGATTTTCTGATGAATGTAAACACGAGTACTTGCGAACGGAAAAACTGAGGTCATACCACAATTAACCCTTTGTACAATCTGTAAACCAGGGGTCAGAGGCGTAATTTCCTCAGACAATTGATTACAATAGGTGCCAAGATTGCAGATTGGTAAAGCACTCTATCCCTGGTATTATATGCCTATGCAATAAGGGCCTCAGATCCTAAGCCTTTTACGCAGTCAAAAAATTAATTCGAGAAACTAAAACTAGTGTAAAGAAGGAATGACAGAAATATATACTAACTAACGGTCCGCCGCGTCCTCGCCCGTGAACAACAGTGGCCGGATTTTTAATTTGTTATACTCTAAAACCATCCTTACAGACCTACAGTTTTTGGGGACTTTGTGTTATGTACCTAATGTCTCCCGCTCAAGGCTAATGTACCGACAGATATCTTAAACTTGTAGCGGGAACATAAAAACCCACATACGATTCTGACACAATGTGGTAAAAGTGTCAGAGCTTGTATGAGGTGTGGTTAAAAATATCCTACCATGATCTATGTCCCAGGCTTATTAATTTAAAATGTAAGTCAATTCTAAACAATTCAGAATGTTCCGCTCAGAGGTGGGCTAGGGTAGAAAATTAGAACCGATCGTCAGGTACAGTTTTTTTCAGTGCTATTTGAGAGAATAAAATTGATAAATGACTACGAGTATGTACATATCCAAAAGAACAATAACAACAAAATGATACACAATCCTCAATGTCATGATTGGCGTATACCAGGACTTGAGGCAGTGCAAATTTCCCTAGCGCGATAACAAGGGACCATTTGGAATTTTTACTTCTAACTCGATATAATATCCACTCGTACACCAAGCCTACAACGCTGTAAGAGAGACTAGTACACAGCTCAGTGAACCGGTTGGTTAATGCAATTATAGGGCACGGTACGGCTATACTATACGGCTATGTGCTCCTAGTAATCACGAATCTCGAATATAAAGACAGACACTGGTAGGGGCTGGCGATGTAATTCAATCTCCGATACAGACGTTACACGTTCATCTACGATATCCAGGGGTGGCAACAAGGCAAGACAAGTCATGCTTCCTACTTTTTTCGAACCGGAACTTATGCTGTGGAAACTAACAGAAGCCCAATACAGCTTCATCGGATGGCGGAGTGCTCGTCGGGCGGTGAGACTAGGTTTGGGGTCGAAATGGGGACCGACCACACATTCACCCGGAGATGGGAGAGATGCATTCCCGATTTGAGTGTTTTAAATGCTAATTTCTATTTATTTACTATTTTTATCGTGGTCAAGGGACCGAGGGGTCGCTTCACCCCCGGACTGTCGTCAATAGGAGCTTGCATGCGGTAGTTAAGTTCCTCGGCGCTGACGTCAACGTTTGGCTCATCAATCTAAATGAAATACAGTCATAATCCTCTCAGGATTATTACTGGGCGTCTTTTCATTCAGACTCTCTTCTAACAAACAGGTCGGTTGTGAAGACTCCTGGCACCACATTCGAACAGGACCGATCTGATCATGATATATTAGTCTCGGTCTTCCACGGCACCTGCGTACTTCTACAATCGCATTGGAATATCTGGTATGTTAACCATTTTAGATGTTAGAAAGCTTGAAAAAATAATTACCGATAGCTACTTTGTAAACATTTAAATTATTTTCCCAACAAGTGCAGCGGTAAGCGCTGTAATGCGAATTACATTATGTTTCTCGTAATCACTACATTTTCACTAAATTAGGTTTACGCTCCACTGCCTAACAAATTTGTGTGAGAAATTTGTAATTGGAAGGGGTTATTTATTACTTTTGGTATTATAGATTAAGCCAAATGAACCCTGAAAAAGAATTCTATTATAAAGACAAGATTGCTTTAGACCACGCAACCGAAGTAAAATTTCTTTAGCTGTACGAAACATAAGAGAGAAACGGAGAAGAAATAATGTGTGGTCTGACTTATTTCTTGCCCCTACAGTAATATAATAAACGTGGCTCCCGTTCTCCTTCTATCTCCACTAACTCACATCTCCCTCTCTACTTCCGTTGGCCTCGTTTTCGTATCGCGCCGGCTTACATCCCAGGTAAATCGTGCGAAATAAGTATTACTTGAAAAATTACACTACCAACATCAAATAGGTACACAAATTTTTGTGAACCGAAATACCCCGAGAGTCAATTTTACTCCCAAGACGTGGTGATCTCAATTTGTAATAGCCTTGACCAAAGAAATGCTCATTTCTAGATTTCTTTTTAAATTTATAATAATAAATTCCAAATTCATTTTAAAGGATTTGAACCTTTTATCTCTTACAATGAACGCTTTGGATCCTATTGTAAAGTCTTATCAACTGTTTGAGAGATTTCATTAGATAACATTTTATATTTTTGTCCCTTTTTTCGTAGTATAAGGTGAAAAACGAGAGGCCAAGAATCTCTTTAAAAGACTATAAACATTTACAGTAATGTTATGCAGATGTCTTTTTTTTTTTGTTGACGCGGGGGAAAGTATTTACGCGCCTTCACTGGCCCTGCGTGTGGGGTTGCAGATATCTTGCCCTCTTCCCTCCTATCCTCAAATGGGCCACCGAAAGCTCACAAGCCGTACGAAACGCGACAGCATCTCTGTCACTTTACGATGTTATCATGTGAGCTGTCGCTCACCGTACCGCCCCGGTCCTGACAGTCCAATTCGGCTGCAATGCAGCATAGCACTCTCATTTAATTGATGTGTCGTTAAATCCTTAAAAACTAGACACAACAAACAGATGCCAACCCTATCATCTATGAACATGTTCCGCGATGACTACGCGACCGCCGCGAACTCCGTGCACCCTGCGCTTGTGCAACGACCGCTAAATTGCAAGCAGTCAACTAGAGGACTTGCAATCATCAACGAGGTGTACAATCAGCACCAAAAGTCGCTAAACAGATATTCAGAACATGTGTACAGTACAGTATCAGTATCACGCCCCGTAGCGCTCCTTCACTCTTCTCCCTCCAGTGGGCCGTCGCAAAGTTTGCATGTGAGGGAGACGTAGCCAAGCAATTCGGCTGTATAGCTATGGTAAAATTAAATCTGTTAATTATTTTAACTGACTGGTTGGTAATTAAATCTGTTAATTATTTTAACTGACTGGTCTGGGACCGAATCCCAGACCAGTCATCTGCCCCCTTCCGCACCACCTGAGGCGGACTGAACAAATCTTAAAGAGTTTAAATTACTACTATGTATTAAGTATCAGTGATTCAGACCAGACGCATCATAGTGAGGAACGCAGAAAATGTTCAAAGCCTTTCAGTTACTAAACTTAAAATAGTCTCTGTTCTTAGCTTATACGTATACATAATTATCGGAAAACATTTCGTTCCAGGCTATTTCGATGGAGTAAATATTTATCTAACGTTTTTTTAATTTTTTCCGCTTAGTTTGTTATGTCGTTCTGAGGACACTAGAATTGTAACCGGTAACAGTGCTTTGACTTTGATTAAGAGAATGTAAGATCCAATCACAAGGAATTTTTCCAACTTTTGGCACATTAATTCACAAAAAATATCTTTTACTTGACAAAATCCCTACGTTGCTGTGTGAGGAGTATTGAACGTCTGTTGGAGACAGACAGGTCGACGAACTAATAATAATGCATTCACCATAACGCGCTCAAAGTATTATTGTAGATATAATTATCTTAATTATAATTTTCAGACATTCATTAGGTGGTATTTCGTAATTAGTTTTACATTCATTTCGTGTAGATACCTAGAACACGTGTATAACGCAATGTCAGTTTAGGGTTTCGTCATTGCTGCGTTGCATTGGGATGTGCAAGTGAAGGGAAAGTAAATGGAAATTATTTTATTTATTTCGCCGTAATTTCTCTTTGCTCGTGCTGTTTCACAGCATTAGTAATCACGCGAACAAGAAGAAAAAACCAGCGCTTGTAAACAGAGAGAGTGAGGAGGAAGCACTCGTATGTAAGGATCGTGAAATATGGCACTCGGTTTCCACTGCTTACTCCGTAAGGTATCTGGCGGTGAGATGCGCGGTTGTTTTTGTGTAAAGATTCGCGATAGATGTAGTTTGTGACAAAGCTTCTACTTCGATAAATCTAAACATAAGGTTATTTAGTAAGATTTCCCTTCCTATCCAGCAGGCCCAGCTATACAACACCACCTCTTGCTAAAATATGATGACACGATTTAAAATTACTCTATAAGTACTCTATAATTAGAAATGATAAAGTTAAGAGTGCAGATAAAACTATAACTATTTTAATGAAATGAATGAAAACCAGCTATTAAGCTCTGCAAACCCTCCTTGGATCTGTGGTGGGTTCAGCATTGATCATTAGGTCGTTCCACTTGTGCTTGGAATCTTGTGAAAAACCTTTGCCAACTTCATGCGGTCACACACACTACACGATTCCTTACGGCTTAAAGCTACTTCATTGCGCAGGAGGTAATGGCAGGCAAGTAATTCTACGCGATTTTATGTACGTGAAGGGCAGGCTGAAGGCTGATTTTAGTCTCACGCTCACCGTGAGCGCTCATAGCTCAGCGCGTTGTTTGTCAGCGCTGAGGCTCAGCGTGGCTCGTTTTTATATTGTACTGACCGCCTTACCGTACAGACGACGACAAAATGCGGAGTGTATTAATTATTGCTGCTTTGTACTATGTATCCCGAAAAATAAAAACCGGCGACGACGAAGACTCCATGTTCATCCATTGAAGAAAAGAAACGCTTCCTAAAAGTTTCTATATCTCGGCCATCAGCGCTGACGGTGCGCGTGCCGTCGGCGTAATACTAAAATCAGCCGAACCTATACTAATATCTAAGACGCGGAATCTGAACCGTCGCGGACTTCTACTTTTTAGACTTCATCTCTATAATTAACTCAAACAATTATATTTGAATTATTTCTCACCCGTATTATAATAGTATTATATAGGTATTTGTATAAGCAGGTTCCGTGAAATATGTGTATTAAAATCTTTGTATTTTTTATTTACTTTAAAGCTATGCTATGCCAAAGCTATATCATTCACTACAACGCCCTGGCCACTTTAGCTATCGCGCGTAAGCTGCCGCCGCCGTCAGAGACGGAAGGTGGGGGACCGAACCGGAGACAATCCGCTTCTGTAACATAAATTCCGATCCGAAAAAAACGACGGATACCTGATAATCAATACATAACTATAAATCAAACAATGTATGACGCAACGCATGTGTAGTATCAGATAAAGTAAAGAGAACGAGAGAACTTTAACAATGGATGCGACTGCCAGCTCGCTGCCAAGTGCCATCAGAGCTGGAATGTCGATTGTCGATAGCACGCGGGTCGTGGGATAGTTGTACATGTGTAAGCTTCAATATCTTTCATCTATTTGGTGTATCTCACACCTTACGTTTCCACGGAAGGCGTGAGAAACTCCCGCCAATTAAATCGACGAAATAGTATGTACACTAAAATATTTCTTTGCTACTTAATGTCGATTTTTGATTTATGTAAATGTAACGTGCAGTGCCGGATTAGGCTTAGTTCTGACACTTCGAAAACCGCGCGGTTGATCGCCGTATACTTGATCTGCGTGTGTATACTTGATCTGTGTGAACGTCAAGGAAGGATGTCATAGTAATAAGTTCCGTGAAGATAAACCGCGCGGTTTTCGCAGTGTCTGAACTAACCCAAAGCTAATGTAGTGCCTATCATCCATTTTATGGTCACGAAGATGGCTATAGGCCCTGTGGACCTGTAGAATTCGCCCTATTACGAGACACGGAGCCTGAAGCAATTACTACTTTCCCTACGCGGTTAAATCATCGCCGATATATACTATATATGTAGATATTATTCGGTCCAACGCGAGTCGGTTGGATAATTTTCATCAAGTGCAACTATATTACAGGTTTTTCATATCCGTGTTATGTCTTAGTATACAATAGACAACAGTCTGGTTAACCGTGAGGCCCCTAACAAATTCTCTCTACGTACTCTAGATCCGTTGTCTATTTTAGATATATTTTTTCAACATTGTCGATGTTTAATAGTACGGTGAAATGTTGGTGCTGCTGGACTCGCCATCAGTCAGTCACTTAGTCTTTATACAGCATGCGTGGAGTCTCCGCATGCGGATAGCAACCAATGAGATTGACAGTTGGTGTAGACTTAGCATCGTGCGCTATCTCCTATACTACACTCTTGACTATTAAAAACGATTATCACATGCGGGTCCTATCAGCGCGAATACAAATCTTCCGCAGAGTGGGTTGGGGTTATAACGAACTATGAAAATAAGCTTTTAGCTTCTCTCCGAAAACAGGCTCTAACAAGCACTCTGGTAGTGCCTGATTTACTCAGAGGCAACAGGGTAGGAACTATCGAGTAAAAGTCCAGCTACTTGCGATATGACTTCGGCTGAGCACTTTATTTATTTTGTTTATTTTATAAAAAGAAGTAAGCGTCTGTTTGCATGTACTCACCATCTTGGCGAGCATCATGTCCATCTGCGACTGGTGCGAGGCGGTGAGCAGCGTGCGGATGCGCGCCGCGTTGTTCACGCACTGCGCCATGCAGCGCTGCAGCGCGGCGGCCTGGCGCAGCAGGCTGGACGTGAGCGGCACACCGTCGCCGGCGGCGCTGCGCAGCACTGTCTCCAGCACGTGTGTGTGCTGGGAGACATAGTCCAGGCAGCGACGTAGCTCTACCGCCTCACGCTGCTGACGATCTGCACAACAACGTATCTTAATATCAATTTGTATTGGAAATGACATTTTAAAAACAAATTCTTTCAGCGATGTAATTGATGGACATTTAACACCGCTCGCCTCAGCCGGCCTGTAAGGCTTATGTATTATGTCACATTCATTGTAATTTAAGTATTAAAGTTTCATTGTGGTTCCCCATAAACCTCCATTAGTTTTTTATATGTTGTTTGAAGGAAGCGAGTCAGGTGTGGATCAAGTATAATGAAAAATAAAAATGAACAAATGAATTAAGTACCTAGTACTAAAGATATCTTAAGTTTACGCAAATGTTAGTCCTTACAATAAAACTACTTTTACAAATTTTATTGTGGTCTATTTAATTATTTATCAAGTCTGACATATCAGAAGCTTACAATAACTTTATTGAATCTTTATTATCTATCCCTAAGATTGGGGCCTTCATAGTACAAGCAGCCAAATAGCAGACCAAGCCTTTTCATAACTACTGACACCCAAAAACTTCTGCACAATTGTTATAGAAACTGGTTCACCTCCTCCAATTCAATACAATATCAATTATCAATTTGGCTGCAAAGCTAAATGGCACAAACTCTTACTGTATAATCGACACTGCATACCACTTATTTTGATTAATACATTTGTCATAATAACATTTAGGTAATTATGAAATTAGACCGCCAGAAATTAGTGTTGGTGCAAACAATCATTATGTCAGCATTTCCATACATTTAGATAAAACACTTTATTGTGCTGATTATCTATATATCAATGACCTAGAAGTGTTAAAATTTGTCCTAAATATTGGTACTTGACTATAATAACATATATAGATAGAGATATTAGTAGATTAAGATAAGATTGGAAATGTATTATTCATAAAATTTACAGTCTTTTTACCATCACACAGGCATGTGTGATAGCTGATATATCATTTCATCTCATCTCCATTTTGTAATAACTAGTGCAGACATAATTAAAAGGTGATGAGATAACAAAATGTTTTGTAGTACCTAAACATTAGTCAAACACACACCTGTCCCTAAACATTAGGCAAACACACACCTGGATTAAGAGGATTAAATTTGAATTTGGAGATCAATGTCTTAAGCACTGGATGTGAGGCTACAAATGTCAGAGATCTTTGCCCCTGGCAGAGACCATTTTAAAGAATACAATTAAAAAAAAGGGTGTAGATTTATGGTACAGGAAGCAAAATAGGAGTGCTAGATCGGGGGTGAAAGGGGGAGAAGCGTGGTCTCTGCCAAGCCTTATGGAATATTATCTTAAATACAGCTTAAAAGTATCACATATTTGTATGTTGTGTGTAATGATAAATTTTATATTTGAATTAACACAATAATTGTTTGCAAACAAATATTTGTACATAAAATAGATTAAAACAGTATGTGAAAAAGTTTTATTTAGTTTTGAAAGTCTAGAATGATAAAAAAAATATTTAAATACGAAATTACTTTAATTAATAATGCTAATTTATATTGAATGTACTTAACATAAATATTCACTAAGTGTATACCGTATAAAGATGATGTTTACAGTCAAAATATGTTTTTAAACTTACCATGAAAGTCATAAATTCTTTGAGTTCTTCTTTGGTACCTCTCCTCTTGAAGTTCTCTATCAGCTTGAGCCTGCTTTTCACGTGCATCGAGGACTTCAAGGAAAGAAGAAAATAAAGATTTTCTTTCATTTGTATTTGTAACGGTTTCTTGCATTTTGTATTTTAAAACTGTATGCAAAACCGTAAACTAAGAATATATTGAAGTGAAAAATATTCAATATTTATCTTTATTGATTACCTAACTAAAGTTTTATTCATAAATTAAGTAAGCACCGGGAAATGTAGCAGTAAACGAAAATAAATTTGAAATCACACAACCGCTCTCAACACCAAACAGACAACAACTAACTTTTTTATTTTTAAGCGAGCTATAGAGGAATAAAAGTGACATTTGCTCATTTCATGTTTTAGCATTTAATTTTTTTTTTTAAATGTAAATATTTGATCAGAGCTCAAATGTTACTCTATTCTCCTTCTAAATATTAATGTAACATTTAAAGAAACTTGGCATAGTTATATTAAGATATATTTTGTCACTTTCCATATTATAGTACATATTTATGCATACTCCATTAATCATTTAACCGTAGCAACTAATCCAAAAATGTGAATATTAAAATAGAGTATGTTAAATTTAGGATTATCCATAAATTAAGAAAACATATATGATTGAAATTGAAAATACAAAACATTTTTTAAGCTTTGTGTACTTCAATTTCGAAGCTATTGTTTATTAAAATGGCAACGCTAGTAGACCGTGAGTGTTAAATTTTGAAGCCAAATAATTGTCAATCATTGCTCAGGCTGTCAAATCATATATTTCTGATTTCAAATAAAATTGTTTTACCTTTAAAGTTATTAATAAAATATTAATTTAAATTAAAACATTAATATGGCCCGTGAAAGCAGTGCTGGTTTTGATAGACATATTACAATTTTCTCTCCAGAAGGTAGACTTTATCAAGTCGGTAAGTTTCACCAAAATGTTAATGGAACGCGCTGCAGCCTGCAAATTGAGCTTCGATTAGGTTGTAACGTGTAAATTTCTATTTCCAGAATATGCCTTAAAGGCTATAAATCAGGGTGGTTTAACATCCGTGGCTCTGCGGGGTGCCGAAGGAGCTGTTGTCGCAGCTCAGAGGAAGGTGCCTGACCGCCTGTTGGACCCAACTTCAGTAACGCACTTGTTTAGCCTAACGGATCATATTGGTTGTGTTATGACTGGAATGACAGGTGAATCCTGTTAATGAAATTATCTACTCTTCCATTACCTATAATTTTAAAGGTCTGACCTATAACTCTCTCCATATATAACGTGATTTATGGCTCTATGAACGAGACCTATGTCCAGCAGTGGATGTCGTTCGGCTGATGATGATACATAGAGTTTGATTAAGCATCTTACTCTAAATGGATACTTATAAAAGCTTATAATAGATAGCTTTAAGTTATGTTGCATTGCAGTCTTAAATTGTTACTGATATAAATACTAATTTTTGTTGATATAATTACCAACATCAAAACTAACTCTTGTACGAGTACTTGTGTAAAATATGTTTCTAGCATTAAATTTCTTTTTTAATAATATTAAATATATTTCCATTTTCTGAGTACCTGTAAACAAGTAGGGCACTTAGTAAGGGGCTAAACTGGCTTAGTGTGATTAGTCCACAAATTATGTTATTATAAGATTTAAGAAAAAAAATCAGTCTATTGATCACAATCGAAAATATTGATACTGTGTCCAATGCAATACTATAATGTAAGAAATAATATTTTCTCTCATTTACTCTTTCTTATTCCAGCGGACAGCAAGTCTCAGGTGCAGCGTGCCCGGTATGAAGCAGCCAACTGGAGATACAAATATGGCACCGACATCCCTGTGCACATCCTCTGTCGTAGAATTGCTGACATCTCTCAAGTGTACACACAGAATGCTGAGATGCGTCCCCTTGGTTGCAGTAAGTTTTTTCATTACTAAACATAAAATACAAGTTAATTTCCTGCCACCTCTAGAGGTCCCAATGATACGCTAAATTATCATAACCTGTCGTCAGGATTATGAAATGCTAGTAACTCCATAGGTCCAGCATAATCTGCTTACTTAGCAGCTTATAAGGAAAAATTGTATATAACTTAGAGCTTCCCTTGATAAAAGGGCTATCTTAACGCTGAAATAAATTTCCAAATTGAGTGAGTAATTCCAGAAATTAGTGCATTCAAACAAACACTTTTTAGCTTTGTAATATTAGTGTAAACCAGGGCTTTGGGTATGCAGGGGTACTACACCCTTTTCGCAAAAAAATAATTATTTAGTAACATAGTACTGAAATGTATTTCACACAATTTATAGTCCGTAATGCAATTTATACTATTATATAATTAAATTACTGGGCAAGAGTACTGTAGGATACTCTGTTGCTTGGTGGAGTGATAACTTAATTAAGGTGGTGCTAAGCAAGTGGTGGATGGCTGTGAGCTGCCCAGTAACAGGACGGTAGGTGTTCTATTACGGAAAACTACTTTCAACAGTGGACGGCTATACGCTGATTTCATAACAATAATATAGCAATTAATAAAGAGTAAAAATGTATGAACTTTCAACTTTAGAGAATTATTGTACACCCCAAAAACGAAGTTACGAAAAAAAACTCTGGTATAGATAACATTGAAACCATTAGTCATTTAACTCATAAATTGGTGTCACATTGGGGCATGGTTTGGGACTTCTTCCTATTATGTCTGATGTATCTGCGATGACAGATTACAATTTATTATTTAAAATAATGAGCCATTTATTTGTGTATAACTTAAATGCTTTTGAAGTATTAACATTTTTGTGCAGCCATCCTCAATGCTGCCAAACAATTGGGAGAGTATGAGCAGGTAGTTACATCTCTCTCACATGATACTACAACAAAAGTGATAGCTATGCTATAACATTCTGTACACTTTATGATTGGCCAATAGCCCTTTGTTCGGTAGGAGTAAAGAAGGGTAATGTTTCTGCACTTGCTGATGTTCATACATATCATTAGTCACCAAAAATCTCATAAATCTGTCCCTCTATGTTATTACAAAAATAGTAATTATAATTTTAATAATATATAGTAATTATAAATTCAAAAATTTTTGGTTACTGAAAGTTATATTAAGAAACAAAAACTACCCACTAGCATCGAAAAGAAAAGTATTCAATATGTGTATTTTGTCTGTTCTAACATATGGTTGTTAGACCTGGGCACTAACATCTAAACATACTCAAAAATTAAGGCCATGCCAAAGAAGCATGGAGCGCAGCGTTTTGGGGTACACAAAAAGAGACAAAAAAGCGCCATATTCATAAGTCACACTACAAAACTGGAGAATGTCATACAAAAAAGCAAACGTTTGATATGGAAATGGGCTGGCCACTTGTTTAGGGATACAAAAGAAAAATGTGCAAAAGTTGCTACAATATGAACACTGAAAGAACACACTAAAAGACTGAAAGGTAGACCACATTGAAGATGATCTGCAAAAAGTGGCAGGACCACTTTGGACCCGTGTCACACAGGATATACAACAGTGGAAAGAGTTGGAGGAGACCTATGCGTCAACAGGATGCGCTGATAAACAATTACAATACTCATGATTAATCTACATTAATATATAATACATTATACATACAATACTGTCATACCTAAAGATACATTTGTCTACACAAATGTATGTTTAGGTATATCAGTATTATAGGTTAATAAATTAATAAATATATATAAATAAATTAATAATATAATATAAAATCATTTCTATTAAATTATAGGTATGATGCTGATTGCCTTTGATGAAGAAAACGGCCCAAGTGTGTACAAGACTGATCCATCTGGATACTATTGCTCCTATAAGGCAGTGGCTGCAGGCTCCAAGGCAACAGATGCCAATGCCTACCTGGAGAAGAAACTGAAGAAGCGCTCTGAGCTCTCCACAGATGATGCAATTCAGCTAGCAGTTTCATGTCTCTCGCAAGTTCTGTCTGTAGATTTCAAGTCTTCCGAGATTGAAGTGGGAGTTGTCAGCAAGGGTGATCCTCAATTCCGGTAAGTGAATGATAATCTCATGTTCTAAAGTCAAAAGATGGTGATGATATGATTTTTATTTTTACATTTTATATGTTTGCTTGCAATGCAATGCCATCTTTTTCATTATATCACTACAATAATAACCTAGGCACTGTTGTTACCTTTGTTAATGTGCCTCTAATTACATCTCCTTGCATGATGGTAGTAGCAAAACATGGCTTTCTAAAACAGTAATCATGATATTCAGCCAACAGGTCCACTGCTAAACATAGGCTTCTCGCAGAGTGTGCTACAATTTATGGTTTTATTTTGTGGCTTTGTTGAAATTTCAATCTCATAAATGTATGTTTCTTTTATTTTCAGAGTGTTATCAGAAAATGAAATTGACAGACACTTGACTGCCATTGCTGAGAAGGATTAAAAATATAATTTAAATATTATGTATTGCCCATTTTAATAAAAAATAATATACTATACCGGTGTATCTTAATTTTCATATACTTTCTGCTTAGGGGTTGATATTGTTAATAGGTAATTTTGGTGTAAATGAAATAAGATCAGTACAATATGAAATATATTAAAATGTTCCTATGCTAAAGCTCAGTTTCACAAGTTACTGTTAAAGTTACATACTTTAGGATACTTCACTACCTTCAACATAAGGACTCCAAATTAATTACTTCTGTAGAGGAACCTATGAAACCATAGTTTGTAGTTTATATGGCAGTCAAGTTCCGAATAATAAAACAACCGGGAAAAGTCCCGTTTAATAAGAACCTGTAAAAAGATTCTGAATGTAAGTTGCAGACGTGTAATTTACGTGTACAAATCTGTGAGCATGCCATCGAGACCCGGGGCCACACCGGCGAGCAGTTGTGCCGGCAGTTCTGGTATCGCCGCCGTGAAATTGTGTACGCTGCAGCAAAACGTCAGCCCGTATAGCGGCGTCTCGTAATGGCGTTGGCGCCGCAACTCGCGTAGCCACGACGCGCGCGCGCACGCGCTCTCACAGAATACGGACTCGCGGACCTCACTCACGGAGACGAACGGGTCATTGAGTACCACTACGGCTAGCGCGCGGCCACGGCTCCTGTCCACCACCACCGTCCATATATACTTCGGCACGGGGAAGCGTGGCGGCCGCAGCAGCAGCGGCTCGCGCCCGCGTGTCGTCCGCAGCGCTGCAGTACCGTGTGTGCCCGCGTACACGTCCACTGCCGCATGCGGTCGAGTCTGCCGCATCAGCTGCGCCACGTCACGCTGTAAATGCACTAAGTTACCCTCGGCCACACTACGCCACACCGCCACTTTGTTTGACGCAAAATCCGCCACGCGCACGTTCTGATCGTCGAAGTATAGTGGACTTAGAAGTGTGCCGGCGGTGACCACTTGACTCGCGAACGAGAACTGCTCTTGACGCATTATCTCGTGCAGGCGCCGGTTGGTGTACTCATCGTTCGAGTATAAGCGCTCGGCGGCGTGACGCGTGTTTGAGTCGAACATCTGGTTGAAGTTGCCGAACAGCGTAAGCGGCGCTCGCTGTTCTTCGTGTGGCGGCATGCGCAGTGTATTGGATGCGGCGTTAGTGACGTGAGCCAGGACAGGCAGCGCGCGGTCCTCATCGAAGCAGACTGTGGCGAGGTGGCGGACACTGCGCGATGACTCGTTCAGCTGATACGCGCGGCCCTGGAGCGCACTGCAGTGATCCACCTGGAACGTAAATTCAACTATTAATTCCAATATTCGGATAATAAGTGCGATTTCGATGTATATCTAAATAAAGCTCGGTACAATGTGATAAAAAAACTAGATCCTTGTCAATGCAAAGAAATCATATATATACGATGAATAGGAAACTTGTCCAATTCTTGCTGTTTTAAGTAAGTACTTGAAAATACAAATGTTTTGATAGTTGAAGAAGGTTGGCTTTTATATACCGTGTGTAGGACGTCCTCGTAGACGCTCTCTTGGCAGCCGAGGTCGAGTAGACGTCGCGGCTCATCGACCGGCACGATGTAGCTGCCTGCTTCGCATCGCGCGGTTATGTCCGACCGCAGAGGGTAACGCACGAAGCGGCCGGCGCCGCACGACAGCGTTACCTCCGCGCCCGCCGCTACGCGAACGGATCCATTGACTGCGCGCGCGGACGTCACCAGCGGCATATTGTCGGGCAGGCATTCCACACATCCCAGTTCGATGACGCATGGCGCTAATACCACACAATATATAGTTATTATAATATGTTTAAATTTCGTTTTTTGTAGATACATATGTACCTATAGGTGAACGAGGGGCTAGAGAGAATGGTAGACTAATAACACAGATTGTGAAAGACATTCACAAGTGTCTAGTGACGGGTTTCGGTAACT
>JAFELO010003069.1:27994-55885 GCA_017140195.1 Eumaeus atala
GGGGGGGGGGGGGGGGGGTCATTATGATTAGGACTAGGTTGGGTAGTAGGATTTGGAGGTAGGTTTTATAATAGGAATTTAGAATTGGCAATATGAAGACTCGGATGCGTTGAGAAGGAAGCATGAGAGTGTCAAGGCTAAAAAAGGATGAGGGCCCAGAAGCAAGAGAACAATATTGTATTGTAGATAAATCACTGTTAAGTACAATCTCTACATTTACAAGTAGATATATAGGTATATTTGTAAAAGATAATGCCTTGCTATTGCAGCCTAATTGGGCCGGGACGACCGAGGTGGTACCGCTCGCTATCAGGAGGGATAGCTCGGTCACGTTCTGTTTGTAAGTAGCTAGTGAGGCCCATTTAGATGGGAGGAGGTAAGTGCGGCAATAAATCCGCATCATTTTGTGGATATTCACATGCGTCTGCAATAATGTCTTATATCCGTCCCAATATTATAAACAGGTACTAAAAAGTGTCTACCGTAAAAAAGTACAGTAAACCAATTGATAATTGTAATTGTATTGACTAAAAATATGGTGGGCAGGCTCTCAGGTGTATCTATGGTTCAAGCCTTGTCATGGTGGTGAGGATTAGTAGCCTAGGGCGAACCCAGACTCCTTAGGCGAAGCTAATTGAACCGAGGTGAAGGCGCTGAAATGGGGTTGCTGTTTCTTCTCTTCCGGGAATGGGGTACTGAAACTATTATAGGAAGAGGGGACAAACGAGCAGTAGAAAGAGACGCGCAGGGCAAGGGGCGAGGATGGGAATATCATCTCACAGGATCTGACGGCACTCGCAGTGGTGTTGCGGTGGCACACCACTGGACCCCACCCAGGGGCGTTGTTTACTGCATTTCCGCTCATCATGAAAAATAAAAAAAGGCAGAACAGGTGCCTTCTCTCTTTTCGTGCAGATTGTGAGAGCCCAAACGGCATCAAAAACTCACATCATAATGAGTCACGATAGCTGCTATAGTGCACGATAGTGACGCATCGGGTCCTACAAAGACAGGTATTCTTTGTAACTATTCACTGCAAAACCAATCCAGTCTTACGTAAGTGGCTAGGCGTTCTCCAATCTCTTTAATAGCTCTACTCACGTAGATTTCTGCCATATACGTGGCTGTGTAACACTTTACACCCACCGCTCATTCCTGTGGCACCAGGATCGGCTAAGATTCTGATTCATTTGTTTGAATCGATGACAACGGCATCCACTATGAACCCTTTCATATCGCATGAGCCGTAGGGATAAAGCTAAAACTGTCTCGCGATCCACAACGAATTTAATCAGATGAAAATAGGAGGAGTAGGGAGCAATTCGAATTTCCAACCCTAAACAAAGCGGAGACAGTACAAGATTGCAATGACCTATACAAGCCGAGGAAGAGGGCAGTCAAGTGAGGCCGAGCTGCTATTCACCATGGAGATATTATTTAACAAACTATTATAAAACTATAATGACTTCACATTCAATTGACGTGTTGTAACATTTGTAGGACTTTAATCAAGTAATTACGTAGGTAGACCAAATTTTACTGCACGTTACTAGCAAACTAAATACCGTCGGCAATCATTCGAAATGTACATGACGAAGAATTATGGTTGTACCTGAGCTGCAATACTTGGTGAATGTTATCTCAGCTGAAATGACATGTACGCGTTACAAGCATCAAACGTGTCCTCATTATTTGATGACTTTTCTAAAGTATTATTAACCACACCGTAGACTGGAAAACAAAGTAAGGTACGTACGGTCAGTAAACACCGCCAGCCTGAAGAGGCACGTGAGAACAAGAAAGCGCAGCATGTTGTTCGCGACTGACCTCGCATCGGAGCGAGAGCGCTCTCAGCCAGATAACGGCAGACATTTGACCTGCTGATAAAACTTATACTCTACTTAGGTATGATTGTGACCTATCTACGCGAATATATAAGTACTGCGTAATTTTCTTGTAAGTAGATAGTAACTGTCAGTTCCGATAAGCGACTAGTTTTCACTTTAAGAACGAACATACCGAAGCAAAAGATGCGCAGAGAATATAGTAAAGTGGTACGCTTAGGTCACTGTTTCCGATATATTTTAATAATATTTTTTTCGTACAGCCACGATATGTAAGAGATGGTCCATTTGAGGGAGAGGGAAAGGAGGGCAATTGCATCTACATAACAATAATGCGGATGTCAATGGGCGTCATTAATCAAATGACACCAATTCCTAGTTTTCTCATCTATACTATAACAAGGGTAAAAAAGTAAAAATTCGCCACAGCAGGCAAAAAAGCCCTTCGACACCCACAAGTACATTATGTCACAATTCCCAGCCCATCGAATTTAGATAGATGTAATCAACCTAAACTTTTATCATTAAAATATGGAAGACCTTTTCTGCGGACGATTTTACGAGCCATCACCAGCCATGGGTGTGGTTCACTGGTAGGAGCGCCAGTGTCATCAGTGCCGCCATTGGTGAGGTGCCCCGTAACTGCAAATCATCAGTGCTAGTGATTCCTCTAAGGTACCAACACCACCCCCACAGAGGGATATCCCTCAATAAAGGGACGTGGTTCCCATCCTCGCCCCTTGCCTCCTCCTGCTCTTTAGTCCCCTATCTTTTAAAGGGGTACTAAGTGCAGCACCTTCCGTCGCAATTAGCTTCGCACGCCCAAGGTATCTGGGTTCACCCATGGAGACAGAACCCCACCGCCACAGCAAGGCTTGGGGAAATATCGAAGACCCTACACAGTCAGCCATTCAGCATTATTATGTTTAGATATCAACTAATAATTTGTACTTAGAAGAATGAGGGAATAGAGTGCACCAAGTGTCTGCGCTGTGTGAGCAGTGCACAAGTGTGTGTATAATATTATCCTGAGTTCACTAGTTCTTTAGTTAGGGCCAGTAAGCGAGAACATTATTATTATTAGATGTCAATCTCTCGTTGCGTAAAATAGAGGACAGGACATGATTAAAATAAAAATATGATTACCATAGGGCGTTTATTATGAACATAATATACAATGCCGTTTATTTATAAAAGCGGGTAAAAATCGACGCGACATACACCATATGATCAGTCACTATATCTACCTACATCGTAGAATACAATTGTACACAACCAGCGGCGCGCCAAGTGTGAGCCTTACAGATCTAGCCGTTATAGCATCTCTATCTCTATCGTTATCACACTCAGAGCACCGCTCCGTAACTGACTGCTTGCTAGGTAAAAACATTCTCCTATACAACTATCTTATATCAATATTTAAAACACTCCAGAAATTAATATTGATAATATCAAAAAGCGAGCACACGCGCGTAGTAGGAATCGAAACGGGACCGACACGAACAAATACATTTTCCTCCTCGAAAATTGTTACATACCAAATAAATTTTAATATACATTTGATTCATATTTAAGCATTCCTTAATCTATACTAATAAGCAGTCAGTCCATCAAATTGTGCAATTTATCGTAAAACATACTTCATACGCTAGCATGCGATGGCTCTCACACAAAAACACTATAGGAAATGGCATCATTTCATGCACATTTTATTTATTTATAATTTAATTTCAAATGTAAATTTTATTTAATTTTTATTTATGTGAATTTGAAACGCAATTTCATTTAAATATATGTCTGAATGAAAAGACGCCACGTCGTACTGTTGTGTGTGAGCCTTGAAATGCAGCACACTAGCGCCCTCACCAGGGAGCGGAACAGCCCGCTCATGACGTCTATTGCTTCAATGGATATGTAGCCGTAAACGACCAGCTTATTCTGAACCTATGTATACTGCCATATTTTTATGTTCTCGGCGCATTTGTCGAGTTCTAAGCAAATATATCTTTCCCATTGTAAAAAAGATTTATTCTAGACAGTTGCAGTGATTTAAGCGCTTAGTATAACACATATGAAAAATGTTTTTAACTAACTTCGAGATACCTTTTTTAAAGTTCCAAATCAGAATAATTCTTAACATGCTCCACACCGGGGTAAAATAATAAATTTGGTCTTAGTTCTAAATCATTTTATTTCTTCCAGTAAATGTGTGAAAGTACGCAAAACCGTCTTGACGGCGACGTGGTAGTTTTGTAACTTAAACGACCTGCACTTACAACCATCGGCATACAAGTCGGGCACGAGCCTGTTAATGAAGCTGACAAACTGAGCGCATCCAGTGAACGGTTCACTGGCTGTCGTTGTGGATTTTATTGCACTTTAGTTTCATTATTGTCTAGTTCCGTTTAAGAATTATAACAATATTAACTAGTGAACAGAAACTGAACTTCCAACGGTCGGAAGTACCGCCAACGTGAGACTATCCTATCATTAATGATTATGGCATTAACGCTAACCGAGTCGCAAGGTGGCGTCACCGCATGCTTATCGGTTGGTACACTGTTCCGTGTCTAGTCATAATCTCCGTGCGGCTGATAGATTTTATACACTACGCTACGCCCAGACTTATCCTGAGCACAATGTAATTTGTATCAACACATAGTAGGGGAGGCGAAGAGGGCATAGGGGTATTTACTACTTCCATAATTCCAAGTAATGGATTTTTCATTTATAAATCTTGACGGGTACTAAAACCCCACCCAACTAACAGATTATGACGATTGTAAAAACAGGTTGAACACTACAAAGCCAACTAGCAACAAAATAAATTTAATTAAAAATTCTTTCATTTTCAGGACCCCAACAGGATAGGACAATACTATAAGATTTTGACGACGAGGTGGAGTAAATCGCCGATTCCCTTCTTTGCCTCTCCTATCACTGTAGTAACACCGGTGTCGCGACCGGGCGACGTAGCATGCATAAGTAAGCATTATTATACGACGGTTTACACCGACACTGTTGCCATAGCAAAAAATAAAAAAAACAATATGGATAAAAATATTTAGGAAAGTACTTATTTCTCTTATCGTGATTAAATATCATATTCGATATACTTTTAACATTCGGTTAAGGAGATCTTTTCCAAATGTGTTAAGATCGAGGTGCAATTAAATAGTTCTATGTGAGTCCTTCTCTTGTCTATTACACAAGCGGCCACAAAATTTTGCCACTGGCGGCAAGTTGGGGTGTGTAACATACACGACTTTACGTCACAGAGTACCTAACGCAGTGCTTGATTACTGCAAAAAACAACATGTTTAAGAATTAATCATCTCAGACAGATTTTTTAATATTAGTATGTTTCCTTGAAACTGATTTATGAAGCCAGCATGAATAGGTTGTAAATCAGTGCGGTAGCTATTAGCCTAATGAAGGCAGAGGCCTTTTTTAAATTATTTGGGGCTTACTATTGCACATAGGAATAATCAGGCCCTCTGTTGCCACTTCTATCCTTAATTTTTTATGGCAGAGATGGCCCTCTTCACGATTTTTAGGGGATACGTGTCCCCATAGAAAATGTCATGGAAATAGTAAATATGTTAAACAATTATGACCATCACTATTTCCTATATTACTGATTAAAAATATGTCAAAAAGAAGGAATATAGCGCTCAACAAGACCCTCGACCAGTTGGTTCAAAGCACTTAACCGTGGACCATCTTAAAGTTAAGTATGTAAAACACAGAGAACATTATATAAGAACCGTACAACAACTAGTCTCAACGACTCTGACCATGTGGACAGACCCTATAGGCGAGTACGTGGGACCAAGTAACTAGCATAGACATGGCAAGTTTAAAAAACCATATCAACTGTATTATGCCAACGAATTGTTTTCATAATGACAATGAATGGATATTATATCCTAATCCAGTTCATTATATTGCCTGCATATTCAATTGACATTTGAAATTATAATGCAATAATGTCAATTGAATGTTTTAGGAAGACGTAGTTCCATGCTGCATAGGAGGTAGTGCCATGCATAGTGCATGACACTACATCCTCCTATACAACGTCATTGGGCCGGCAAGATCGGGTGGTACCTCTCGCTCACATAATACCGCCGTAAAATGACATCTTCAGTGTCGCGTTTCGTACAGTCTGTGAGTAGCCGATGGCCCATTGGGGGTTGGAAGAAGGGCAACGCATATGCATAGTAATTATGTGGATGTTTATGTGCGTCGGTATCGTAAAAAGGCTCCGAATGCTCGTTTGCCCCCCTGTTGTATAAAAAAAATATCATAATACCAAAATGCAAATATATGATACAACTGCCAAGAAATTAGAAAATCTACCCAAATTTTATCCACATAATTAAAGTGTTGACACATTTAAGACATAATTTGATTAAGATATGAATGGGGCTTCTCATATTTGACATGAAATATTTTATACCTTTCTCTCAATCAAGAACTCTTATTATTTTGCTAGAATTGTAAAGCCTCTTGTCAAAATGTACTACATAGAAGCGGTCTCCCAAACACAGACTCGCTATGAAACTGGGTCTCGCAAACCATGACTTCACTATCTTTTCAGACCGCTATGCTACGATTGACGAAAGGACACATACTAGGATCTTTAAGAGTCCGCCACTTAACACTGAAAAATTGGAGTACCTCGCTGATGCCCATCGTCCTCGTATAGCTCTCCTCCATACAGTAAGCCCTGGTAAAATATTTTATGTCAAATAATCCCCGCTCGTGCCGTAGGTTTGAGAGTGTGAGAGGCGACCTAGGAGCAGCAGGCGCGGGCGGGGGGCGCGCGCGATGGCCGGCGCTCCACGGCTATGCGCGCATGGTCCGCGTCCGCTTCGCGTCCCGCGGACTTGTCGAGTATGGCCTCCGCCAGTTCGGAGAAGGCGCGCTCTATGTTGATGTTTGACTTCGCAGACGTCTCCATGAAGCGGATGCCGTGCTCGCGTGCAATCTGAGACAATATAAGACCTTCAATATAAATTTTTTTTTACTATATATATCAATTACCGACCGCCCATAAGCATTTGTACAACTAGACGTTAATTCATATACATTGCCCTCATTTTGCCATTCCATCCTGTGGGCTACTCTTGCTCTCAATAACCACCCCAGTCTTTTCTGAGCTTGTTACCCCTGATTTAGTTCTTAATGCATTTAAAAATAAACCAGAAAAGTGTTGTGGTACAACCACATTATCTAACAAGAAGAAGACTGCTGGACCGATTTTTATGAAATTTTATTTGTATCTCATACGATTGCACTCATTTTTTTTATAGGGCATGGCCCTCCACAGTTTGCACCGCTGCTACTCCTGTGTCTCCAGGATATACAGCTGCCACCACTTGTGACTCTTTGATATGATCGCGCGCAGCCCGAGAGAATGCTAAAAACCGCAACCAATATAATCAGAAAAAAATAGGACTAGGAAGTGTTTCCAGTTTCGATATATACATTATTACGAGTTACATGACATGTCTGAAAATCATTGGCAAAATACATTCAACTTGTTTATTTGTTAAAATATTTGTTTTAACATTCCATTGTATTATTAATAGAGTAAGATGTAACAAGTATTATTAACTGAATTATATAATCAATTAATAAATAAACTAGACATGAGTCGTCACTTATTTATATAATTGTTATTATATAAGTTAATAGTATATGTTCATAAATGTGTAACTAATAGGCTGCAGTTAAATTATTGCATGAAAGAACATTAATTAACAACACTCATAATTATATAAACATATTGTTATGTATATCACATTATTTCCACACCAGCAATGAAAATCTTCCTTAGAGTTGAGCGAGTAAGTATTGTATCGACATAACAACTGACTAAAAGTGACTATGCCACTATATAATACTGTACCCTTATCTGATAATCTGGTTTAAGAAAATAAAGAATATAAAACATGAATAGTTTAGAATTATTCATTTGGCTTGCTATGATAAATACCATAGAACCAAGTTAGCAGAATGTTTATTGATGGTGTCATTTTCTTAGACATATTACGAAAATAATGTCTAGTCCCTATCTATAGATATTACAAAAAAAAATCCACACAAGCAGTAATTGATTTTCCCAAAATTCATTGAAGTGATTTTCTCACAGTTTTCACCAATGTATACAGCAACTCCCAGGTTTTATTGTATATTTTTTGGCCCCTGCTATGCGGCGGATCACTAGTGGAAACATATACACCACCAATACTAGTGATTTTGGAAGGAATACTGTCGACACAAAACTTGTTGTTAATATTTAAGTAGAAGTAATTTGTGTGACATGATAAGTTTATTTATAAACCAGTGATAACCCATGAACTCTCATTCTATAATATAAATATAAAGAGGATATAGAAATTACTATCTGTGGGCTGCGGCTTCACTCTCTGTATCCCAATGGAATCATTCATTCTAATGGAATAAAATATCATTTGAATGTAAATCAAGGTTGTAGTTCATAGCGGTGCCCATTTTCTACCAAATCATTCTCATATAGTATAATATTAGTTGGAATTTAAATGTTAAAATTTGTAAGATATTCTGATTTTTGAGTGACTCATTTAATAATGTTCTGAATACACAATACAATGCTAGTAGAATTTCAAGTTTCTACTCACTGCTTCACCCCTCTCTTTGCTAACCACTCGTTTCTCCTCCATATCACACTTGTTACCGAGAATCATCTTTTCTACATCTTCATTGGCATGCTGAAAATCATAATCATTTTCATTTTACATAACATTCATTTAAATAGGTCTAATAAAAAAAACGTCACTCTCATAAGTAATCAAATTCCACCCATCACCACCTATTTGTCCATTTACATATATTGTAATTTTCTAATCCAAATATTCTTGAAAAAAAAAATACTGGCAATAAAAGCCGGCACCCTGGCAAAAAATTTTGGAGATGTCTATGGATGGCATTTTTATCTATTATTAGGATAGAGTATAGCCAATAGAAAGCAATCAGGTATATCAAATATAGCTTGATCCAACTGAGGGTACTATGGCCAAACTAAGACCGAAGTGGGCCTACCAGTTTAAAAATAATTAATGCAGTTCTCAGTTGGTAAAAGACACAAACAGCACAGGACCATCCACCGTAATGTTCAGATATAGGCTTATGTCTAGCACTCAATGGCATTTTATGAAACAACATCTTTCTTTTTTATTCATTGGTATTCATTTTATCACTAGAAGACACACCGGGCGATGGTCAAGGTGTGATTGTGGTCAATAGGGGGACCGACCCACCTCCTTTTCCGCAGATGCAAAAGATGCATCTCGATAGTCATTTACGATCAGCTAAACTATTATTGTCTTGACCGATGGGAATGGGCCTCTGAGTAATTAATGTTTTTCCTTCATTTTCCGTTTCTGACACAAACACAACATGTCATATATTTGTATTATATAAAATGTATAATTAGAACATTTTATAATAAGTACTCAAGCAGGAAAATCCTTCTCCATTTACTTACTACTGGCAAGAAGTGATAGCCATGGTATTTCTTTTTATTTGCTTAGTGAATGAGATCATATTGCACCATTTTATCTCTTGGGAGATGAGTTAAAGGAGGGCAACACACCTGGTGTTGGTAGCCTTCCTAAGATTCTGACAATGCATATCCCTCTATATGTAACAAAAATGTTAACCTTCTGCACCCCTTTTACGTTAAATAAAACATGAATTGGTAAAAAGGCGTGCAGCCTTTTTATCAATAAAGAATTTTTTACAATAGTTAGGGTTACATGATTAACAGCCTCATTCAATATCTCATTAAAGTACCGGTAGTTATAGTATATAAAACTAGAAGATCTGTTGTTCAAAGAAGCAAAATAGTTTATCCCTATGAGTAATCAATTTACACCAACGCAATCATCTTACTCATATATGGGTTTTATCATGAGAACACGTCATGTAGCACATACCTCATCTATGTTCCGCAGCCACTTCACGATATCATCAAATGTTTTTTCATTCGTTATATCGTAAACTAACATGATGCCCATCGCTCCACGATAATATGACGTGGTAATCGTGTGGAAACGTTCCTGACCAGCTGTGTCCCATATTTGCAATTTGATTTTCTTGCCTCGCAGCTCAACAGTTTTAATTTTGAAATCTATCCCTGTAAATGCCGTTCAAGTTATACTTTCATCTTAGAGCTCAAGATACAAAATTAAACAAATTTTCCTTTCGATATATTTTATATATATATCTCAGCAGAAACATACGTTTATTTTTACTCAAATGAAGTGATAAATTGGGATATAAAAAGAACATTAATTCTAAATATTTAGTAACGAAATTAAAATCGAAATTCGTACCAATAGTAGATATAAACGTTGTTGTGAAGTGATTATCTGAGAACCTAAACAATATACACGTTTTTCCCACGCCCGAGTCACCAATTAGCAATAATTTGAATAACAAATCGTAGGTTTTTTTAGCCATTTTGAAGATTATAGTGCAAATTTGCAAAATATAACTATTTTACGTCCTAGATCTATCAAAATTCACGATACGATCACTTAATGTCAATTTCAGTAGACACCACAGATAATTTCCCTTAACAGATTATTAAAGAGTATAAAAAAAATGTTATCTTTGAAGCGAAACTTTTCTAAAGGTGGGGGAGAAAAAACATGTAATACGTTTTTGTTTGTTTTTCTGTAACGGAAAAGCGTTAAGGCCTCATGGGTGGGGTAGGTGATAGATCTTTTTTTTTGTGACGAAGGGTAATGCATTTACGCATGATACCTGGGAGCTCGGGTAGACCCCCAGACCTATGTTGGACTCGGCCATGGATCGGACTGGGTAGCAATACCAACTAAATCCCTTCAGTCGCTATTAGTGGAAGGTCCCGGATCTGCAGGCAACAGGCTGGCCTCGGCGAAAAGGCCAGTCTACACCTACTCGGAGACCATCCGGCTACTCTATGACAGTCCCCACGGCGCCGTGTCTTTGGAGGTGGACCGGGTTCCCATCGCGGCCCGACACGGACCACAAGGACACTACTGAAGGCGCTGCAGATAGCGCCTCTTTCGTACCCCCATTCGACGTCGGCGGGGGGAGACCACGTCGGCAGCCTCCTCTCTCTCCCGCTCGTCGGCTTCCTTCTGGGACATGACAGTCTCGCAGAAGGAAGCCATCGCCTGATAGGACTCGTCGCTGCCGAGCATCGCGACGATGATGCTCGACTTTGACAAGTCCCCTCCGACTCCAACAACTGATGTCAGATAGCGACGCAGCGCCGCCCATCTCGGGCACACCACGAGGGTGTGAGAGGATAGATCTAACGCAGCGCCGGCAAGTTTCTTGGCTTTGATTGTTGATGTCTTAAGTTTACGTGAATGTTAGTCATTACAATAAAACTACTTTTACGGATTTTCTCGCGGTTTATTTGATTATTTATCTAGTCCGTCGTTTCAGAAACCTTACAGCAACCATGGCCACGGGTGGACTGAGACGACAGATGTCCTGATGTACCAAGTTTTTAAAAGTACCCGAAGAATTATAATTTATTTGTTCCGATTAACGTAAACTGTACTTATTATACCTTGCTGTATTGAGGTGTTATGTTTACTTTTTGATTTACGATACGATTTGATTATGTTCACCAATGGGTTCTGAGTAAAGGGAAGAACCCTCTCTATTGAAATTTGGATGTTTTTTAATCTCAATAGCATCACGAATCATCCTTGGAAGGAATCGGTGTTCCCTGGTGAGGATTTGCGCTTTATCAAACCTAATGTAATGGCAGGGGGCAACTTCAGCATGGTGAGACCGCAGATTTTGTAACACGTCAGTGTTTTATATCGGCATTTTAAAAAATGTTATTTAAATAATACCGTCCACTAAGCCGCAATACTTTTATTGTGTCTATTCTATTCTTTAACTGCAGTTATTACCAGATGTGATTATTAAACTCTTTGAAAAGGTGGACACATACAAGCGTTTGTCAGGCTTTTCGTGCACAGATCGACCGATTTCACTATATCTGATGTACTAAGCCACTGTTTTCGCGTTACGCCTCATGCTGCACTTCCTCTGAGGCCGTAAATGTGTTACTGCGCATTTAATAATAAGGATTCAACTTAAATGTGACGATTTATAAGCACCAATAAGACAATTCATATTTTTTCCTTATGTAATTTCTTAAAAAGTAAACTCCAAAAAAATATACCTATTAGTTATAGCTATTAGTTGTAATTTTTGATTTTTTTTAAACAATATTATTCAATAATAATATCGATATTACCATCACAATCGATATTTTATCGATATCGATAAATCGCTTATCATTCATCACTAACTGAGTTGCGCGATAAAGCTTTCCTTTCACGATTTTGAGTGTCTTACGGCTTTGTATTGATCGATTCGAGAAGCCAACTTGCCCTGGATTCTAAGGAGCTTAGTCCGGAGAATGGATATAAAATTGAAAATGTAATTTTTGAATGGTGATAAATGTCAGGTGTGTTTAATTTTGTACAAAGTTGCATATAGTTCATTACGATGCATCGTCGTGGCGGGAAACGTATTAGGATGGATGATCCTCCTCCTGAATACGTTAACCCCATGACTCCGGCTACACCTATGACGGATTATGGCGGACAATCGGTTCATGAACCTGACCATACCAGTGGTAACTACTCTGGATTCAATGTCAGTGGGGTAGTTAGTTCAACGATGGTGGATCCCCCTCGAGAAGAACATGAAGAACAACATGATGAGGAGCCAAGGTCACCATCGCCGACACCTACAAAACGAATAACACGAAGTAGGGGCAGGGGGGGCGATGGAGGTTACGTAGGCCGCCTAGCGGAGTCCCCGCCGCCGCCACCTCTGCGCAGGCGCGGGCGTGGTGGCCGGGGCCGAGGGCGCGGCAGAGGTGCAGCGCCACCACAGGCCTACTCGCCGCCACCCGTGCTACTACCTGGAGATGATGAGAACAGCCTTTACAATATACTTCGTTTCAACAAGACTGCTATAAGTGTGAGTTTCTTTTAATAAAAAATATACCTTAAAACTTTTGCGGCATGTCAATGTTGCAGTGTTAGATGTTTGTACATATGGTTGAAAATATTAGATAAACAAGAGGAATAGTAATCATTTTTATTAGATATTTTAATGATTTTCTGCTTGTGCTAGTGACTGATTCTAGGCTCTTGTTATTTTGTGGTTGAAAATAAGAATATTTCTCCAAAACCAATTAAGAAATTCACGCTGATATAAATTATTTAGTGTTAATACAAAAACGATAACATAACAAATATACTCTTATAACTAAGTAAAATAAATTAATACTATCAAGGAAGTGGTGTTCAGTATTATTGTTATTGTTTTCGTAGTTATTGTGAAAATAAATGATTGAGAAATTTAAAAAAAAAATGATTGCTAGGGACAAAGCAGCACTTCCAGCTTTTTAGATGAGTCACAAAAAAGTGAAAACAAAACCAACCCATTGGGCAATAGATGTAATTTGAGCATGAGTAATATCCCCAGACATGGAGGCCCAATTCAGTTGCATTGCAGCACAACACGTTTTACAAAAGTTTCCATACATATAGATTACTACATAGACACTATAATTTCAGCAAGTAGTTGACATGTGGATTGAAGAGTACAAAACAAACAGAGAGAGTGCCTTAGTCCAGTTAATGCAATTCTTCATCAACTCATCTGGGTGTCGTGGCAAGGTGTCACCCGACATGGCTCAGATGGATCACACACTTATTATTAAAAAGATGACACAAGAATTTGATGAGGTATGTTTTTCTTCTGGGTCCTAACAAGTTTTTGATATTTATTAATTATTTACCAAGGTATTCACAGGTGGCTTAAAATTTTAAAGATTAGTAGTTTCCAAGTTCTCCAATCTAATATTGATAGTATATATCATTGGTCTCACTTGAATAATTTATATTTTAATGATGAAAAGTGTGCAATAATAACGTTTACATAGAAAATCGCTCCAATGTCTCCAATATACCACCTACAGCATGTATATTTACAATTAAGGATTTTGGCACAAAAATGTCCAAAGTTCTGACTTTCCATGCTCATATTCAAGAAGTGTACAAAAGCTAACAGGACATTTAAATCTTGTTGCAAAGCTTCTGCACAATGGTTATGTATGAAGTACTTTCTGTTGAGAATAATAGTACAATTTGTTATCTATTGTAGCTAAAATACATTGAAATGATAGAGAAAATTAAAAAAAAAAATGTTGGCTATCCAGAAGACCTTACGGGTATTCATTGGGCTAACCCACTATATATACTCCTGGGGATGGTAGGGTGTGACAGATTGGACATTACCCTATTTTATTATCCTGTAAATCTGATCCAAGACAAGAGAAGTAATTCATATTATGTGGGCTTACGTGATTATTACTCAAATGATCATTGTCGTAGGCTACTTTGCATTACTGTTTTACACAACGGCAAACGCTGGACCAGTGATTGCCGCTGTCTTGTGCACTATCCCTGCTTAACAACTGTTCACAATGATAATGATTTGGATGTATTTCATACTCCAGAAAGTAAAAGTAAAGTACTTTCTGGAGTATAAATAAAATAAAATAATTTATTGTATGTGAATAAGTACTCAATCAGTTTATGTACATTCTCATAATCTCGATAAAAAGTTATAATATTTCCGAACGTTTGATACTTGTAAACTCTGAAAATCATATACATAGTTTGCTAACAAGTATTATGTATGTGATCCAATTTGTTTTATAACAAATGGTGCAAGTCATTAATAAATCACTATTGACTCCCACATTTGTCATGGTGATTCTTTGTCCTCCTTTCCTCCTCCCCTCCAGTGGGTCACCGGCACACAATACCTCTGGAATGAGACATGGCATAGTCGACACATATGGTTACAATAAAGTTTTATTGTAACCATATGTGTCGACTATGCCATGTCTCATTCCAGAGGTATTTATAAAATCCGTAAAAGTAGTTACTTTTACGGATTTTATCGCGGTTTATTGAATTATTTATGTAGCCCGACGTTTCCATGGTTTGCGTGACCATGGTTGCTGTAAAGCTTCTGAAACGTCGGGCTACATAAATAATTCTATAAACCGCTATAAAATCCGTAAAAGTACTTTTATTGTAATGTCTAACATTCGCTAAAACTTGTCAGTACCTCCTACTAAATTTCATATTCTATTCCAGGAAAGTGGTGAATACCCTCTCATTATGTCTGGACAGACATGGAAAAAGTTCCGCTCCAACTTCTGTGAGTTCATCCAGACACTCGTGAAGATGTGCCAGTACTCCATTATTTATGATCAGTATCTCATGGACAACATCATCTCGTTGCTCACAGGGTTGTCCGATTCTCAAGTGAGAGCTTTCAGGCATACTGCTACTTTAGCTGGTAACTACTTAACTGCTTCAAATTACATTTGGTTAACTATTCTCTAGACAGCTGTTTCGTTTGTGATGGGCACTTTCATAGAGGTTTGCCTCTCACTCGAAACCATTACGAAGTGGCAGCTATGCTGTTTGTATACTGTGTTTCCAGTGACTCATTGGACGGGAGAGCAGAAAGAAATCAGCATGTCTGCATAGCGTCTATATGAATCGCTATTGGCGTCGATAGACTGACTGACTGGTACACTGCTTTTTTTAGATAAATTATAAAAAGACTCAATCTGCAGTAAAATTTTCTTGGGTACAGTAATGAAGCTGATGACAGCCCTGGTGGACGTGGCTCTCCTCACGAGCGTGAACTGTGACAACTGCCTGCGGCAGTATGAGGCGGAGCGTCTGAAGGCGCGAGACAAGCGCGCCAGCGACCGCCTCGAGGTTCTGGTGGCGAAGAGACAGGAGCTAGAGGAGAACATGGAGGAGATCAAGAACATGCTCTCATACATGTTCAAGTCCGTCTTCGTGCACCGCTACAGGTACGTACTACATTGCCGTACTAAACATGTACAAAGTACAGCATTTAACCATAATTTATTATGTTAAGTACAGGTATGCACTCTTCATTGCCACACTAAACATATACAAGGTACAGCATTCAATCATAATTTATATTAAGTACAGGTACACACTCCTAATTGCTATAATAAACATGCATAAAGTTCAGCATTGTCTCATAATTTGTTGGGTCAAGTCTGCACCAGCATATTTACATTCATTACGTTTGCTAAAGTAACAAATTAGTGTTTAAATAACACTTGTTGAGCTTGGTTATTTCCACCCCTAATCTTGTACAGTGGAACACTGTTCCTTCGTATATAAAATACTGACATTTTATTTGTTATTCTCTCAGTTTCATTTCATGTAGTCCTGGCTGGAGAAAGACTCATACTTGTAACAAAAACCTTTATTTAAACAAAATCAAAAAAGTTCTATGAGACATTGCAATTTATACTACTTTGCAAATGAAGTCTTCACACAATACTGTTTCAAAGTGACAGTTATCTGTTCGATACTATCCAAAGGTGCTGTGGAGTCTTTGCTACCACCATTTTTGTATGAAGACAGTTAAGAATGTGAAGGAAGCAGGACAGATACGTAAGGATAGTGATATGTGGAACTTGTTATTCTGTCAATCCCATTAGGGAACTGCCTGAAGATTTGTTGGTGTTGAAGTGACTGTTAGGCTCGCTGTCGCATTCTGCGCCACTTTCAGTTCCAGTAGTCCACTTAAAGAAGGGCGACCCGTTTTGGAAGCAAACAAGCAATCGAATCATATATTAGTCTTGTGTACGTAAAGTTATTTTTGTACCCACAGAGATACACTGCCAGATATAAGATCTATCACAATGGCCGAGATTGGTATATGGATGGAAAAATTCCCTTCGCACTTCCTAGATGATCTCTACTTAAAATACATAGGCTGGACACTGCATGACAAGGTAACTTTTATTTTTCACATTATTTTTCATTATGATCAACAGCTAGAAACTATATAAAATTTTAATTAGGATGAAATTCACAGTTTTTTTATAGTAAAGTGATGCAAACGAGAAATCTACTAAATGAACTACAATTTTACATGTCACACATACCTGTTAGAAATGAGTATAATAAATTATTAGTGGGGCTATAAAGATTTAAGTATCAAGTTGAGACACCTGTGAAATCTCTAAGTCTGGTTAAAAATGAAATGTAATTCTAAACTTAAAAAGGTAAAGCATAATGTGTGTGTGTGGCTATCATAACGGTATGGTGTCTATGTAAGGTGGGAGAGGTGCGTCTGCGCTGCCTTCAGGCGCTACAGCCGCTGTACGAGTGTGACGAGCTGAAGGGCAAGCTCGAGCTCTTCACCTCCAAGTTCAAGGACCGCATCGTGTCCATGACGCTCGACAAAGAGACCGATGTCGCCGTGCACGCCGTGCGCCTTGTCATCGCCATCCTCAAGTGAGAAACGCATCCATAGACAATATACACACGCACACCCGTAGATACACTTAACATACAGCGTCTAAGTGCGAAATTTCATCAATGGTACAATGGTACTCGTGCGTGTACGAGTATGTGTGCAGTTGTGCGTCCGACAGTAAGTAACGACACAGAGGGGTCTGTGCAGGATGCATCCCGACGTGCTGACGGACAAGGACTGCGAGAACGTGTACGAGCTGGTGTACTCGTCTTGGCGCGCCGTCGCGGCGGCGGCCGGCGAGTTCCTCAACGTGCGGCTGTTCCGCTGCGAAGCGCCCGACGCATCCGCCGCGTCCGCCGCGCCCTCCGCAACCGCCCCGCCCACGCGCTCGATTCGCGGCAAGAGTCGCCTGCCCAACACGCCGCTAGTGAGGGATCTCGTGCAGTTTTTCATAGAGTCTGAGGTGTGTAATAATGATTTTGATCATCTTCCATTTGTGGGAAAGAGCTCCATTCTCTTTCATGTCACCCGGTCGCATAGGATTTCTTTAATAAAATCCAGAATTTCTCATAGTTGTGTGCTGTAGATCACGTGACCAATAATATTAGTGTTTCCTGGGTATTTTAATAAGAAAAATGTTCGTTAAATGGTCATTATACCTTCAATAATACGAGTACGTAACATGGTAAGCATTCAAGAAATTTTCTATTAAAATGCTAGGAGTAGTAGCATAAAGTATTTATTTTTATACGGTCAAGTAACGTCTCTTGTCTGGTCAGTTGCACGAACACGGCGCATACCTGGTGGATTCGCTGATCGAGTCCAACCCGATGATGAAGGACTGGGAGTGCATGACCGACCTGCTGCTGGAAGAGGCGGGGCCCGGCGAGGAGGCGCTCGATAATAGACAGGTAGGTACTGGTTCGGGGCAGCAGCGGAGACCAAACAGGCAGGCGGTTACGAGGCAGTAGACAGAGGTGCTCACGGCCAACTCTGCAGCCATGTCTGTCAGACTGTTCGTTGCATGTCCATGCGATATCATTTTGTCTCTACATTCAAAGACAGACTGCAAGTAAACGCTCACCGCAGCCTATTGAGCGCAGATGTAGGAACAACAGCAGGCTAAACGGATGTTATTTTTTCCATTTAATGAGTTTTAATGGCAATACAATATTCTAGAAATAATTGGCTAAGTTTGAGAATTTTTTATAATAATAATATTTGTTGACTCATCACACCACGTTAGCCGAGCCCTGTGCTATGTGCCGTAGGGACTTGTGTTACAGGCACTAGACAATGGAAATATATTTAAGATTTTTATTATAGAAATACATATGTAAACATCCAAGACATAGGCGGGATTAGAACCCGCGACCTAGGGTGTACTAACCGCTATGTTACCAACTAAAGCAGCCGCTCGACTATTATATGATACTAATTGACAATAATTATGTTTATTTCAACATAACCTACAGATTATATCGTATTTAGTAATGTATTATTTAACAACGCAAGTACCACATTCCCAGGAGTCATCTCTAATCGAGCTGATGGTGTGCTGCGTGCGCCAGGCCAGCACGGGCGAGCCGCCGGTGGCGCGCGGCGCGTCGCGCAAGCAGCAGCAGCAGCTGAGCAAGGAGCAGGCTAAGACCGTGGCTGACGACCGCGCGCGCATGACCGCGCACTTCATAGTCACCCTGCCCGCGCTGCTCGACAAGTTCGGCGCTGACCCGGAGAAGCTCACCAACCTGGTGTCAATACCGCAGTACTTCGACCTGGAGCTGTACACCACCCAGCGGCAGGAGGTCAGCCTCACGCTGTTGCTGAACAAGCTGCGGGACATCGTCAGCGCGCACACCGAAGCCGAGGTAATTGTTTGAAACTGAACTTTTTCAATGTTTCTCCAAAGTTTTTTTTTATTACGACAAAAAATGACACGACGGGAACAAACGAGCACCACGATCATTTTGAATGACTACCGATAACCGTAGTCATATCATTCACATTTATGTGTCTGTGTTGCCCTTCTTTCGGACAGTGTCACTTTATGTCGGTTTCATATGAATGAGAGGTAGGTACCCCAGTCACGCCCGCCCAATTCGGCCGCAATGCAACACGACACGATAACCTCTTGCTAAGCTGATCTGGTTAGGCTAGTCAGCGTTGATCCTGCACACTTTACCGACTTGGAAAACCTTAACAATTTCGTGGCCAGCCTATCCCGTCCTGCTCCATTTGGCTGACTGATCTATGGGAAAGATTGTCGAAAGGCAGACCATTCGTCTACCTACTTAGAAGGATTGTTGCGGTATTTTAAGTATGCCTGGAAGTATGCCTCTTACGGCAATGTCACTTGTTCTGTTCTTCCAGGTGCTGGAGACGTGCGGGCGCACGCTGGAGACGCTGTGCGCCGAGCGTGCGGCCGTGTACTCGCGCTGTAATGTGGCGCGCGCAACGCTCACGGACGCATGCGTGGACCGCTACCGAGAGGCTATCGACGAATACCGCTCGCTGCTCGAGGGCGGCGAGACCCCAGATGCTGACGAGACCTTCGGCGTGATAAACTCGCTGCGGAAAGTCGCCATTATGTACATGTGCCACAACTTGAATGATACCCATATATGGGATTCGCTCTTCGAGGATCTGCCCAAGTGTATAAGCGGGAATGAGGCACAGATGCCTCCACAGGTCAGTCGCTCTTCTAAACCATGTTTTATAGTGTGAGGGGGCTACCAAGCAGGACCCATGGTTAATACCGATGCCCATGAATCTCCTCAATAGCGAGAGCCCATCGACGAGTATTACTCGCTACTCGGTGTAGTGTCAGGGTTACAATTTATAGTATAAGCAATCCAGGGTTACCACAATCAGGGCTGCTTTATAAATATACTATTGTATATTTGTAATGTTATTAAAATTAGGCTCTAAACATTTTTCGTCTGTACGCTTCATGTGAAATGTCGCTGAATGTCGATGTGAATGATGATGTCGAATGAAAATGTCGAAAAATTCATGGGAATTGTATGTGAGCAATGAAGTGGTGGCTCAGGAGGAGCAAAGTTTGTTAATTTTCAAACCCTTTTTGGTAAAGTTGTGAGTGCGCGCAGGCGCTGGTGTACGTGGTGCGCTCGTGCTTCTACTCGCTGGTGTGGGCGCTGCACGAGGCGGAGGAGCGCGCGCTGGTGCCCGGCGCGGTGGCGGCGCTGCGCGAGCGGCTGCACGCGTACACGACGCACTGCCGGGAGATCACCGTGGCCGGCGCCACGCCCGAGCTGCGCGAGGAGGCCTACACCAGCCTGTGCGACCTGCTGCTGGTGTTCGCAGAGCCGCTCGCTAGCCGCCACCACCCAGGCGAACCCGCCGCGCGCGACCTTGTGCTCGACCCGGAACCGCAGCTGCTCGACTTACTCAACGGCTTTATACAGGAGTTCGTCTTCGTGCAACACAACTACGGTATGTAGCAATACACGAACACGTACACATAACACACAACGCACTTAGACCAGAATGTTAGACACTTATCTATTACTGTATTGCAGACCTGGGTTTAGCCAAGCCTGGCTATTGTACTGGTGCCCCGCTACTGGCAGCGACAGGGCGCAGACTCGCAACTTACTGACACATAAAAATATTTGTTCTATTATAAGTCATAGTGTAACACAACTAGAATGTCCGCAGGGAGTTGTGACTAACAAGATGACTGTTTCGTCGTAATTTTAAACACTTATGCTACTATAATAAAACGATACTAGATCACAAGGTTAAAAATCAGTTCATGAAAAATCTTAGTCAACTAGTTATGTTGTTAAAAATGCATGCAGTGGTCCGTTTCAATGTTCGTTGGATGGATCCGTTTGTTGGATGGACGGGAAAGTATGGTATGGTAGAGCAGAGAAGATTTTTGTGTATGATTCATTTGATTGTAAAATGTTGAATTGTCAAAAACTTGTAAGTTACAAATGGGATAACAGTACCTTATTGTAGCGACTGTACATAACACATAGCATTATACTATGTATATCCACCGTAGATGAGATCGCGGCATACACAGACATACATGTGACATGATAAGTCCTGACCTGACTATTGAAGTGTCATTGTATTTTAAAAATAACATTTGACTGTTGTCTTTTAAGAATCAGCGCGTATTTGTCAACTCGTACGAGTTGGCGGATGAATAGTTCGATTGAAAATAGACCGGATACCAAGGCTTGCGGCTGCTTTCGATATTCCAAATGTTGATCGTTTGCGTTGCTGCAGTCTATTTGTCATAAGTTTCAAACGAAAATATTCAAATCTAACGAAAGATTTTGGAAACGGCCGTTTCACGAGTGCTATGCGCTCGTTACGCGCCGGTTGGCTGGCGCGGTGGGGAAGGGGAACGCGGGTCGGGGAGGGTTCGGGAGAGGGTTTTGGTCCCTCGGGCCGCGGGAGAGAAAAATATGCATTACTGAGAGCGTAACGTGTTGTTTGGTTGCATGTGGCGCTCGGCGCGGCGGCCCCCACGGTAAGCAGCCCTCGTAATGCCTTAGTAATGCCGGGGGCGCGGGGCGGGGTAATGCATATTTTTGTCTCACCGCTCGCGACGCCCGTACATTACCAAGGGAATCGTCGGCCCCTCCCCCCGCCCCGCGCCGGGACAGGCATGCGCGCTGACCGGTCGAGCTTGCACTGTCGTAGAGTAGCTGCATGCTGAGGGCCGATTACACAGGGTCAGTTTACATGTCGGCAACCGGTGCTGACGCTGATTTTAAAATATTCTTGTGTGGTTATACAATTCAGCACTGACATCGCACTATGTACAGTATCTTTATTTCAGGTCAGCGCTGACTTTGTCGAAGTCAGTTACTGACCCTGTGTAAATCAGCCTCGACGGCGTGGCCGCCTCGCCCCACGAACTGCGTGGTCGCGTTGCATGTTTTAACTTTTCATTTGCCTATCGCACTAGGTTCGTTTTCTTGGGTGGTGCACTTGTGCGGGAGTCGTAATCTTCGTAATGTCTAACTGGTGTAACGCTTGCATGACTGTTATCGCTTCGAGGAGGACTAGCTTCGGTGTGTTGCGCGGCCGCGTACTTCTCGCGGGCGATGACGCGGGGCGGAGTGTGCGAGGGGCGTGTCCGCTGATCTCTACAACTGGACAGCTGATACATATGGATTTTTTAAAATATGGAATATTACTGAGGTTAAGCAGTTAGCGCATCGGTGTACTGACGAAACGACTAAATGGAACATTATCGCGTATGCGGTGAAATGTGTACCATGATTATATACTGTTAAACGCGGTAGAGGCGGACGTTCCAACGCCATATTTTAGTTCATTGGTCAGTAAGTCAGCGTTGCCGTAGTGGCGACCACGGCCCTTACAGTATCAGCTATCCAGTGAAAAAGAGAGCGCGGGGCTGACGGTGTTGTGTATGCAGACGGTCAAGACGAGAGACGCATCGAGGAGCTGCACAAGCGGCGCAACTTCCTGGCCGCCTACTGCAAGCTCATCGTGTACAACGTGGCGCCCATCCGCCGCGCCGCTGACGTCTTCAAGCACTACATCAAGGTTTGCTTTTTTTTGTTTGAAAGGCCCTTTTTTATATAGCTGCGCCCCGCGGTTTCACCCGCCTCTGACACTGTAGCCACCGGTGTTATGATTATCTGGGTGTGAGTGCGATGTTTATTCGGTAGTGATAGGATGTCCCTTTCTGTCGGGTGTGATGCTTATCGAGCGTAATTTCATTTATTAATTTCAATTAGGGAAAACCTCACTGTGCAAAGCACGCGTTTGCTCAATGTAGTACTCATCGAAGACAAAATAACATTGAAAATGTTACCCATTAGACGTCATATTATCAAAAAAAAAATTAAAAATAATTGTCGTTGCTCTAGGTATTTTAAAATGATTTGATTATGTCCTTTATTCAGTTTTTAGTCAGAGTAGTCATTAAGTACAAAATACATTTACAATAGCAGCCATTAAGTAAAAATTAACAATTACAAATTAGCTTCTCAAAAATTTACTTTTTTACCATCGGACACACTATATTATATAAAAACAGGGTCCATTTTTTTAGTTACTAAGAATTTTGATTTTATTTGATGTTTAGTGCTACAACGACTACGGCGATATAATCAAGGCGACGCTGAGCAAGGCGCGCGAGATAAACAAGCTCAACTGCGCGCTCACCATGCAGCTAGCCATGCAGGCGCTGTTCACCGACATGCTGAGCAAGCACCCCGTGCCCAACCGCCAGCTGCCCGAGTTCCAGGAGCTCAAGGTAACTCAGACGCTGTTCACGTTCAAACACACAAAGTACAGCTATGCTGTCCATTTTCGTGCTGCTAGTGAGTTTCCTGATATCTCTGCTGTCGAGTTCCGTGCTGCTAGTGAGTTTTCTGATAGCTCTGCTGACGGTAGTCATGGAAAGGCTCGGACTGCTCGTTTTCCCCTATATGATATTATACAAAAAATAACAAATGCGATTGTCGTGTGTCAGGAGCTGGCGAAGCGTTTCGCGGTGATGTTCGGGCTGGACGCGGTGAAAAACCGCGAGGCGCTGACTGCGCTGCACCGCGCCGGCATCGCCTTCGCCGCGCTGGACGCGCTGCCGCACTCGCCGCCGCCGCGCCTGCTGTTCCTCGAGCCGCTGGCGGAGTTCTGCGGCAAGCTGCTGCGCCAGGACAAGCGCCAGGTGCTCAAGGTACAGCCTACAGCACTGAGCTCGTAGCACAGGCCTGTACTACAAGCAATATGTTATTTTAACAGTTCTCATACTACCAATGTGTTGTTAAGACTGAGATGGTACTGTATTTATATTCTAGAGCTGCCACTGCCACGGGCTACCATAAATAATTCACTGTAACAATTCAAAGCAATAATTGAAAAGTATCACTTCACAAGTATGGGACAGTGGGCAGGACACTTGCCTGCTCACCTCTGCTGAATGTTGTTAGCGTCTATGTCTGCAAAAAAATCTTATTTCAATAAAAGTGAGACTAAACAGAAATTATCATATTACACGGTTCGGTTATCTTTTAGTTCGCGGAGTCGCGCCTGGGCGCAGCGGGGATGCAGTGGGGTGAGGAGTGGGCGCCGCTCGTGGCGTACCGCGGCGCGCTGCTGGCCGACGCGCCCGACGAGCGACCACCGCCCGCACGGCGACACTACGCACGCCGTACAAGTTAGTATACGACCATACACGACGCTCACTTTAGGATGCGGGCTACATGACACGACGCAACAGGAGAAGTCCCCGAACACTCTGTGTTCCTTTAGAAAACATACCAATATAGTTACTATACATAATTATACATCACAAAGTAAATTGTGAAGTAAGTAAAGTGATTTAGTCCAAAGATTACTGGATCTTTGGACTAAATCACTTAGATTATGCTCAAAAATAATTTCCGACACGCCTGAAACTGACGTGATAGAGATTTTGCTGTTTTTATTCAAAAACTCGCCATCACCAAATCTGTTCAGAATTCAAATTTATAGAATCCCTTATATATGAATTTCACAAGCACTAAAGGTTTTTAACTCTTGTCGGACAAGAACGCATGCAATTACTATTTATTACATTGCGATAATTCTGTACTGTACTCCTGACTTATGTGGATTTTATTTCTGCAGGGGGACAGAACGACGAAGAAGAAGGCGAGGAGAATGCAGATTCGGATCCCGAGCACGGCGCCTAACGCTCGCTCCGCAGACGCCGCCGCCGGCCCCGCCGTGCGTCATGACACGCCAAGAGCGTGTGTGCGTGCGTGCGCACGGCTGACCGCTAGGGCGTGAGACCAATTCATGTGTAGACTATGTAACTGGATAGCTGATGCATCTAGAGTAAGACTGGGGTGTATGCCTCGATGTAGTAACGAAGCAACTAAATTGAAGTTTGTCGCGCATGCATTAAGGTACAGACGTTACATACAAATATTTAAAATTAAGAACTGTTCGAATATTGGTAGCGCAGCTACGTGCAGGAGCTTTGAGCCCTACATTTACATATAACTCGGTAACGAGAGGCGCTGGTGAAAGTCTTTAACGGCCAATTACTGCATCAGCTATACATATATAGATATCAGTGATCATAACATACATTAAACTGTGTCAAAACATTACATGTAGCGGTATGAGACCAACTGGCAATGTGACGATTATTGTATCTCTGTTAACTGTGTCAAGACACTGCATACACCGTTATACAGTGTTAACTTTAGGGAGGAATAATTGACTTGTTACAAGTGAGTAGGTTATATATATGAAGCTTCACAGATGAAGTCGCTCGTGACAAGTGAAGATGTTACGACGATGTACGGACACTTGGGCCGCTCGATAGCGGTGTTTCATAAAGCATAAACGGTCTCATCGTTATGTACAAAAATATTTTATATTGATGTCAGAAGTTTACGCGAATGTACAATATAACTACTGTTACGGATATTATCGCGGTTTATTTAATCATTTAACTCGCCCGACGTTTCAGATGCCTTTCATCGGTTTTTTTTCAGCAACCATAGTCACGACTCGACCCGTTACCATTCCAAGTGCCAACTTAGCTTTGACGTCTGCTGTTATTGTTCATTCAATACGGCTAAAAAACCGACGCTTGCTGTGTCTATACACAGAATGGAATATATTTTTGTACAAGAGAATAAATGAAGTGCGAATGTAGTATCTTAGTACAATGTTCTAGACATGCGCACGTCACCTGGGCCTGGAATGAAACGTCCCTTTCGTTAAAACATGAACTGTAATGCGTCTGCGCATGCTGGCGTTGCACTGTTCACCATCAGGTGCCCACTGCCGCCTAACATTAAACAACATTGTGTAAATAGCTCGTTACGTGTTCATTCGGAACTGATAAGTAATAAATGTTTGTATTCACGTGCGAGCCGATATGTGGAAATAAACTATTTTTGTAATAAATGTTATTTATAATAATACGCTTGTTTTATTAGTCTCAACATACAAAACCTATCATCAACATAAGACAGGCTACTGCATAAACCAAATATACACAATCATATGTTATTTTCGGTGGACGCGACGGAAATGTTGGCTACTTAGATTTACAAACTTCACAAATAAATATAACATTATTTTTAAGTGTCTCTGTTGGCAATGAAGGAATTACTTCTTTTAATTTTCATTTCATTTTATTAGGTACAACAAAGAGCAAACTTTTATTAATCACTATGCCACGAAAGGGGCCAAAACGGCCAAAACAGCGGCCATCTCTGTTGAGAAGAGCCATCTGCGCGAGACATATTATAGTGCTCAAGTGTTTGCGCAGACACAAGTGCATTTTCCATTCATTCATTCTCCTATTCCGGTAGGACGGAAAAAATTGTTACACAGTGACTATGAACTAAATTGAAACTTATTATGAACTCAGTGTAGACATTCGAAGCCTTTTGTATATACGTCTGGAGCATGCGGCAATGTCTATCTCAATAAAATTGCTGTTGCATGTGTGAACCATACGATAGGACAGTCCTCAATTCGTATGGCATACAGGAGGTGCAAAAAGCGTGCCTGGACCCTACGCTGACATATGGTGCTCCAATTCTCATTTTTACATTTTTATTACGTGACTTGTTTCTTGCCAGTTGGTTAATTAGACAGTGTTCAGGTCTTGTAGGCCATTTACCTTTCCAGTGATGTCTTTGTAAATACTAACAGTAATACTATTTAGTTAGGTACAAAAATTGGCATTGCCCTTAATTAAGGTAGCAATGAAAATATAGAGAAACTAAGTTAAAATTTAAAAGCGTTCTAATAAAAACATAAATAACAGTACAAGACAGTTGTTTTTAATATGACCCTTTCAATTATTTTTCACGTAAATCTAAAAATATGTATTTTCAAGTACGCGAAATCTCGGTGGTAATCTAAGTGATAGTAATTTGGCCTTAGCTGGTTAGCCTTTTTTTTTGTTGACGCGTCCAGTTGTGTGGAGTGTGGGTCTCGCGGCGACACACACTCACGCGGAAACGCATGCTGTCACTCTCTTGCCGAAAGGCGAGGGAGTGAGAATGCCGTCCCGCTTGCACCCCAGCCCTCTCGTCCTTGTTCGGAACAGGGTCCGGAATAGTTGTTATTCCGTGCCGTGTTCTGAACTCGGGCAAAGCCCAATTCGCTTTTTGTATACATAAATGTGTGGTGGTGTACTAAGTGCGCACGTGGAATTGCCAGACAACTACAGGCCCGAAGCCGCACCGCGCGACATACTCCCCGACCTTTGTGAAGAAAGGTCCGGGGAGTGTACAGCGAGTCCGACGGAGGTACGGCCCAACGTCTGAACCGCCACTACCAGGGATGCCGAGAAAGAAGGTGGAACGGACGGTCGTCCGGCGACCGCTGTTCCCAACGGAGGAGGAACGAAAGGACTTCCTGGCGGAGCTGGAGGATTAACGCCTGCAGAAGTGTGCGGCGTCCTCGCCCGCTGAAGGCCCCTCGAAGGTGGTTGCAGTAGCGGAGTCATCGCGCTCGACCGCCACTTCACCGTCACCACCAAGACCTAGATCACTACCCTACGCCTACGTCACCGCTAACGTCACTTCGAGCAACACGCGAGTCGGACTCGGAACACTCATATAAGCGTTAACGAGGTCACAAAAGGGATGCATTTTTCTTTACTCAC
>JAFELO010003087.1:0-11157 GCA_017140195.1 Eumaeus atala
CTAGTGCTGCAGCCCGGCGTCGATTGTCCCGACGAGACGGTCCCGCAGCTGGCCAACAGATTCGCGTAAGTATTGTTGAAGAAGGCTGCACTTAAGAAGACGTTCTATTTGCTCGGCTACGAAAGCGGAGTGTTGGTGGCTCTGGAGATTGCCGCTATTTTGGAAGAATCCGGTACGCATATACAATCGCTCGAGTGTTTTTATTCTGTTTTAAACTATCATCATCATTATCAGCCCTTATCGATCCACTGCTGGTCATAGGCCTCTCACAATGGACGTCAAGACGACCGAACTCCTGCTACTCGCATCCATCCCGGACCATCCCATCTGCCATCTGTTCTTCTGAGTGCGTGACCAGCCCATTGCCATTTCAGTGATCTTATGCGTCGCATGATATCGGATACTTTACTTGTTTGCCTTATTACTTCGTTATGAATTCTGTCGAACAGATAAACACCCAACATAGTACGTTCAATAGCCCGTTGAGCTACCGCAGACCAGTAACTAACTAGTTTAGGACCATTCCTAAATTAAGAGCCTACATTCATATTAAACTACCCAATAACGATCCAGCAATTACTGCAGTCGAGTCGCACATGGCAGTACAACCCGTAGTGTACGACAGTGGATAACTTATGCAACGTGGCCCATAGTGTAAACTCTATATGAATAATTATATGTAATTTTCTCTGCCTCGTATTCAAGTGATAAGCATATTAAAGGTTCGATTGATGATAAGATACGGGTCAAAAAGTCAGGAAATTAACGGTGTTACCATCCAGAGGTTCCCCGCGGTTTTACAACCATAAAGTTTCTCCCAAGAAAACCATTCTATTATTCGGGATAGAAAATAAATTTCATGCTATTGTAGATTGTAATATGTATTAAGTTCTTACTACTTAATCCCACTGATACTTGTTAATTATTTATCCAATATGTTTAAAGTACAGTAACATTACGTCAAACTGAGGTTAACTTGTGTTGTGTGGATGACACTTAAGACGTAAGATAGGAACGCTCAATATAATTTATTACAGAAAAACTTTGTTCGTAGAAGTAGGAATTTTGATAACCTATTTTTTAACCCCAAGTTTATTTAGAGGACAATTTTTAACTTTGCTATGGTATTTTGGACAGGTCTGATGGGTACAGTATTCTGTATAGGCGGATCGCCCACAGAAGTCATATCGCACTTTCAAGACAATCTGAGAGACTACAAGACGAGCGAGCAGTTGCAGAACGCCGTCCTGAGGCACATGTACACGCTGATAACCAACGAAGAAGCAGATGTACTGGAACTGTCGACCAACTCCTCCTGGCAGGAGAAGATCAAGGAATGCATGGGCTCCTTGCTCGGCAAAGTGCCTCACTCGATACAATACGCCGAGCGGTGGATTGAAATAGCATACACGAGGTTGGAGTCTCTGTTAAAGTTCACTCCTGAACCGAAGGTGCTACGATCTCAGCTGGTTTCTCTACGTCCACGGTACCCGTACAACAGCGTGGACCTTTCGCTGCAGAATTATTCGCAGCAGAAAGTAATCACATATCAACTGCAAGCACCACTCTCGTGTGCCACGCAGGATTTAATGTGCACTTCTGTTATAAACCAACACTTGGACCATGAAATTTTGGATGAGTTTAATAATAGAAATATTTGTGAAACTTACCTTCTTAATTCCGATTCAATAGCCGACTCTATTGTTTCCCATTTCGATGAAGACCAATAGGTAAAGAAGACATATTATTAAGATATAAATAAAAATATAAGAAGAGAACATTATACACATGCATAACGGAAGTATGTATCAATTGTGGAGACATAAAAGAAAATCAAAATTGCTTCGGCGTTTTTCATAATTTCCAATTCGTCGAAATATAGCATCAATTTTACTGTATTGAAAACTGAAAATTTAGCATCATTTTTGCCAAAACAAATTTTCATCACAATAGTCACCACAAGTGGCTACTACTAAAGGTAGCCACGATGTTAACCGAATGCCGCACAATAGTTCCCAAAACGTGAAGTTTCGGCGAGGCCGAAAGGTTCAGCCTACTTTGGCCGACATCGAAACAGCGGCTGAAACGAAAATTTTTGGCTGATACTGGCCGAAAACGAAAATTTGGTCGGACTGTACTTAATAATGTATCTATTTGTTGTTGTTATGTAATTTAATTGGTTGTGGCCTTAATCGACGGGCTTGTAACAAGTGTTTCACTGCTCGTTTAATACGTGTAATAAACATTATGCTTCACTTTATCTGTTTTTTCTTACTTACAGCTGAGTATTTTCTAATGTCTATGCACTATATGTACATTTTTAATGTCTATGCACTATATGTACATTTCTAATGTCTATGCACTACATGTACATTTCTAATGTCTATGCACTATATGTACATTTTTAGATACAACGAACACAGTGATATTGTTGAATTGACACACTGAGTCACGCCTTAATCATCACACTGTATCAACTGCTGGACGCATGTCTCTTATAATGAACTCCAGTTTACATAAGTGTACATAATTATAAACAATGAAAGTGAAACTTGAAATCAATAAGCACACGATCTGCTCGGCTGGCAGATGTCATTACAGCGACTCTTTCTTGGCATTGTGTACAATTTTCATAAAGCTTCTGCTTCTATATAAAACAAGGTCCCCCAAAATGGGTCTGTTTGACTCTCGTGTAGTTTTAGCCCTCGAATGGAACGTTTCCAAAGGAAGGCTTTGGTGTATAATTTGGCCCCTGTTATTAACGGGCGAATTCGGCTCGGATCGCTAGTATACATATACAGGGTCTGTAGTAAATAATGGATAAACCGTTAGCTGAAGGTTAACCTGTTATCAGACTGTAAGAAAATAAGATTTTTATGTCAGCGTTGCCAACGGTGTAAAAATGGTACACAATTTTGTGTTTTTATTTAAATTTTACTCCTTCACGGTTGCAATTGGCTGCCATTTCAACAAAACTTAATTTTGCTTGTATATTTTTTTATATCTTACCTCTAGAGACTTGTATTCTTTAATTTATTCACATTTTCAGGCCTCGTTAACTTAAGACGTTTGGAAATTCACATTTAAAGTACTTTTTTTTTTAATTTATTTTTCTCCAAGTCTAGTTTCAACGCTCCTTTGTGAAAAAAAAATGTATAGTGCTATGGCAGCCCATTATCTTAAAAATATACCAAGTATGTGAGGATTTTAAAAAAGGTATAATAAAGGTTTTGATGGGCGAGAAGGCGCGGGTGCTTTAGAGGTCGCCCGCACAGGATGGCGTTATATGACCTGCCATCATGTTCTTGAGGTCATGAAGCTGAAACCAGAGACCATGTACTGTGGGAATGTGGAATGTCTCGGGCACACCTCGAGGGTGTGCTGGGCCGAGTCCACCACTGCGTCACAAACGTGACAACAGGTCGTCGGCTCCCTGTGGGCCGTCCGACACAGGTACTCACCGAAGCATCCGTGCCCGGTGAGCACCTGCGTCAGACTGAAGGTGAGGGGTCTGCGCCTACGGCGCATCCACCGCTCCAGCGCAAGGCAGCCCTCCTATCGGAGACATAGAAGCAGCTCGCGGCAAGAACCTCCGCCACGAGTTCCCACGGGGATCGCCGCCAAGGGCCATCCCACGATAATAAAAATAATCCCAAGCTGCAGCCCACGAGAGTGTATTTCAAATGCCTGAATTACATTTAGAATTATATGGGAAAAGGCGTACATGCATAGTATCCTGACTCATTATTATCTTGGCACTGTGCAGGGCAGTCGCCTGTGTACCTCGCTAGTGCCCGCCCGCACTAAAAATGACACATGAACAGTTTTGCTTCGCGCCATAAACCTTACAGGATGGCTGAACCAAAGTAGTGTGTAAAATATTCTAAGTGTTTATTTACGAAAAATATTGTCTTTAGGTACTTTTGACTCGCCTTACTCTGCAACGGCAGCACGCAGGATAAAACTTCACAGGACTAACTTTGTTCTTCGCGATAAACCTATGTGACTAGTATATAAAGATAGGGTGTTAATATAAGAAAAAAATATTCCGAAAAATATTTTAAGTGTTTGTATGAAGAATTTTAGAACTTAATGTCTTCGTAGCGGTACCACCCAGAAAAAAAATCAGCAGGAAATAATATTCTGATATATATCATCTGTACGATGAGCGAAAAGTCGAGGGTTGTTATGACATCAAATTTTTCGCAAAAACCCGTCACATAGTGCCTCTAATGCTACAACCCAACCCTCCCCTTTTCTATCTGTACACACACATCTGTGTGACAGTGTTTATCTTCATAAAATAACCTTGATGACAAAACCATTTACTTGCTTTGAATGAGTTTGGTTTTCTCCAAATTAAATTCACTGTACCGTGGTCCGCGGAGCTATATATTTTTAATAAACATTTATACAGTTAATTCCAATAAGCACCAATAAATTATTAATGTAAAATATTACTCTATTATAGACGTAGGCACCGACGTAAAATGTCTAGCGGTATTCTGTTATCACTACTATATACACTATACATCTTGCCACTACAGACAACCGAAATAAACTGAATTAGAGAATCGGCAGAGAAATCCCATCACTGGGGTAAAGGCCAGATCGCATCATTGGGGTGGCCATTGTTTAAAAATTCTACTACTAATAACGAAAGTGAAATTATGTAGGTATACCTACTATTTCCCTATTCCCCTAATATATTGTCAAGTTCAAGCTAGGTACTTTTTTCGCGGAGAAACTCCCTTAGTTTTAAGTACTAAACATTACAATCAAAGTTTAAGCTATACTACTTATAATGCAACTACATAGCCATCACTACTCGTCGATATAATGCAAGAGATACTTCCTGGTTGTTTCGGCTCATTCACGGTCAGCTACACTAAGAAAGTGTAAGGTTATCGGTAAAAATGGGCAAATAACATAAAAAGAAGAATGTTTAGGTTAATACTTATACGGTAAAAAAAAGTAATTTATTTAGGGATGTCTTAAGTTTACGCGAATGTTATTAAAACTACTTTTACGGATTCTATCACGGTTTATTTAATTATTTAACTAGCCCGACGTTTCAGAAGCTTTACCGCAACCAAGGACCACTAAGATGACAGATGCCCTGATGTTACAATCTTTAAAGAGTTTTTAAATGTATCCGAAGAATTATTATTTTTGTTGTTCCTACTAACGCAAACAGTACTTATTAAGTCTTGCTGTCTTGAGGTGTTTATATTTACTTTTTGATTTTATTGAAATTTGGATGTTTTTTTTAATTTCAATAGCCTCACGGATCATTAAATAATTAAATAAACCGCGATAGAATCTGAAAAGTAGTTTTATTGCAATAATTTATGTAGCCCAAATATTTTTATATATTTAATAATTTATATTATATTCTCAAGTAGTTTTGTCAAAAACAATGTGAGAGCTCATTTAGAACACATCATTTTTATAATTTATGGGAAAACTAAATTTCAGAATGAAACTATGAGTAGGTCGTGGATGTGAAATAAAGGTACGCCTACACTTTGACTGGTCAGCCCCTTAAGGGACTCCAACAACTTCAGAACGATACAATGGAGTGAGTTTTGGGAATTGGTACCTTCCTTGTATCACGCCCCGCGCGAAAAAGCGCCTCCTCTTTCTGCTCTTTAGGCTTCTTTTTTATCGGAGGGATAAAAAGGACAGCCCCTCCGGTTCAATTGGGCAAATTGGCAAATGGTGTCTGGGTTCACCCTGGGCTACTGAGCCCCACCTCCACGATAAATCTTGAACCATAGTGGGATAAAACGAATCTCTACTGACTGAAAACTGAACAATGCGCAATTTAGGCAAATTATTTATTTATTTTAAGAGTAATTTAAGTTTACCTTAATATTTTGTGTTATTTGCCTATTTTTACCAGTCTTATCACTTAAATCAGATTATGCTGATTGTAATATTGCAGTACCTAATATTTGATAAAACGGTAGATCACTTTTACATGGTCACCCCATACACAATCAGTAAATACGTAAAATGTACGGAAATAGTGTTGAGCAATCACGGTCAATGTAATAAACGTCAGATGAGGGATTCCCGAACCATGGACAATTTGGAATTCGAATGACTATATATATATATACAATAAAAAGGTGTATGAGTTTAATTGTTTACTGTTATGTTTGTAAGCACACACGTCATAATAACAATGAGGCCCACAGGCTAAATTGTTATTTTTAATTATGTAAAGTTACAATGGTTTTGTTTGTCGATTACATGTAACACAGGCCATAGGCAAATACATGTACGCCTACAACACAAATACATCTACAATAAAGAGCAAACACGTAACAATTACTTACAGATAAACTCAACATAAAGTTTGTTAATAGTGATAATAGGAATGTATTCTTTTTTAGCAAATATGTAAACAAAAATACAATTAATAAAAAAAGAGAAAATTATTATAAACAATATAAAAAGAGAAAATTATTATAAACAATATATAAAGTGAATGTTTTGTTCAAACTGAGAATAGTTTCTGATATAATTTTTATTTTATAAGTCATGAGCAACGCTCGTTCATGGAGCTATCCGCGAAAATTGAATTTGTTCAACAGCATTATTATGAATCTACCTATTACTTAATACGTTGGAACTGTGATATAGGTCTGGTTTTCGAAAAACGAGTTTTCACCATATTTCCTCATTTCCCCATTTTGAGGTTCACGAATTTATTTGAAATATCTCCAGAGATATAACATTCGCGTAAACTTAAGAGACCAGTACCACCAGAGAGCCTTCGATCAGTATTACTTAAAGGATCTAAGCAGATCCTATATTGCTGTATGTATTTTTATTATTATTACCTACAGCGTGTCCCTCCCGGCTATTGCAAATAACATCAAACTCGTTTACTTGAGTTACTACAGTGAAGAGACATTGTAAGAGAAGGTTTTAGTTACTAAGAGTTTACATATATACAGCAACTAGTTTAACATAAATATTTCTAATACTCGGATGGACCAATTAAATGTACTTAACATATAAATTTATATATCGTTATGTAGTTAATTTATTTTCATAAACAAGTATGACATCTCGATCTGTGCCCGGCGCGCGACGTGCTCGGTCCAGGCTCTTGGTCGAGGTGACGCACACGTCCCGATGCGCCGGGTCCCGGTACAGCACCTTGCTGATCTCGCCCCGGGTCACGCCGACTAGTGTGATGTAGTGACCTTGGTACCTTCCGCCCCAAACACTCCTGATAGAGTAATAGAACAGAATTTATTCACATATGGTGTGTAGGATATCTATATCATTTTTGCACCAAACCCAGCCGCATCTGGTGAAATAGGATATTGTGAAAAAAAGTAAGTACTATTAATTCTCTATCTAATATATATATTATAATAATAATGTCCGTGGATTTCTTTGTCTCCTGGTCCACGTCAGCTAGCCCAATCTCATGGTAAATGCCGTGGGGACTAGTATTTACATGTACTAGACAACGGAAATATATTTAATATTTTTATAAATTTAAGAAATTTTATACATTTAATTATTTTTACTATAGAAACATATATAATACATAGATAAATATCCATGACCACTCGGAGTAACCGCCACGTTACCAACTGGCCGATCGTCAAAATATATATACATACATACTAAGCATTGACTACACCTAAAATGATAATAAAGTTTAAAATATATCCTATGTATGTTGGTAAGATATGTACTTTTGGACGGACATCAGAAGGATAAAAATGTGTAATTTACAGTGCATATTTTCACTTAACATATGCTGTTTATTTTAAACTAGGTATAACTGCATAGATACATCGATGTCATGGCTGCTCTCTAGATTCTAGAAGGTGCCTGGTGAGATTGCACCGTCAAGTTGATGAATGAAAACGATCTCGCTGATATTCGCGTCAGTCATTTTTATACTGCATAAGAGGATGAACGTGCAGTCGATTATGTATCACTTCACGCGAATCTCCACTTCAAGTGGGAGGCCTGTCCGTTGGTAACAGCCTAATTTTGACAATGAAATAATACGTCAGACTCTCGCAGCAGTTGTCAACGAGGACAGTACCGTAACTGTGAAGTCAGCTTGTTGCGCTTACACCATTCGCAAGCGAGCAGACTCGAGTCCACCAGTACAATGGTGGGTCCATGCTCCAGGACGTGGCTTATCACTGCTTCAGTACACAAACTTCCTTCGTATACTCTCAGGCCATTTCTTGAGGCAGCTTTCAATCTCTGGCAAACTCTCTTAACGTCCTAAAATTTGCAAGGCATATTTATATCCATTGCTCAATCTCTGGGCAGTATTGTTTAGTTATTGTTTGCATTATACTGATAAAGAATATGAGAGCATCATATTATGACATTTAGACGTAGATACCAGGAAAGCCAGACCTCGCGAAGCCGCGGCGGCTCGCTTCGCCCATGTCTGACTCCGTCACGCCTCAGTAATAGTTACGAATAACAATGCCTCAGTTGGAAAGATAGCCCAACCTGAGCTGAGTGGTCAGGACTGAATCCCATCCATGCATGACTTAAGAAATATTTGAATTATAAAATACAACCTTTGTAAGCTTCTTTACCCACCCTTGTTGTCTAAGATAAGGATGAGCAAAGAAGTAAGTATTTAAGCTGGTGAATGCGTGACGAAAACGTCCAAGGGGATTTGACGTGAGATATAAGTTAGTGTGAGTCAATTTTCATATATGGCTGTAGAGGCGACGGAGAGAGTTTCGGGATATATATTCTTTGTCTCCCCCTCGCATAACCGTTGCATGAAATAAATAAAAGTTGGTATTAAGTTTTATTTTAGTCGTGATGTGTGGTCTAAAGGAAGCTCACATTTTCATTTGATTGTCCCTGGCTCTGTGGCGTGTGCGTTAAGTGCAACATCATGGGGAAAGGTGTAAAAATATTAAGGGCCTCGCTGGTGTGACTTCAATTACAAATTGTACGCATTACGCAGTGGTGTTGATAATAATTAGGATTAGGTTGTTACCTGCTCAGATACCCGTTAGTACTGGCGCGACTTGTTGGGTTCATTCTGATCTTTGATGTATACATACAATGATCAATGTCGAACTTGAAACATTAATATTCATTCATATATCAACATCATCGCCTACGTTGGCCCACTGCCAGACATATTCTCAATTCAATATCAAGGCTGCACTTCGTCTCGTATGCAGCAGCGCGCAGTTGATAAGGCCTGGAATACAAAAAATATGATTCTCTTTAATATTACATTTTGCATCTTATGAAACGTATTAATATAAACGTCTAAACGCATCACCGTAGTAACTAAAAGTATTGCTGGTATAACAAGTAGATATACTTAGTTTTATGCGATGAACGGCGAACATATTGCCACTACATCAAAAAAAAATTCGAAATCTGCTATATCTAGTTGAGTAGTTCGTATTAACATGTATCAAAATAAGCCATGACGCTAATTATTCGCATGACTGCCTCGTGGTCTAATGATAAAGATGATCAACCACAGTCGAGGTTCGAGTCCCGGCGAGGACAAAAGTGTTATTGGGATATTTTAATTTTTATTGAAAGTCCGATGTCAAGAAGTTGGCGGTGTACCGCCGTACCGTATTGCCATCCCTAAGGAAGATGAATGAGGGAATAGACGGGGATCTAATGTCTGCGCAGTGAAACAGAGGATAACCTTAGCTTTAAAACAATGAAGTATTAAAAATATTACTCCATATACAAAACAAATAGCGGGCCTTCCATATTCGAATTAATATCTTTCACTCTATAAACCATATTCAGCTAACGACAGGAAGGACATTACACCATAAAGAAAGCTTGAAGCCGTTATAATCACCGCTTTAACAGATGGCACAGATCAATGGTCCAGGTGGATTCATTTAATTCCTCTTCATGCCAGATGGCAGTGAAGTTGGTTAAGATATCCGTCCTGTGCTTCTCGGATATCACCATCTGAACACATGCAACGCCACAATCCCATCGGTACCGTTGTTTTACGTGAGGAATGCTACGTACGACGTCCTTCTGCATTATTGGTACCTGAGAACTGATAGGTCTTAAGAAATTTTTAATAAAACTCTGATGTGCGGAAGTTATTGAACGTCAACCCAAAAATACTCATATTTATGCCTTATTTTGCAATATTACACCTCCCTACCTACAGTAAAACATTATTTTATTTGGACTTGTACCTACCTAAATACTTTATAATTTAGAAAAAGCAGACTTACTGATGAATCAAAAGAAATACTATTGTGTAATATAGGGCATTGATCGAATAAGACTAGAAATCAATTTAAATGAAATATTGTAGATATTTTTCGTGGTCCTACGATTACCAGATAACTAATTCAATATATGTATTACAAGACTTACGTAGGTATTCATAAACTTGAATATTTTCCATAGTGCTCAATTCGAATCAATACTGCTCAATAAATCAAATAATATTCACTATTTACCTGTTTCCGTCGTGTTTATAGAACAGGAAAATTGTAAATAACTACAGACTTATTTGCCGTTGCCAAACACAATTTTAGCAATCGAAAATTAAGTTCTTAACATTAAACAAACAAACGTATCATTTTTTTAATGTGGATACCTAAAATAAGTTACATCAAGTATTTATTTCAAATACAAATTCGCTAGGTATATCGTCATAAAATTGTAAACTTCATTCCCTACTGTAGCTTTGTGTAAATCATATCTTGATCGATGATAACGGCCGCAGACATCGAATATCAGTGCTTATCTGTTACCTTTTAGTACCTACCTATAAAATGGCATAAGGCGTTAATTAATGCAAAAGTTATAGGTACTTATAATCTATGCGTATTAGCGATTAACGTAGCTGCTTTCAGTATGTACACAGTATATTTTTTTACATAATTGATTAGCCTTCGATGTGATTACCTCAAATAATATCACCCATTCAGCACTTTAGCTATGGTTACCATACTACCTAAGGTTAGCATACCAAATAAACATTGAGATGAAATGCATGCATAAGTCTACGAAGTATATAGATAGTAGGAATTATTAGATATTATGTTCATCTTGGTTTATAAAAATATTAACAGATGGTGCTGTCATGTCAATTGTCATTATTCAATTTTCATCTATTATCACTATTTAGGGGGG
>JAFELO010003087.1:11166-25408 GCA_017140195.1 Eumaeus atala
GGGGGGGGGGCGAGGGATTGTCAATTGAAGGGTTGATGATAGCACGTGTTTGTGATTGATCTACGAAATTTGTCGATTTTTTGTGTTTACATTGGTTTTGTTTGAATGTTTTGTGTTCCTTTTTGTGTATTTGTGTGTGAAAGGTCTCTCCTCCCTATCCTTATTACCAATCCTTCCATTTTTTTCAACAGTTTCAATAAAATCAACTGTCAAAATGGGATCACTTTGCAACTGATTGTGATTCTAGTGTGAGTTCTTTGCCTAACATTAATATCGGAAATTTAGAGGTGTGTTATGATAATTTCGTATCATGTCTGTCGTCTTCAGGAGATAAAAACATTCCACTCAAAAAACATGCACCATTTAAACCTCCGCCTTAGTGGGATGCGGAATGTAGTGACATGGTTCACCAAAGGAAAAAAGCTGAGGAAACATATTGTTTATATATAGCAATAGATAAATTCCTTGTCTTTAAGATAATATCAGCCTTGGCAAAGCGTCTATTTAAGAAAAAAGAGATTAGGTTGGATATCCTTCTGTACTTCTATTAGCCCACGTACCCCCGCAGTTTTATTATGGAGACAAATTAAACGATTTCGCCGTGCCTTTTTGGTAAGGGATTTACCAAGCAATGCCCCATATCTTTGGTATGAAGGCTTTGTTGATAAATCAGCTCCACCAAATGTCCCCATCAGGATTCTCTATCATTCCCCGAAGTATTGTATGTAACCGATTTGAGGATCCATTTACAATGTCAGAACTTCTTTCCGCGTTGGATGTCCCTCTCCTGCTATAGATGGCATTCCTTATGTCTTTATCATAAAATCTGCCTCTGCCTCAAAAACATTCTTTCTAAACCTCCTTAAGATTTTTTTTATTGGGTCATGTACCTCCTCCGTGGAAAAACCAGTTAGTACTTCCTATACTCAAGTCTAGTAAAGATCCAAATCTAGATGCTTCTTACCATCCCGTTGCCCTTTCCTCTTGCCTACCTAAAATTATGGACCACATGATTAAATCCCGCCTTGAATAGTTCGTGGAAAGTAATAAACTTGCTGGCTAAGTCCAAATTAATAATAAGCTAATTTGGGTTCAGAAAAGGTTTGAGTACTACTGATAGCTTAGCCATCCTTTCCACTGACATCGCATAGCATTTTCTAAGAATGAATTCCTTGTTAGTGTGTTCTCAGATATAGAAGCTGCATATGATAGCGTGATTCTTCCTTTGCTCAGAAACAAATTGTTTAAGCTGAACATTCCGGAGAAACTCACTCATGGACAGAAAAACAGAGATCCGTTATGGAGGTCTTTCGTCTTTGAGATGTGTTTGTAAAGGTTTTCCTCGAGGCTCAGTCCTCAGCCCCTTATTATATAACATTTACACTTCGGATCTTGAGCAGTCAGTTACTCCCTTTTGCAATATTCTACAGTATGCCGATGACCTCGCCATATATTCATCGTCTTCGAACATTGACATTCTTTAAAATAACACAAATCAAGCTCTATTTTACCCAGAACAGTGGCTTACATCCCATGGTATGTCGCTTTCTCCTCCTAAAAGCTCGGTAGTAATGTTTACGAGAAGAAGAATTATTGACATAGTGTTCCAGGACCATCCAATTCCAATCAGAAATAAGGTAAAATTCTTAGGAATTATTTTCGACTCTAAATTGTCTGGTATTCCACATATCAATCACGTTGTCCAAAAGTTCCAGTCCAATATTAACATTCTTAGAAGCCTTTCGGGCGTTTGGTGAGGGACACATGCATTATCTCAAATTACTTTACAATGCCATTGTCCGAGGCGTAATTGATTATGGCTGTTTTCTCTTGGTGGTTCCAAGAGAGTGTAGCAAGGTTTCTCTAGGAAAAGTAGATAAAACGCAATATCAATGCTTATGCATACTATCAGCAGCCATCAAATCTTCCCTTACGAATGCTCCCCAGGTAGAAGCCCTCGACTCTCCATTGTTTTTACGCAGACAATTTTTATCAGATGTTCAGAATTTCTGCTCGTTCTGATCATCCTCTTCTACCAAAACTTCAAAATTTGATGGATCTGATGGTTAATAATAAATATTGGCATAAATTAAATCCCCCTTGTATGATTAAGAGTTTTCAAAAATTAACTAATCTTCCGAACCCCTATTTCTCATGTTCTCGTTTTCCAATTTTTCACACGACATATGACATTTTGTTGTACCGTCCTCGGATTCTATTAAACTTTGGCGTGTCCCAAAATGATTCAGGTTCCAATTCAATTTTTAATAGTATTATAGAGAAGGATTGGAGTGATTGGCTTCCTATATACACAGATGCCTCCAAATTTTCACTAGATGGCAATGTGGGTTCGGCAGTTTGGATCCCCAAATTTAAAACTCTCCTTAGTTTTAAATGTCCTATATCATCATCTGTTTGCACTGGTGAGTATGGAGTAGCTATGGGCTCTCTAGAGGCAGTTAAATTTATAGAATGTCACCACTTAATCAAAACTATAATTTTCACGGACTCATTGAGTACACACCGAGCCATCGAGTCGAACCAGTTTGTTTCTAATTCAAATTTCCTATTTAAGAATTAAAAGAAATTCTATACAAATGTTTTTCTTGTATCTGTTCATAATGGTATTCTCGGCAATGAAATTGTGGATCAATTTGTAAAAGACGCCGTGTCAAATGGCTGCCCAGATCATAATATAAGTTATTTTCACGATCTCTTGAGCTCTCCAAAACTAGATCTTTTTAAGGAGTGGCAAACAAGGTCAAATAATAGCAGGGTTAAAGGTCCTTATTTTTATGATATCCAACCTCATATTCCTTCTAAACCTCGGTTTTCTCGTTTAAGTCTCACAGATAAACAACGTTGGTTATGTGCAGGTTGCGTATAGGCCACTTGTGTACTCCCCTACATTGAAATAGATTAGGAATTATACAATCTCCTTTGTGTGACTCTGGACTTGAGGAGGGTTCAACAGACCATATCCTTTACAATTGCCCAAACCGCAGAGTTCCTTTGTACACCATCCTCCTTAGAAACATTCCTAAGCCTATTAACACTAAAACCTTGCTATATATGTCTTCTAGTAACTATAAGCTTTTATCCCTTCTATATCATTATATACGCTCAAACAACATTAAATTGTAAATTGTCTCTTTTTTATTTTTTTTTGTGTATGTTTGTGTATGTCCTGTAATGTTTTCGTTTGTCTTTTTTAGATTACCTACATTCAAACAAGATATTTATAATCTCATCACTTTGGCGTAAGTTTGAAACCGATTGTTCTTGAAAATCAGTGCTCTTGTCAACTTGGACTTTGGTCAGCAATGGCTGTTAATCTATGACGGTCGATTGCCATTTCTAACAAAAGAGAAGAAGGATGTTCATTTGTCACTTGTTAAAAATTTCCGTGTCTTGACTCACGTATAACATAGATGATTGCGAATTGTCAAAGTAATTATTACAAATATTTTGCATAATAACATGGCTTCAAAACGAATTTCTAATAAATTATGTACCATACTAACGTCATCGCGAAGGCTTTGTAGACCGATGAGTGCCCAGGCATCGGCAAAAGGCGAGGAAGGCAATGCCAAGAAGACACATTTTGGTTTCGAAACTGTAAATGAAGAAGATAAAACCAAAAAAGGTTTACCTACACATAATTTGTCGCGCATTTTTCAACATAATATAAAACGCACATTTAATTTGGCTCTATACGTACGATGAAAACGATTATTATTTAAATACTTTTACTATTTTAATTCATAGATTCAAAGAATCAATGATCTCAAATAGGCTTCATTGAAATCAAAGATTTCCAGTGACCTGCTACTTCTGCAATTATAATCAGTAATCTATATTTTTGGATCAGAATAAATCATGCTATTGCGATTTTTCCCAGTTTTAATAAAAGGAAGTCATGTTGGTGGTCCTACGTCATGAGATTTTCTAGCCTCGTCTTAGTGGCCTCATCTGTTTATTTGGTCTGCTTCTATAAAGCTAATGCTGTCGCTGAAATTCGATTCGAAAATTGAAAATGAATTTTTATTCCAGTTCACGAAGTGTTTGAAACAGTAGCAGATAAGTACGACGTCATGAATGATGTGATGTCCCTGGGTGTTCATAGACTTTGGAAAGATACATTCATCCAAAAATTAGCTCCAACACATGGCACTAGGCTGTTGGACATGGCGGGAGGCACTGGTAAAAATAATTTATGCACATGTTCACTCATGATCCCAAGTGGGTTCGGCAGAGTTAATGTACAGTGGTATAATTAAGGACTTTCGTGAATCTTAGTGGTACTGCCTCAGCTTTACACACAGGCTACACTGACAGGGATAAGTGAAAAGGGGTATACATTCCCTTGAGGTAGAACAGAATGTTATGTCAATGGAATTCATCCATCGTTGATTTTCAACTATAAAGTCCATGTGGATTACATCATTATACGGGGTAATTATTTTCGGGTTTTAAAACAATAAATACTCTCTGTGGCTGGTACAACCTATCCAAAACATTGCACAGGATTAAAGTACAAGGAATCACTGAGCAAGATATTTATTAGTCTACCTTTTAATGAGTATTTATCCTATGAAAACCTGTAAAGTAAATACAAAATGTTCAACAAGGGTTGAGTCTCAAACAATTGTAATGCTCCACTAATTAACAAATTACATATAAGAATATTTATAGACACTTAATTTAACCACTTGTTCTCTTTAGTCATAAATAAATATATTTTTTTTCGTAACTGATTGTGCATTTCAGGTGACATAACATTCAGGTACATCAATTACTTGAGGAACCTGGAGACAACAGGCAAGCGAAGGAGCAGTGTTACAGTCTGTGATATCAACCAAGCAATGCTGGATGTTGGTAGAATAAGGGCTGACAGGTATGTCCAACAATACTTGTTTAAATAAGTTGCTTAAAATGAATATTGCCAGTATAAAAACTGTGTATATCCAGATTTTACATGGGTGAAGCGCAGTGTGACAGCTTGTTACTAATGACCAGTGGCATGGCCTCTACCTCATTTAGGCATTGCACCACTGCTACTAGCTTCAACATTGATACTATATTATTGACAGAAGATTAACTATTCTTAAAAATCAGTAAAGGTCTCCTCGCAGTAGAGTGTACTTGTCTGCACAATTTCTCTCATCTCATGGGCATCATATGTCATAGGAGTAAAACTGCCTTGTAGTGTAGTGGTAGATAAGTCAATCGCAAAAAGTGCTTTTATGATTATTTTAACTAATAATAGTTTTACATCGGTCATGTGGCCTAACACATTAGTTCCTTTTTCTATTAGGTAAAACATGTCACCTCGTTATTTTCAGACAAGGCTACTCTCGGGACCCTCTAGTGGACGTCTCCTGGTTGTGCGCGGATGCGGAGCGCCTGCCGGTACCCGACGACTGCTGCGACGCGTACACCATCGCCTTCGGCATACGGAACTGCACGCACGTGGACAAGGTACAATCACCCTCAAACAGTCAACGCCTCTCCAGATCACAAACAGCACCACTACAGTGCTACCACTTACTGAACCCTTACTTCTCTGTCTGTGTACTGGTGCACGCATCGTAAAATTTCACCCTTATAACCTCTATCAAACACACTGAAAGTATAACTTCAAAAACCTTAGTTTTGACTAAGGTTTTTGAAGGGTGTTTAGGGACTGACTACTCTATTTACTATATAGATGTACATAAAATTATAGGTCCTGGATGAAGCGTACCGAGCCCTGGCCCCGGGGGGTCGGTTCCTGTGTCTGGAGTTCAGTCATCTGCCCAACTCTATGTTACAGTGGTAAGTAGTAAGTCATTCCATCATACCATGAGGGTATGCATAAGGGGAAAACGAGTATTCACTCTACTGTCGAACCCCTGAACTTCACAAATAATGGGCTAGCAGATTCTCATGGACCGCACCGAGCACCATAGCAGTTTGTCAGCTATTAGAAGTGGTCATGTTGACCCCTTGTTGGTAAGGAATCCTCGGTGTGCGATAACTCCTGCTGATAACAATGTGTCGTTCCACAGGGCCTACGACCAGTACTCCTTCCAAGTGATACCGATCATGGGCGAGCTGGTGGCTGGGCAGATGAAGCCTTATAAGTACCTCGTGGAGAGCATAAGGCAATTCCCTGACCAGGTACACACGGCTAGTGTTTTTATTGCGCTGGACGCCAAACGAGTAGCAGCAAGGTGACTACTGACGGCCATAAACATCCGCATAACTTTAAGTGTTTATTTCTTCCAACGTAAAAGTGGTTCAGGCCGCTGTCACAGTTGATCAGTCCTGATACTGCGGAACAATGTAAAGAAACGATGTTCTCTTTTCAGGACAACTTCAAAGCAATGATCGAAAACGCCGGTTTCAGACAGGTGACGTACGAGAACCTCACCTTCGGCGTCTGCGCCATACACTCAGGTTTCAAGATCTAACTGTTGTTTGAGAACGACCCGACTACACTTTACTTCTGTTAATAGAATTTCCGCGAAACCAAAAGAAAGGCGTATAACTTATAGGTCAACGCCGCGTCTTATATTTTCAGATTGACAACAACTGCGTATAGGCGGCGGCGGTCGCTCCTCGCTCGTTTCCACGATTATTGTTAAATAAAGCAGCACAAGTCAAGTTGTATTTGCGAAGGAAGAGCTACGTACAAATTAACCAAGGATTCAATTTAACTCTTCATAAACTCCAGTGAATAGAACGAGCAAAATATAAAATATGTATTATTTTGTTACACACATAAGTTCCTAATGGGCTAGTCGGCATATTAACAGGGACTGGTAACACTGGCAATGAATGTGTCAATATGATTGTTCTAATCTCGTCTCGTGGGTACTTAGTACTTAAGCGTTTACTTACTGTTTTCGTATAGATATTGTATGTTAACTAATGTATCATGTTAGTTTTTATTTAAGCAAAGTATTTTAAATTTTATTGTAAATATACCCGAATAACACAACCCAAGTCAGTATATTTTATTTAAGTATAATGAAACAAATTGTGACTTTAGACCAACACGATTATGTAGGTTCCCGACTGAAGAGAAAAAAACTATTTAATTATAGTTTGGCGATGGCAGATAGCGTCAGCCAACGCAATTACATCCATCCTCGCCATCGCCAAAACTACTTTTTGTTTTAAAATATTTAAGTTTCAAAACATAATTGTTACACGTGTAAGACCTGTCCAGTCGTGCCCAATTCGACTGCAATACAACATGACACAACTTATGAACTTTGAGTGTCGAATGTTGTGAGCAGGAACTGGCATAAGGTGAAATAAAACGTACTGCTCGTTATTAGATGTTCTGCCAATAATTAAATATTACCAAAAGTTGCAGGTATATTTTGATATCCAAGACAACAGAAGTTCGAAATAATTTGTTTTACTTTGTCGTTTTTGTGAAAATGGAGCTAACCTATTTTGAGTTACATAGCAATAAAACTGAAAATTGCAACAAAATTCATCATAGTTCTTACGTGACGCTACACTCGGACTAATCAATAGTGTATAAACATCTCTGTGGCTGGCAGACACCTTATAAGGGACTGGACTTCTCCAGGAGGGCAGTTGCATAATAGTCATGTGTCACAACAACCGGAATGCCTGCGGTCCGCCCACCACTTGCCTGCCCTTTTCGAATGCAGTGATACTCTAAATAATAGGACAGTAAACATTATTAAGGAACAATTTAATTTATATTTTCATTTTGAATTTAAGAGCTAGAACATATCAATGTCCTATCGTGCGGATGTAGTAACACACTGCATTGCCATGGTCATTACTTTGTTTTATTGTAGGTATTTTCAAAGGTATGTCGTCAGCTGCACTATCCTTGGTGATCATGTGATTTGTTGGGGAACAATCGAAACATCAAGCTTTTTCAATGATACATATGAGTATCAGACATTCAGAGAAAATATTACTTGTATTTATTTTCAACAAGTGTTACTAGGGCAAGAAGTAATGTGAAACCAATTTTGTGATAAACAATTTATTAAGTCATCAAACTGTTGGTTTTGGAATGCACATCCATTTAAATTACATTTACAAATTTATTCTATAATATAAAAGTGACTTCACTCCGACACAAGTCATTGTCTTACAATATTGATTAAAAAACACATTTCCTTGACACTATCAACTCAAATCATAGTCTCACAAATTGTCTTGTCTTGGCCGAGTTTATAACTAAATGTACACTCCGGGTGTTAATAATGTGCATATTTTTGACATATGAAGCAATGTTTTTCAATAATAATTAAGCAAATTTTTGTTAAGACAAATTGAATGATGTAAATACAATGAAAGCTGTACAAATCAATGTCTAATACAGTTTAACACATAAATAAATTATGTCTATAAAATTAATAAAACCAAATAACACATATTTGGTCCGTTGATTTTGGACAATCCTGAATGACAAAATTCTTATTAATATCAGAAAATAAGCACATCAAATCTCTCGGTGGATTATATAATCTATTTCTATGTTGGCAACTAATTTTTACTACTGACTAGTGCTCTAGGAATTGAGTCCGTAATTCGAATAAAATAAGTTTAAAAATCACCGGACACAATTTATAAGAATAAAAATATTCTTTTAGTCATTTTGTTTCTACTATAAACAACATCTCATTGTTTTTTTTTAGGTCATAAATTCATGAACATCTATTTTTATTAATTTTAAAATACAATATTGTTAACTGGAACAAAACTCAGCTAGACATCGTTAAGAAAATCACAATGTAGGTAGTTACAGTGCTGAGCCTACCGTCACTGACAGCCGCCTCCCCTCTCACCTTCCTCCAATAAGCCCCAAACTGTCGGTCAAGCGGTAGGCGCACAATACTATGCGTTATAAAACTCGGCCGGCGACCAGCAAGTCTCTTCCATCTCTCGAGTACAGGATGTATGAAAGCTCATAAGCATGCTCGTTGATGGCAAAGCGAAATATAAAAAGCGTTATTGCGTTAACTTCAACGATATTTAATAGGCAATGACTTTTATTTCATACAGTTATTGGGAAATGTATAATATTAAGCTCCACACAAATTTAATTATTAAATCTACTTTGAAATGAGTCAGGACTTTTGCGACATGAAAACAGCTTGTCTACTACTAGCCCTCATAGTGAGATTGATATGTGATTTATCATAATGTCGAAGGAGAGCTGAGGCGTCAATGAGAGTATAATATCCAAAGGAAACGCAATAATGGTTGGTATATCTCGCGCCGCGTCATGTGTCGGCCCCTACATACGGACCTACGTCAGTTAACATCGAGAAGCAAATAAAGTGTGAGTAAAGGATATACCAAACAAACATTAATAAACTCTGTACGGAGCGTGCACTCAACATAAGTTATTTTGACAAAATTCATCATACCCAAAGATCCTCCGGCTTCGATCTGATCCGTTCCGTGCAATACTAAATCTACGGGGCGATCCCGACCTCCGATCCGGTCCGGTGAGTGCGCGCGTCCTATCCGTATCCTAATATCTGAACAGCGATCCTATGGCATCCTCATCCTGACTCACACCTCCGGTACATCCTCGAGAACATCCATCGAGCCCAATCCAATCCACAGAGGATGAAACAAAAGAAAAGAGGTTTAATCGTTACATCTAGACAGCGGAGCGACGCGGGGCGGACCGCGCCGCGAGGGATGTGGCTCCTCACACGAGGGAAGCAGCTCCTCTTGCAAGGGAAGCGGCTCCCCTGCGTGGGAAGCGGCACCCCCGCGGCGCGGCGCCACGTCGTGCGTGCACGGAGCGGCGGCGAGGCACCTACAGCGAGCGGCCTCTACACGTGCCCCTGCGGCGGCCCGGCGACATGGCGCGGCGCTCCGAACCACTACACAAACACCACTCCAGTCGTACTCCAGTCTCCACCACCGGCCGCTCCGATAGCCGGAGCGGAGGGCGTATACACCTTCCAGTAGCCCATAGTGTATCGGGTAGGACCTTTTTGGCAACATTGTCGATTAGCTAACAAAGACTGCGTTCGCCGAAGCGAAGCGACTCGTCGGCTTCCCTATTATCTAATAATGTCTGCATTGTTTATTTTTACATCGCGGGACGTAGGTCTCAATAATGAATAAGCTGCTGAGCGTACGGCGCAGCTACGAATGGCCTGTGCAACTCATCATTATTAGTCATCTTACATCGACAAATATATAAAAAAATAATTACTTCTCTTTCAATCCGAAATTTTCCGTGCAATTAAATATTGCTAAGTTTCAAACGTCATGATCCACTTTCGATCGATCGAAACGGGACTCTGGGCAATCTACGCCGTTACATTAAACATTTAGTCATTTACTCTCATGAGTGTAAATCCTTATCCTGACATAGCAGGCGTTCCCTGAATAAATTCCGGGGGGGGCGACAAATCCAAGAAAAACTGTAAAGCAAGTACTATTTAAAAACACATGAAATTATCAAGGATTGATGTCTTAAGTTTACGCTAACTCATCACAATAAAACTGTCTGATTGTATCGTGATTTGTTTACATATTTCACATCCCCACGTTTTGGCAGCTACATTCCATTAACATGGGTAGTGGAAAGCATTCGAAAACGGATTGTGAAATAAGTACCTAAATATTCCAAAATTAAATCAATTTCAACAGTTTTGTTGTAATTATCAAAGACTTATACAGAACATATACAAATAAGGCTTTCGCTTCGTTCGGCTTCGCTAGCACGGGGCCGGGGACGGTACGTACCTGATGCGCTCAGTAGTTGTGCGCGCGCTCTCGCGAGCGGGAGCGCGAACGCTCGCGTGAGTACGAGCGGCGCACCGGCGAGTACGTGGGCGAGCCGCGCCGCCGAGGTGAGTAAGAGCGAGACCTGAAACATGCATCCGCACATTACACGTGTACGTAGCAGCAAGCTGAGTTGCTACGACTGAGTTCCATCACTAAACTTGAACTAACACATTACACCACCACAGTAGCGCAACGTGGCTAGTGCGAAACGGCTCCGCATAAATAGGCCTCGCGATTTGACTAACTACCTTCTGTAGATGTTTATTTTCAGTACGAATATTAAGTAATTATATTTCTGTGATCATAACATACTATTTATTACTTTCCCGTTCTCTCAGAATATAAAAAAATAAACAAAATTTTTAATATGGAAGTTGTGTTGTTAGATAGTCAATACTGTTATACTAATGTTATAAAGAGGTATAGTATCCGACTCTAGGTAGGTAAACTGCACTAATCTTGAGTGACAACATGCTAAATTTATATTATAATTTAATTAAATTATATTTTTGACGCCGACACCTGTCCGGGAGAGAGCACAATATGTCTTTTACTGATTACACCACGAAGTCAATGGCGTATTCTACATTAAGAAGATATACTCAGTCATTTTCGCTTATGAAGAGGTATTATGGCGAGAAATGGGCAGGCGTGAGCATTGTCCTGAAGGCCAGATGCGTGCGCCCGCCGTTATTTGCCAGAATGAAGTGGGCGCGGGTGGCATCAACACTCACCTGTCGCGGTCCCCGCTGTAGCGGTCGCCTCCGCCGCCGCCCCCGCCGTAGTCCTCCTTCACGCGGATGTACGACACCTCGCCCTGAGAGCGCACTCGAGTTAGCACATTTTTGTAATTTACAAGTAAATGACGACGTACAAGTCTAACTACAAAACAATTGCCGATAAGAGTATATAATGCAAGACACCTAATACGTATTCTCATTCAGTATATAATGCAAGACACCTAATACGTATTCTCATTCAGTATATAATGCAAGACACCTAATACGTATTCTCATTCAGTTATCCCTCCTGATCAGAGACTAAAAACTATCAAATGTTTATCTTGTATAACCGATATTGGTGCAGAAAATGTGACAATAAAATGACTTGGAGGCTGGCTTAACTTATCTCATCACGGGGTAAGGGCCACGCGTCTGGCTAATCCTTTTACCGTCAGCTGGTCACTGTGAGCGTACCTCGTGGCTCCTGAAGCGTGAGTCGTCCAGCTTCTTGACCGCGTATTTCATGTCCTCGTGGCGCAGGAACTCCACCACTCCGGTGCCGTCCTTAAACGTGTCCGCGAAGCACACGTCGCCCGCCTCGCGCATGTGGTCCTTTAGGTCCTAGGGCACAACACGGCCAACGTTAGCGATATAATGTGACGAAATACTAAGCGAGCAACCTTGTTTAGTAGCTTCGATACTAATCAAGGTGACTTTCTTTTCTCTAATGGAATATACCAGCTTTTAGACAAACGGAACAATTATAGTGTGTATATTGCCTGTGTCATGACAGACAATATTTTTTATTCCTAATTCCTAACAAAAAACTTGAAATTTATGTTGAATACTGAAGCCGCGGGTCGCAACGCGCGGCGCATCACGGCAGGTTGGTGACCTCACACTTACACATAATGCAAGAAAATTAAATTATTTTGTTTGAAAATATTTTTTGTACATTTTGTTGTTAGGACTAATTTGATAGTTTTAAAATACTCATACATACTAGTACTATTGCCGTTTTAAATTTTCGTTGTATTATTATCCCCATACGGTATAACATCCCAAGAATAGTGAGTCTGGCCATAAATACTGTTACAATTAAAAATATACCATTTTTCTCATTTAGGCGTCAATAAATTGTACACTACTTTGCGCTATTAAAATGGAGTGAGGTGATAAAGTGAACAAAATCGGTGTGATTACATTACACGAAGTAGGTGTACTTGGTATTTTGTGTTTGTTGTACTTGGTATTTTGTGTAGTTTGTGTACCCAAGCTATTAATAGGTACAATGGGACTCTGTGATAGAGAAAGACGTGAACGTACACGTTGTGTTCGTACGAAAAAGGTGGTCCAAGCAGCAGGGGAAAGAATTCGAAGAAATACTGTTTGAAAGCAAAATATGTTATCTCGGGAAATAAAGATAGCACCTAGAACCATGTCGGGTATCTTAAGAGATGACTTAGGACTAGCAAGCCTATGAGAGACGCGCTGGTCATTTTCTAATTGATAAATTAAAGATGAATGGGGTGGTAAAATCGACTACTGCTGAAGCGATACGCAAAGGGAGGTCACAGAACAATTTTTTTACGTGTGAGAAATTTTTACAATTGAGCAACATTTTAACAAACAAAATGACCGTATTTATGCTCAAAGCTCTCTTCCCAATTAGTCGGGAGAATGCAGCGTGGGCATTATCCGACTTCAGTGATGGTTGGGGGGGGGGTTTAGTTATGAAGGAATGGCTGAGCCATACTTTTGTGAAGAAGGTATCAAAACAGCGGCACAAGATACCATCTTGGGAAGGTAGTTAATACCCTCAATGACACCATGTTATTAAGGGGATTAACTACCTTCTCATTCTGTTAAAGTAACACACTGTGAAAGTAATATTTCAGTTCATTTCAGCCAATACAAAAAGAATATCTCACCTGCCAGGACCCCGAAGGCGGCAGGCCGGTAACTAACACGCGGTACTCCGAGCGGCGCGCCGGCGGGCCGCGCGCTGCGGGGCGGGGTCCAAATCGGTCAGGCGCACGGCCCCGGGCTCCGCCGCCGCCGCCGCCGCGCGGGAACTCCACTCGCAGCCGGTACCCATCGTAGTCGTAACCATCGCGAGCGCGCACCGCATCGTCCGCGTCACTGGAACATATTTTATGTAATGAACTTCTTTTCCACATTTATCGTCCTGTTTCCATGGATGAACTTCTATTCTCTCACTAACTCTAGCCCCATGCTGAATACCGTTAGGACTTGTGTTACGGGTACGTAAGGATTGAGATATCCGGCACTCCATTGCCTACCCATATGTTATCAAACTGCACAAGTAGCTAAGAGTAGAGAGGAATTTGTCAATACCAAACAGATTAACGAAATACTTAAAATATCCCATGTCACTTGCATTATCAAGTCTGATCTAACAAGACATTTGGCACGTAATTATATTTGGAATAGCACGTAGATCAATTGTTAAGGCTTAAAATGTATGATTGATTATGATATCATGGTTGATAAGTCTTGTTAGTAGATGGAAAAGTATATCATTTTACATCATTGTGCATCATCCTCATTATCAGCCCTTATAGGCCCACTGTTGGACATAGGCCTCTTGCAATGTATAAAGATGGCCAATCTCCTGCTACTCACATCCATCCCGGACCAGCTACTGCATGGAGATCGTCTTCCACCTGGTGAATGGTCGCCCAACACTTTGTTTTCCTAAA
>JAFELO010003087.1:25559-35735 GCA_017140195.1 Eumaeus atala
AAATATATATATATACACTATAGTACTAAGTATACATATTATATTGTACACATACCAACTGCACCAGAAATAGGATTAAGTTTGTAGGACAAGTGTAAGTAGATTTCTATATTCCCTGCTACAGGCTGAATGGTTTAGTGTATGGTTTAGCCCAGAACCACCAGAGTAAGAGGCATCTTTAACTCCTTATTTACACTCATATTTTGAATTTATGTTCAAAGAAATCAGCTCTACACAAGCTATTCAATGAATTATTATCTATTTATTGGCCTATCTATACAGAGATGATCACCTTAGCTATATATATGTCAATAAAGCAATACATAATTTAACTGTACCTACACTGAAACTTTAAAGAACAAAAAAAAACCTTAAATAACCTAATATTAATTTCTTTTTAATATTACATGTTATTTTAATACTAAAATAAGGCAAAGAAAAGGCAAGTACACAAGACATAAAATAGTCAACTTGTCTCCTGTAACAGTGGACTCGTTAGAAAAACAACAACATACAAACACATCTTCACACCAGTTGCCAATAGTGTAGGCAGAGAATTGAAGGCCACATATCACAATATTTACAAACCTGCTTTGCCCAGTCCACATTCATAACTCAGTTCTTATCACAATAAAATAGTAACAGTAGTTTTTCACTTCTTCGTTTTAAGGAAATTCACATGACACAAGAGCTAATGCCACATTTATAACCCAATTAAATTCAGTAAACTCAAGCTAGGTTCTCAAAATTTGGTTAAATTTGCCTACTGATATGAGCGAACCTTAATATGGGAACAATCTGGCCTGACGGGTTTATTTACAAGTCCTACTTAAACTAAACATAGTAGTTTTCGATACAAAAATGGAAGGCGGGAAATGTTTCTGGCTTATGATACGTATGAAGTAGTGTTTTTATCTTACCGTGGATCTTCGAATTCAACAAAAGCAAATGGTGGTCCTTTCCTATTCTTCAGATCAACAAATGTAACTTTGCCGAATTTATAAAATAGGTCCTGAATGTCCTTTGTTCTTATATCGGGTGGTAGGTTACCAACGTAAATTCTACATTCGTTTCTATTTCCACCACTACCTCCCGACATCATAAATTTTCTGGACTTTAAAAGTTAAAAGCTACGTTAAAACTAAGATTACTTTGGTTGTAATAAAACTCAAAATCTACTTTACAGAGATTCTTAGCTTCGATCGGCGTTTTAGAAACCGATTAAAAATGGCGTCTACACACTACTTTAAAATGTCCAGGGCTACGGAATTTTACAATCAGCAGCAGACTTGAGATTTCAAAGTTCGCTATTACCTAGACATATGACACTTGACGCTAAATTACCATAGACGGTCGCCGTCCAGTGCTGCCAACTCCATCCATCTAAGAGGAAAGCGTTTTTGCTCTCATGTTACTGTGGATATAGATAAAGAAAATATCATTGATTAACAAAAATATCAAGTTATACAATATAGTAGATATTCCAAAACCGTCACTTTAAAAGATGTGCTAAATGGAAAAAATTGCACTACTTGTAATTAGTCTCTTTAAACTCGCATTAATGGAAGGATCGCAATACTCGAAGAACGTAGAAGTGCTCTATGTCAGATTGCCAAAATATAGAATCAAGAAATAAAAACGAAGGACGGGACTTCGTACCTTTGGAGAGTAATAATGTTTATCTTGTTATTATAGTATTCATTGTGAATAAATGCAGGAATAATATTAGATTTTCATTTAATTTTTCTTAAATCTCAGTTCATTGAACCTCAGAATATAAAAAAAATTTACTGGCCGCAATTTCTATAAAGAAGCAATACATTACACGTATTTAAAATTTTATATTAGTCGAATAACATATATATAGCCCTGTTTTCGATATTTTACTTTTGTATTTTTATTGATCTCGTGGCTTTTTATATTTAGTTTGTAAATACATATAGCTATTTACGGAAAGGAATAATTAAATCGCCATTTTTTTAAATGTAAATTATAATCATAAATATTGCAATGTAAGGAATGGACTTATGCGATCGCGGGGCGACACTGATGCAATTGTGCATCACTTATCTATATATGCGCGATACCTATATTTTCAATAAAAGTTTGTTAGCATTTTCACTCCTATGATGCAGTCCAAACCGCCTTCATAGATTTGTTCATTCTTATTCCCAGATTTGTTCAGCAAAAGAATTATGGATCACCTGGTTTTCATACTATTTATGTTTTATATTTACCTATAATAAACATGAATCGTAAAAGATACATATAAAAATACTTTTAGTTTAAATCTTACAATCCGAACAAGTCGATTAAAGCCCATTTATTCAATATACATATTCAATTTAGCTTCAATTTACTAGTTACAGTTCTAAGAACGAAGACACAATATAATGAGAAAAAATAAAAATCTAATCATTTTAAAGTAAGAATTTTTATTTTGAATTCCGAACGCCATCTGGTGTAGTCAGGGACTGTGTTGAAAGAAGCCCCTGAAAGAATCCTCTGGAAAGTACTCATTGAATCTCCGGTATCAAAATCGTTTTGTGAGAAATTTATCATAATCCAAAGTAAAAGTGAGTATTTAAATAAATTATATTAATGGGCTTTAAACTGTATTATTGTAAAATTCATACGTGTTGTTGCTGCGTACATTTAAAAAAAATATCTTAATTCTAAAAGTATTCTACGCGAAAAACAATTCCCAATCATCTTATTTTTAGTGAATGCGCTAAATTATGTAGTAGCTTATTGATTTAATACATTGTTTCTATGACAATTTCTACGCTAATGGAGCTTTATTTTGGTATTTCACATTGTTCAATATATTCAATACATTAACCGATAGCATTTTGTGATTTTTATATTAATGACTGGAATAACTGCTAGCGCTGCGGTTAAAATATCTACAAAGAAACCAAAAGAACAAGACAGGTATGATGCCGCTCTAATCTTGTTCAGGGTATAAAAATATTTAGCGATTTTTTTCTCCAAAAGGGTGCGCGGGGTGCTTTCCCGCCTGACCTTTAAAGTTATTTATAGCTTAAGCTATTGAAATAAACAAATCAATGGCGTGGTTTACGAATGTGGAAAATCAATCTATAAGTCGGAGGCCAATAGATAAGCCAAATATAAACCTATTAGCTTCGCCTAACCAATAGTTATATAAAATATTGTAGTAATATACAATTACAGTCAGACATACTGCATTATTTTGTGAATGTCCCTTGTGAATAAATAATGTGGTTAATTTCAGTACATACAACAAAATGTGTGACCGCAAGGCTGTAATCAAAAATGCCGACATGAGTGAGGAGATGCAACAAGATGCAGTAGACTGTGCGACACAGGCACTCGAAAAATTCAATATTGAAAAGGTAAGGAGCAGCATTGCCCAGGCAGTAATTTAGCTATCATGTTGCTGTGAACAGTGACAGCACTAGTTGCACAATGTTTTGTGCAGTTTGTGAGCTTCATGTGGCTCATTTTATAGGAGGAAGTAATTGTGGATTGCAATAGGCATTATTTTCCTTAATGGGTAAATGCTGGGAGGATGTGGGGGACTGCAGCCTCTAATCTGGTAGGTAATTTAGATGTCTCAAGGTGGGACCTGAGAGCTTAGACCCATATTGCTTTCCTGTTTCTATGGACAAATTATTAACTTAAAATATTGATACTGTACTTGTGAGTAGTAAAAAAAGAGCCTTTTAATCTCTAAAAGGCCAGCAACACATCTGCAAATCTTCAGGTGTTGCTGATGTCTGGGCATTGGTGATCCCTCTATAAGTGGCCCAACTCCTTTGCATCCTGTGCTATAAAAAACAAACAAATTTGAATTTAAGTGTTATACTAGTAAAATTATGAAGTATGTTTTCTAAGAAAAGTAAGGTAGGGATATCCTAAAATGTTAAGAGACTGGATAGCACTTGGGCCCACCCTTGAATGAGAGCCACCTGTCTCCTCACAATTATGCACATAGTTGAATAGAAAGAAATGATTCTGTTCAGACGAGTAGTGCAAATCTGGCTATCAGAATATTTCCTTTAGCCGTGAGTACATTTAAGGAGCCATGAGCATGTTCACAAATAAAGCTACTCTATGAAGTAAAAGTAGTTGATGTCTTGAGTAAAAGTATCAAATAGTCTTGAATTCTAAAGTATTGGTATCAAAAGGGAAAGTATCAGTACTACCTGTTCCTTGCTATTTATTATTGCACAGGTGGTCTCCACAACTCACGTCATTTTTATTTTACATCTAAGTGGGCTCTTCCTCCTTTCCCTGTTGCCAATTAAGTCACTCGGCAAGACCACCAATTTTTAATGTTGCTCATTGCACTGCTTACGGGTATGATTTTTTTATATGTTCCGCAAATAAGCATCAGAGGCTTGTTTTTGTCATGCAAATGTTAATAATTCCTGTTCTTCTCCCATCCAATGGACCAACAGCTACTACAAACGCACGAAACGTGACGTGACTTTACAGTGGTGTTGTGACTGACCTCCCCGACCATGCTGAAATGTGGCACTACAGGTATATGAGCTATCACTAAAATAAGTCGTTGTTTTTAGCATCTATTGCTGAAAGGTGTACTAGTTCTAGTGACTGTAGTGAGCCAGAGGTCTGTTCCAGAAGCAGATCCAACCAGATCCTGCTGCGAATAACACTAAATATTTACACAATCAAACTTACTGGAAAGGGCAAATGAATACATGCTCTCTTATAACAGACTTGACCTGCATGATTGTGTGTACCTCTCACATACTACAATTCGAGTTTGTAAGGAGGACAAAATGTTCAGAACTCTTGGTTAAGTGGATCTTAAGGGACATTTCCAGTAACTTGCCAAAAGAATAACACGTTCCATTTGTTCACAGAGCTAATATAAGATAAGGAAATACTTTTCAGGATGAAGTGCTGTCTATATTTTGCCATTGTTCAAAATGATGAAATGCGTGTGAAAACTTGTGGTTCACAATTGTATTTATGCATAATGTCTTAACAGTAATATTTTTTAGGGTTATTTAATAGTTAAAGGGCATGTTTCAGAGGTTATCATTAGTGTCACATAACAAGTTGTTACCTAACTCTTTACTACATAAATGCTGCGCTGGAACCAGTAAATAAACATTTTGTAGTTTATTTGCCTGCTATGTTTCTATTTGGCTGCCAGTTGTGTATATCCTAATTGAATGTTTTTTTACAGGACATAGCGGCATACATCAAGAAGGAGTTTGACAAGAAGTACAACCCGACGTGGCACTGCATCGTGGGCCGCAACTTCGGCTCGTACGTGACGCACGAGACTCGCCACTTCATCTACTTCTATCTCGGGCAGGTTGCGATACTGCTGTTTAAGAGCGGTTAGACCGCCACCCCCGCCGCCGCCTGCCCTCACGCCTCACACACATTCCCGGGGCGGACGGCGTCCCGCAAGAGCCACTACCGCCGCCTACAGCGTGTACGCATCGTTTCCAGCCCTCGCATGCATGCATACATGCATGCACATGCACCGGACAGCGCACAGCGCACGCACGCATTCACGCACGTGCGGCTCTCGCATTTCATCATTTATTTTTTATTTAAGTTTATTTATTAGTTTATAAATCCACTTTATCTTTCGAGTTAGCCGATGATCCCTTGCGAGGAACGCGCGTGCGTATTTGAGTGTATGTATGCATGCGTGTACGTGTGCATGCGTGCACACTTGCACGCTCGGGCGACGTACGGTGGGCGGCCGGCCCGCTCCCGACGCACCGATATGTTACGTGTTAGCTACTTTTAAGACCGTTTAGGTGGGTAAACATTCACTTCTAGTGTATTTATATTAAATAAAATTTTAGTTAATTCCTAGACTTATATAAACCTAGCATAGTCGAGTCATATGTTAGTACTTATCTAAATTTATTGTTTTATTTCTTTGTTGATACGTTCACAGGAGATATTTTTCAATACTTCTAAAAATTATTAAACTTTCTTACAAACCACTTTGTAGTTTTCTTATTCACATTACATTAATAAGCAAGCCACTCACGCGGTGTAGGCATTAAGTTCCGGATTTACTTGTAAGTTTGGCGACACGGATTTCATAATACTATTATACTTTTTCTGTCGGCACCCATAGACATCATGTATATGCGTACCCTCCTTTCGTCCCCTACAAAATGGGCCACCGGCTACCCATCGCACGGAACGCGTCGATATAGCTATCGCTAGCGGGGGCGACGTGAGCGAGAGGTAGGTAATCGCCGCTCGTGCCGGCCCCATTCGGTGGCAATGCAGGCTGGCATGGCAACGTAGAGCAGCCGTAAGCACAAGGACGCAGTTGTTAATATCTAACACTTTATTGAAAGCTACAACAAACTAGGATCAAAACACTCGACGCGGGTCGCGGGGCTTGCGTCGTCGGTCCTGCCGCGCGGAGCCGCTCGGAGTAGGAGCGCTGCACTGGAGAATACCGGTTGAGTGCCTCTGTAATTGTAAAATGTATGAAATATGTATCTCCTCCCTTTCATTGTACGTCGGAGATGGAAATGTGAAGTCACCGGCGGCCAATGCCGATCCCACGGCGTGAATATGTGAAAACTCTCTTAATGAAATGTAACGGGGCGTTAGCAGCAAGACCAGTCGCTTGATCAGATGTAATGAACACTACAATCACGTTGATAAAGTGCGGCCCGACTGACAATTACACGCCATATTCTTCTTCAAAACATCCAGACGTACGACACTTGGTTCTATTATATATCAAGTAAATTGAGTTGGCATGCGTGTCCTTGTGTATTTTGTGTGTAAAAATGTACAGAGCGGAAGTCTGTATCTAACACTATCGACATGAACTCAAGCAATAAAAGCGTAATTGGCTTGTCGCTCAGTGTACGAGCTTACAACTGCCTTTCGTCTGCGGTCGACGACATCAGACGCACCTGACTGTGCGGATTTCTATGCGTGGCTTGCTTCCATTACAATAAGTAAGAATGTAACGAGCAATGTGGTATGCACATGGACAATTTAATTTGTTTCCAGAGTCGCCCACTCAAAAAGGATGTTTCCGCAGGTAAGTAGGTATAAAGTTAGCACGTAGGTACTTGGTGACCTTTGCGAAGGCTGAGCTATTGGTCCTCGCACGTGTTCAAGCACGATATGTTGAATTGTTAGTTTTATCGCGTTTGTTCACGAACACCGCATGTACTGCATCGGCCATGAGCATAAACTATTGGCCTCTAGCCCGCTCTAAATCAAGTTTTCTAACACGACTTCGATGTGCTACTATCAAATAAGTGCGGAAAATGTATGGTTTAGGAAAAGAATAAAATAAATCTCTTTCATCATCCTGAATACTGATATAAGAAATACCTGACCCGCAGAGGTAGTGCCATGCTACGTCATAGTCGAAATGGACTTGTACGACCTCCCTTCTCGCAGGGGCTACCCTGGAACTAGGAATATTTCATTTTTAGGATTACGTAGCCAACGCTTACCCCATTAGGGAATTGTCGTAAAGATGTGTTGTGTGTTGTTGTTACGAAGTCAAATGGTAAAAAACGAAACCCAGTTTCGTCATGTCCGTTTAACCGTCCGTATGTTAGAGATTTTATTTCTCGGAGATTATGCGTAGGTAGAAACCGCAACAAATATTAATTCTAACGCCATACTGCATAGGTACCTAGTATAGGTACAACTGAGGGATGATGTTTTTTTTTCGAAAGGGCATGGCCGTGCGAGGTGTTGTTGGATATATCTTTCTCAATGAATACCCATTTAGAAAGATACATATTCAATTAACATTTAGAGAGATTACAAACAGAGTTGTCTATGAAAATTTTTTGATTATGCTTACACGAGATACATAGCTTTTGAACTAGCAACCGGATTTTTATTGTATAGTTGCAAACGAACAATCGGTGCAGTCATAGCAGATTTGTATCCGTCCTTCCCTTCACACAATGGCCCTTGTAGTCACAAGGGTCTGTGTTGAGAAGCTATCACGTGAGCCAGATGTACCTCCACCAACGTGCCGGCCAAATGCAGGCAGAACTACATCCTACTCGGCCACAAAATCTGTGGCCCACGCAGGTCTCAGCAGGATAATATGCTGGTATGTTCTCTGCGCGCAGGCTTCGCGAGGCTGTATCCGCCGGCGTTGTATTTACGAGTGTAATCGACACTTCAGTTGCTTGGTTACGTTAGATAACAAGCAGATGATAAGTCTGTGCGAGGTTTCGAGCAAATATACATACTTGTATAGTTAATCGAAGGTGTCAGGCCAGAAACATTTAATTATACATATTATACATATTATACATATTATACATATTATTCCTTTAATTTATTTATATTAATACAGTTATTTATGTTAATAAACATTTTGCACGCATACAGTACTAGTGCTGAACTAAACGCGGGAGGTGTTAAGTTACCTGAGCACGGTCTTTGTTATTCAGTCCGCTTGCTGTGTTCACTTGGCACGTATCAGTATTGGCTCAGAGAAAGGCTGGAAATGGTGTGCTTCATACCTCTACATGCTGGGGACGGGCTAGGTGGGTGGTAAGATACAAACAATGGCAGCTCCAGAGCGTGACTCGAGTTTACTCGATAGAACGTACATGATTCTGAAGTGAACGGTGCACAGACATAAGGGAGGTAAAGACAAGTGACGGCCGAAATCACATCTGCGAGATAACTTTTATCGCCAGTCTTGGAAGGAATTAATGGAAAACCTGCAAGGCCATCCAAACAGAATCCTCTCCTGTATTTACCTCCGCCTGACTACGACGCGTACGATGCGTGCTTCCACTAGTTTACACGTGCTCAACGTTGACGTCAGCAGACAGCAGTAGGCTTGTTGTTGTAGTTATTTGCCCGCGTAGGCGTTATCAGCGCAGTTCAAGTGCGCGTCTATAACTAGAGACTGGCTGAGGTCTAAGTCATGATCAGCGCACAATTACGCAGGGCATTTAGGGTTGCCATCTGTAGCCAAATATGTAAAAAATGGAACTCTTAGTTTTGTCATGTCCATCACTTTGGCTACCTACTAGATGTCTGAAATCCGAATGGTAAGTGTAATTATTTTATGAAAAATAAACAGGTATATATAAATGATTTAGGACGGCCATGCATAGGTACATGTTACAGCTGAGGGATGTAAAATTGTCTTCAGAGAACAGCCGTGAGAGGTACCATTAGGTAGGTGAACTACTGAGAGAAAAAATAAAAAAAAATGTGATATATCAACGGTTAGAAGGATATAGGGCATAGGCGACAAAAACCAAATTGTTCGGGAGAGCAGTTTATATTTACTGTCCTACCTAGTTCTAGAATAAATAAAATAAAAGCGTTAATTGTTATTTTTAGGGACGTGATTCAAAGTTGTTTCATGTAGTTTAATGTCGCTTAGATCATGCGGTCTTATTTTTTATGAGGTAATTCAGCATAACTTGCACCTAAAGAGAAAAGAAGAGTATAGGAAACTTAGCGACACAAGATATTCTTCACCAAAAGTTACTATTGCTGAAACACCAAGCCTGTAGGGTAACATTAATAGGTAAAAACGGACAAGTGCCGGTCTACATAACAACATGTAGAAAAGGTAACTTGGTATTTCAGCCTACTGACATACATCGAGAGGCAGATGAGAACATCCAACATTGGCATTACGTTAGCATAGTGTAACCTGGATAATTCGCCTTTAAAATAAGAATAAATTGACTGCAAAATATTTAAGAATGTATGTCATCACTAAATAATAAATAAATGAATGAGTATGTCGGTACGTGAGTATTTCGGTACGTGAGTATGTCGGTACGTGAGTATGTCGGTACGTGAGTATGTCGGTACGCGAGTATGTCGGTACGCGAGTATGTCGGTACGTGGGTATGTCGGTACGTGAGTATGTCGGTACGTGAGTATGTCGGTACGTGAGTATGTCGGTACGTGAGTATGTCGGTACGTGAGTATGTCGGTACGTGAGTATGTCGGTACGTGAGTATGTAGGTACGTGAGTATGTCGGTGCGGGAGTATGTAGGTACGTCAGTATATAGGTACGTGAGTATGTAGGTTTTTTTTTCGGAGGGACCTAATGCTGGCTGGCGGCGCTAGTCCAGCCTCAACAGTTCGACTGACTACGAAGACTTTTTGTCTTCAGGTTTAGGGGGACGATAGGGGGACAGACCCCCCTC
>JAFELO010003106.1:0-11142 GCA_017140195.1 Eumaeus atala
CTTACTAATAACTCACCTGAAAAGAGAAAGAACATTTAAAGCTATTTCTTTTCCAGCCCCTATTTATTGAATATTCAAATTATAATTCATTTCTTATTTGATCAACATAACCTTATTATTAGTATTTACGAAGTAATTAATGATGTACCATCTCATGTTGGTATTGTTGGCAATGATGTGGTTGATGCCTTGGCAGGTGCAGCACAAAACGAGCGTACCTTCGTCAGTTTAAATTCAGTCATAACATCTTAAATGATAACAGTTAAATACCAGTTAGTCAATCACTTTGTACTAGGACTTATTATCTCCGTGGTGCATAACAGTTGGGCCTCACCTGGCTGTACTTTCTTTACTTGGCTTGTACAAATCTCCCGCTTCGATTGGGGAGGGAAACTGGATTTTTTTCCCACTCCTCCCATTTTCATCTTATTAAATTCGTTGCGGGTCCGAAGACAGTTTTAGCTATTCCCTCGAGCTCCCTGCGATCATATGAAGGGGTCATCAGTGGTCGCCGCTGTCGATCCTGGCGATACAGGAGTTGCAGCGGTGGGATTTTTCGCAGTGGACGCCGCTGTCGATCATGGCAATACAGGAGTTGCACCGGAGGGATCTTTCCCACTGGACGCCGCTGTCGATCCTGGCGATACAGGAGTTGCAGCGGTGGGATCTTTCCCAGTGGACGCCGCTGTCGATCATGGTGATACAGGAGTTGCAGCAGTGGGGTCTTTCCCAGCGGACGCCGCTGTCGATCCTGGGGATACAGGAGTTGCAGCGGTGGGATCCTTCCCAGTGGACGCCGCTGTCAATCATGGCGATACAGGAGTTGCAGCGGTGGGATCTTTCCCAGTGGACGCCGCTGTCGATCATGGCGATACAGTAGCAGCAGCAGTGGGAAAGATTGGCGGGCCAAGCCGTATTAAAAAAAAACTCTTGATTTAATAATTTTGTAGGATCTATTGAGGAATGGGATAAATACTGCCAACAAATTTCAAAGAACTCTGGTACTTGGTATAGGACCTTTGTTAACACACCACCCAAGGTAGGGTACCTTGGTAGGCTCTTGGATACGAAAATCAGCAATGGAGATTTAACGCTCTGTTTTCGCATTCGTTCCAATCACATTCCACTGAATAATCTTCTTTTCCTTATGTGTAAAATGACCAAGTCTAACAGTGCAACGTGCAACTGACATGAAGACTTATATCATCTCTCATAGAATGTGATAGAAACGAATTTCTCCTACAAGAATTTATGATGGACACTAAATGTAATAAAGCTGAACTTTTTACTTTTATACATAATATGTCATCTCTAATTTTAGAAATTAGAAATGGCATATTATGTATAAAAAAGAAATCTCATTAGAATATTTTGTTATCCATTCGGTATATATAAGGGATTTCGAGTTTAGTTTATAATTATTTTTTTCAATAGATGTAAGGCTGACTTAAACATATGATGTATATAGCCTTTAAATGAAGATAAAAAAGAGACTTAACATTCATATTTTGCATCCTATGTTATTTATTCAATGTGACGTACGGATCCCTAGATTTAAATAAGTTTACATATAAATTATTAAAAACAAACATACATTAAAGGAAGTTTAAATTAAAATGTTTTATTCCACTACCGGTATATGTTTTGTAATGTGGTAGAGATGCTGACTTTTTCTGGCCCATGTTTACTCTGTAAATTGAAATGGATATTTTGTCTATAATTGGATAGAGTCCTATTTTCGTGTTCAATCGATTTCCGTTTTTAATATATACAGAATCTCTAACTTTTAGGTCATAATATTTTCTGTTTTTATCAAAGCTTTGATTATTAATGTGATTTTATACTATTTTCTAAGACTATTTTCGGTCTCTTATTAGATGGTTTTGTTATCATTGGTTTCAGCTCATCTGGAAAAATGTCCACATTTTCCTCTCTCCCATTATGTTTTACTCAAGTTGCCAAAGACCACACTCCAATTAGATATGATTACTAGTTTAGAACTAAAATGTTTCTTACTGAGGCTGCGGTGACCAGACAGAAGCTGAGAGATCTAATGGTCAACTACTAACCAGTGTTTCGATAATCGATCCCACATGCATTTGAGAAGGTCATCAAAAAGCAGTCCTTTGGTTGTGTTAGACCAGCGGTCTTGCCATTCATCAATTAACTTCTGCGTCGTCACGTCTACCGGATTAAGTAGTTTTGTAATCTTCTTTCTATCTTATTTATTATATATAAACTAGTTTGATACGGACCAGAGTACCGGCGCCAAGTGTTCTCTTGGAGCTACTCAAATATGAATAGTCACAAGGCGCTGTAGCCCCCTCCCCCTCCTATCCTCGATCCGCAGGCACTCGTCTGCAGCGCTTCTTCAATATTTAATCGACACGTGTGCTACTCTTAGTGAACCGAATATAAATATTAAGTCAGTTGGTAAATACCGCTGGAGCTATGTTAGTAACACTGTACACAATACACAGACCACAGCACACCGGGGCAAGTACCGCTCCCTGAGCTGTTTCTGTACTCTCTCTCAGTGCGGGAACTGCGCGTCTGCATATACACGGTGGTCCCGCGTCCACCTTTATCTCATATTTGTTTTCGCTCAAGGTGTCAGAACAAGGTGTGCATTTTGTTTACAAATAACTCTGGCAACTGACCGCCCCACTACCAAACGACATACATGCAACAACAACTACACTGCCGATAACCCATTTAGTAACAAAATAATAGATCACGTCAAAGCAGTAACGCCAGACCTTTAACATATGTATAGGAGGCCTGCCACAAGGAGGCCAACTTCATTAGAGCTAAGATTTACTTTTTACCGACGAAAATGGGATCGACCATTCTAGCACGACGCACCGCGATGCGACGCGATGTCGTGTGTATGTAGCTGGATCAGCAGGCTCGGTACTTAGACTCGCAATGTTTAGATGGGGTACTGAACCTGCTAAATATTTATATTTCCACTATCTATGTACACATTAGGTTTATTTTAAACAAAAACATTCCATTCTATTAAAAGAAATGTTTGTATGGACTATTTGACTATAATGTAATAAAGTGAAATAACCAGAAATTAAAATTATTTCTAATACATATAATCTATCGCCATATTTCATGGTTAGGGGCAACTTGCATCCAGAGAATCAGAAAGCTGAAGTGGTAATAGGCAGGCCATATTGCTAGCAGAACCGATACCCGTTGGGGAAGAAAAGTTATCGAGTGGCGGCCCGCACCGAAAGACAGGCAAGTAGGTTATGTAGGCGGGGAGCTACTGGAAGTTATTTATAAATGTTAAAATAAGAAAAAAAAAAATAATCTGAGGCCCGATCTGAGAAAATAATAATCAAGACACGGACAATTATTTTACGAAGTCGGCTATAGTCCGCTGTGAGTCTACTATGAGTCCGCTGCGAATCCGCTACAAGTCCGCTATGAGTCCGCTATGAGTCCGCTATGAGTCCGCTACTACTCCGCTACTACTTCGCTGTGAGTCCGCTACGAGTCCGCTATTAATACGCTATACACAATTTGTCCACTAAGTTTTTGTTGTGAATATCCGACCCCAATTGGACATAGCTATTTAGTAGATTTTATCCGAGCACTTCAACAGCGAGTATCATGAATTCTAATTACACTGATTTTTATGTCTTAAGCTTACGCGAATGTGTTACAATAAAACTACTTCTACGGAATTTTGAAATTCAATTGTACCCCTTTAAACGTAGCCGTTTGTCCCTGCGTTTGATTTAAAGTGAATTATTGTGTGTAGCGGCAAGTGTCAACGACAGATATTACTTATGATAAAGTCATCACACAGAGGGCCCACTATTAGAGCTTCCCTACGGCGCTGTGGCCCCTCGCTACGCCACTGCTCCTTACTACTCTGCTGCTGACGAGGATCACACATGCGCACGCATGACACACCCAATCACTACTCACCGCAGTCACAACACACCATACGACAGGCCCTAAACAGGCCTACATTCCCTCCCTGAGCCCATAAGCCACGATGGCAAACCCGCAAATTTATTGCGACCCCGTTACCAAAGGAATAGTTGTCTCCTCGCGATCGCACCCGGGTCATGAGGTTCGCCTCGGTACCCGTAGCCCTCGCAGATCATCTGCGAAGATGACCAGGAGTAGTACTCTGCTGCAAAACAGCATCCCTAGTTATCAGCACGCAGCGCAACATGCCGGAGCTGTTAAAGTTGCGTAGCCAGGAGTTGTCTTGGAGGTCACCGGTCGTGTACCTCGGGTGCATCATTGATCGCGCGCTGCAGATGGACACGCATGTTGATGGAATGATCAACCAGCTGAGGGCAATCCGCGCCTTACTGCGACCAGTGCTTGCATTCGAGCTTCCACTACGCACGAAACTGGGGATATACAAGACTTACATTCGATCGCGACTCACTTACGCTCCCCTGGCGTGGTACGTGCTCAGTGCCCGGCAGAGCATAACCCTGCGAGTAATCACTATCGGTGAGTTTATGGCCCGATTGTCTCGAGGCATGTCCAGTGCCGCGGACAATAGACCGCACGCCCACCTGAGTTACCTGGTGCCGCTACACGCGCGACCACCCGACGGGCGGCCGTACCCGCGTGGACTCGTATCCCGTGTTCCACCAAGCGGAGAAGGGTCCTCGGCCCCGGCAATCAGGACGAGGATCATTCATTCACATACATAACCCACATCACACTTGGACATCATCACATCACAATACCCACCACACCTGCAGGCCAGTAGGCCGCGGTCACAACCCCACCTTCAGGCCATATGGACTCCACACCTAGGTGCGCAACAACCCACCACCATCAGGGAGAGACTCTGCTGCTACTTGTTACTCTATCGTCAGTCACTACACAACTGCCACTCGCTACTCTACTGCCATAACCCATTCGGCTGAAAGGCAGCTTAACGGGACTATATATTATAGAAAGGAATATATCTTACGCTATCATCCTGCGGTAATCTTCATTCATCCTTTTAAGAAAGTCCCCTAGTTATATCCGGAAATATGTGTAATGCTAAATAGTTTCTTTGTAGTTGTTCATTATTGGCTGACAACATACGGATATGGGCTGTGGCTCGTCGTTAAAGCAAGAAAAAAAAAACAACGAAGCAATAATACAACCCGGACTTTAAACATTGTTGAGTGTTTAGCGGCGTCTGGAAATAGTTCGCTTGTGTCGGCTCCGGGCACGGACCGGAACAGCACTCACTGCGCAGTGCTACATCCGTCCTCTGCTGTATATTTGGTACCATAAAACGCGCCGTATAGCCGCGCCGCGGGCCTGCTCGAGGGACGTCACAACTTTGTTTGGATGAGAGGTATATACGAGGAATATTGCTCGTAAATACTGAACTTGATCCCTGATCTGCCCACTGTTGACCATGCTGAGGCTGGGAATCGTCGAGGAATGTTAACAATTTAACGTCATGTCGTTGTATATTCTCTCGTCGATGACCACCTATAGCAATACAATAAAGCTGTATTCTTCTATTCGCTTCCGTTGCGATATATAATTTCTTTTTTAAATAAATTTATATGACATTGAATTGATATTAAATGACATTAACTTGAAACATTTAAAATTGACAAAATAGCTAAATTCAAATAATTATTGGCGAAAAGTGCACTTCAGCCACTACTTGAGTGCGTCTACACGCACGGTCTCTACAACACTTAGCAGACCACTACGGCACTCATGAACGGCTGTTAATATTTCTGTCGGATTCGTATGACACGATGGAAGTGGTGAGTAGTAACGGAATAAGAGCAACGTCGGGGGCGCATGTAGTTGTGTAGTCAATTTACATCGGCTCGTTACTCCATCGCTTGAGCCAAGTCGCGGACTGTAGGCAGCTACGATACCCGTACGTGACCTCTACCTCCCTGGAGCTGTGACGGGCCAGCTCTCCAGCAAAACGCCACGTGTACTAGCCCACCTGAGCCAACACGTGGCACTTGAGTGACGCGCAGCTGCCATGACATTGTCTTCTTTTATCTTCAAATACTGTGGTAATTTCTAAAAAAACAACACTACAGTATTCCTTTTTTTTGGTTCCGTACCTTACAAAAGAAAAGGAATTGAATCCATAATGGATCACTTCGATCTCCGTCTGTACGTCTATCAATATCTTTTTCTCAGAAGCGTGTGGAAGGACCAAGGTGAAAATTACATCAATTACTAACCACAGTAGTCTGAAACCGCTGACATGGCCTTTTCTTACCTAGATTGCATGATTTTTTGCTAAAGATTTAGAAAATATGTAGCTGTTCTTTTAGTCACAATTCAAATGGGGGGCAGTGACCTGTCTATAGTCTGCGCCGAGAACTGCCGAGTGATGAATAATGTATGTTCATTATCATCGAGATTGTGTAAGCCCTTGCAGATGAGCAGCCTGCATTATTCATCAGGCAGATGCGACTGTACAACCGCGCGCCTAGCTGGAAACTGCTGGAGCTTGTCACCTGTACTTACGTCTGAGACGCTAAAACGAAAAAATAGCGTTTCCTTTAAGCGCTGTTTCTTGTTAGTTGTGTTCATTAAAGTTAGAAATTTTGCCGACGGAGCGCGTAGCTTTTCTATTTAGTAGACACCTAATATAGGAACACTCCCCATAGAAATATGATAAAAGACGTAAAGCGAACCGACATCTCCTCATAGGACCAAAGAATCGAGGTGTACGAAAATAACTTGGTCGTCCACGATTCGGGTCGCTCTACGTTGTATGCGGTCAAATGAAACGAGCTGATATTGCGGGGCCCCTGCTCAAGTATGCGATCAATACTCCATATGCGGTCGAACCTGCGCCTTGTAAAGTTGCGGACGTTGGGCTGGATTGAAGTAGTGCTAAGCTAAGCTAATTTAGCTTCGGCAAATTCCAAATGACCACGGAACTGAACGTTACTCGATATGTCGACACCAGGTATTCTGGTATGTGTTCTGAAAACGAGGAGATACGACGAAGGGTGACTTTTTAGTGATAAACGCGCAAACTAGTTTTAAATGGGACTGAATTTAGTCTGCACCATTCCGAAACTTTGAATAACAAATCCTCGACTTTAGGCGCAAGCTGGTTCCGATACTCGTAGACGTTTTCCCGCGAAATATTGGCACGGCCAGTGTAACAAGCATCCCCAGTACTATCGTCTGCGTAACAATAAAGGTACAAGTTTGCAGCATGTCATTGATATGCAGAGGAAACAGCGTAGGAGACAGAACACAGCCTTGGGGGACACCAGCGTTGACAACACAATTTCCCGTGAAGTCCGTGTGAATAGAGCTTAGAAAGGAGCGCTTTGTGCCAAACCCGATCAAAGGCCTTCGGTACATCAAAACTAACCGCCAATGCCTACCTTTTGTTTCCACTGCCTCCGCCCAACGGTGCGTTAAATAAATTATAAGATTCTCAAAATAAATTACAAGATCACTATTTATTCGATGATCTTCTAGGTATTGCAAGAGTCGGCAGCTGATAATTGATTTCATAATTTTGGAAAACAAAGGGGTGCAATAGGTTGGTAGTTAGATGGATCGGAGCGGTCACCTTTTTTAAAGATCGAGGGCACTAAAGCTGTCTTCCAAGAGCTGGGGACTACGTTAATTGAGTAGGAGAATCGTAAAAGGCACGTCAATACCAGTATCGAGTAACCACACCGAGGGGTAGTAAGCGGTGGAGTTCCCCAATCATCCAAAAGAAGAGTGCCACCAGAGGCGGCCAGCGAGGTTTTATATTTGTAGCTTCATACAATTGTTACAGATTTATATTTGGTTGTATTCTCCGATGAACCAATATCAAGTATGGTTATATATATATATATATATATTTCGGAACTGTGCATACATATATATATATATATATATATATATATATATATATATATAAATAATTGCATAGTTAATAATATTGCATATTTGCCGGCCATGCCACCCGCGAAGACTCCCCCCCAGCGGCGGGCGCTCTACTGGTGGACGGCTGAATTGTCCGGCCTCCGGGCCGCGTGCAACGGGGCCAGGAGGCAGTACACCCGGAGCAAAGAAAACGAGGTCAACAAACAATTTACCTCAAACGATGTACTATAAGGGCTGTGCAGTTTCTGTTGCGGCACATATCGCCAATCTATTTAGTGACCACTTTGCTCAGTTTTAGAGCCTACTAGCTCAAACTTAATAACTATAAGTAGCACTAGCACTTCCACTTGTTGCCCCAATAAATATACATTCCGTAGAAATTACTGAAGATATTGTTTTGAAATATTTAAATAAAGGAGCGGGTTCTTATGAGATTCATCTGATAATATTTATTAAATGTTCCTCTGTATTAGCTTTTCCTTTAACAATTTTATATCAGAAATCTTTAACACAAGGAACTGTTCCTGTGATATGGAAAACAGCCTGGATAACTCCGGTACCTAAAGGACAAGCCAGACCTCACAACGAACAATACCGCGGTATATCTAAATTGTGTCAGTTCGGAAAATTTACATGTCATTCTGCTAGGCGAGACTTGGCTGAAACCGACGCAGAGCCTCCGGCTACCGAACTATGTCGCGAATCGGAGGGACGAGGTGTCGCCGAGCGGCAGACCGTACTGACGTACGGCTGTGCTTCTTCGGCGGGACGTCGTCCACGAAATAGTCGTTCACATGGCGGGGGAGGAACTTAGGATCTACGCGGCGTACAGACTTCCCGGGAACAGCTTTGACCTAGGCGATGACCACAACGTGCTGGGGAACAGTGGCCAGGATATGTTGGTCTTGGCGAGCTTTCGGATAACCATGCCTCTGGCTCTGGCCTCCCTAATGTAGGCCTTACACTTTCGGTCATTGGCCGTGTGAGGTACCTTGCAGTTGAGGCAGGTCGGGATCTCTCGGCAGCGGGCAGTCCCGGACTGCGTGGACGCCTCCGCAGCGAACGCACCGAATCTCCCGATGGCAGTGTGCAGAAAAGTGTCCGAAGAGCTGACATCTGTGACACTGGGGTGGTCCCTGTCTGCCCTTCCACCCTTCCACGACTACTCCGGGCATGCAGAGGAGCTCTTTCACTTCGTAGAGGTGTCCGAATACCTCTCTGTTCAGACGCTCGAGCTGCACTACAAGCAGCCGGGTCTCCCGCCTCTCGAAGGTATCTAATAATACTATTTCAGACCGCGTTCCGAACCAGAACGAGAGGGCTGGGGAGAGACAGATATTCCTAGAGAGCGTGAGAGAGTAGCCATTGGGCAGAGTCGAAATTTACGCGGGTGCGAACGTGTGGCACAGCAAGTGACAAGTATTATAAAGAACGTTGTGCAGTTATGGACGTCACTGGAAACAACTCAACTGCATGTAATACTAACTGGAACTCGTAAATAACTTTCGGAACTGTGCATATAGAATTTTTATGGCCCCGGTTTAAATGTTAATATAATTTGTGTTGGGAAGTGACTAAGTAATGAAGTGCAGGCAGGCAAGTGTAGGATACAGCGTCGCGGTTGGCGGAAATGTGTTTGAAATATTCATACAAACCAATACGAACCCTCTTTGTAAAATAGAATATAAAGTCGCGGGGGAAAGGAAAATAGTTCTCATTAATATTTCAAGGGGATATAATATAACCACCCAACCAATGTATAAAACCGGCTCATCGCATACGTTTATTGTATGCGAGCCTCTTAATTAATTTGAGTATTAGTTGTTATAGCGGCAACAGAACTACACTATCTATAAAAAAATAGCTCTCTAGCTATACTGTATCATGAAATACAGCTTGGTGATGGACAAACAGACTTACCACTTATTAAGGATTACGTTTTAGCAAATCAAATTGCATTACAACAAGGAGGCCAAATAAAATTTTCAAAACTCTTCATAGGACAGCAATAATCAACTGTTTGTGCACCAGCTTATTGATAGCGACAGTGAAACTTCCTCTGATTGTGAAAGAGCTCCGACTGTCCACGTAGTGTTCCTACGAAAAAACCGATCAAAGCAATAAGGGAAAGAATTGGAAGATATCCTGTACTTTCTGATAAGAGATTTTTTCTCGGGGTATGAAGATAGAACCTAGAACCATGTCGCGATTTGAAAAGATGATCAAACCTGAAGTGTATAAGAAATGCAAAGGTCATTTCATAACAGAGTTAGACTTCATTAACAGAGAGGAATAGGGTAGTAAAATCTTTTGATTTTCAGAAGTTCTTTTGAACTGCTTAGGCGGTACGCGAAGGTACACAGAAAAAAATTGTTACAACATTTTCTAATCCCTTAACAATTTTTGAGTGATTGATATAAACATTGATAAAAACAAATGAGTGATTGATATATTCGAACATTGTTCAGATTAAACCTCCCAACTAGTCCACAGAGTATATCGTGAGCATTATCCGGCTTCAGTGATGGTTTGGTGGGGTTTTAGCAGTGAAAAGCCATACTTTGAACCTAAATTTATCTAGACATCAGCATAAGTGTATCAATATATCATCATCGAATAGGTATTTAAGCTCTTTGACTATGTTCTATAATCAAAAATGCTCATTTAGTAAGACTTGCCGTCTCCAGAATCTCGAATCTAATCCGCTGGATTATGACTTATGGTATGTTTTAGAGATTAGATTAGGTTCGCTGTTTGAACTCTGTTCCACTTGTTTCAAACATTTAAGGGTTCACGGGTGCATGACAACTCCTACAAGTCAACAAACTAATATTTGTGGTTGTCTGTAGTCATGCTGTTGTGTTATGAATGATTAAAAATGTATTTGTTATTATTGCGGCTTCAGTAAATCAATGTATGGATATATCACGTTTCAATATAACCCTGCACAAAAACCCTGTGACAGGCGGAGGGATCGGCTGGGGCTGCGGAGGGGGGGGGGGAGGCTTCTCTCATCACACCAGTATAACGTGACAGATAATCATCTCGTGCACTTTGTGAGTGTCCCGTTGTTAGTAGTCGAGATGGGGTAAGGAAGCGTAACGTATATACGTACACGAATGTTGATGGGCGTCCAGATCCCGCACGAGCTCCAGCTGGGCCTCCTCCTTTTCTCGGCAAATGGCCTGCTGCAGGATCTTCACCTTCTCCACGTAGACCGTGCGCAGCCTGTCGTCCCTTTCGACGTCCTGGGATCGTCTCCGCCTGCTCCGG
>JAFELO010003123.1:1920-18216 GCA_017140195.1 Eumaeus atala
TATTATTTTACCGCACAATCTTTATATTACACATTCTAATCTCTTCCTATTTTAAATATTTTAACTTCAACTACACTCGTTTTTATTTGTTACACATTGTCGTTGTAAGCGATCTAAATACCAAGTGAAGCGTTATTTATTGATAACACTTGCGAGGTCATTTGAGTTTGGACCCGGCATTACGATCTAGCTTACTGCCCTCTTATACCTAACATGATCATATCTTTCTCCCTATCTTTAAGTAACGTCTTAATAAGAGATTTGTACACAGAATACTTATATCATACTTATTTTGTCTACCTCACCAGGGCAATTAATTTAAGTACCCACAAAAAAATATTTAATTACTTATATATTATTACTGTTATGCATAATAGTATGAGTAGCCGGTGGTCTTTGGGGGGGGGGCGTAACAATCATTCGAATGTCCATGGGCATCGGTAGTCATCAAAAGGCTTCGATTTCTCGTTTGCCCCCTTATACCATACAAAAGATGTGTTCACTATTTTAGTATTGCTTTTAATAGCGATTTCCTAAGTGATCGGTGAATACCTAATTCAACACAAAGTGTTATTTTATTTTTTATATATTTTAATTAGAATTCTTCAATTAATAGAAAAAAATAATTATAATCAGTGGTACACCTGAGTACGTGATGATAGCTAGTCTGTTGATCGAGATAGGTTTTCGATTGAGATAATTGCCTTGCCGATAAGCACTTAGATATTCTGATTGCGAACACGCAGAGTTTGCCTATCGATGGTACAGTGATATGAACCAAAAATCCGTGAGACGGGAAGGATAAAAAATAAACTATATAAAACGAGAAGATTGTGATATGTGATACTTACCGTGTCATATTGTATTGTATAAGTCATTGCCATTAGGTAGTTAGTTGATAAGAAATAAAAAAAAATAAGTATACCAAAATAAAACCCGACTGCATGAAATGTTACAAAACTAAAAAGAAAAAAAGCCGCTTCTACAGTCGAGTCCCTTTATTTATCATGAAGATTTTTGCCACAAATTTATGTGGGTCCACTCGTAATTGCATACCTATATCATGTGGTCCTCTCATGTTTTCAATGGGCCCTGCGTTGCCCCAAGAACCAGTTCAATCTTAAAGCCTTATCACACTAGCGGATGGCGAACGGATTCTCAGCGGTGCGGGTAGTCCTTCAAGTAGTATTGCAGAAAATTGTTGTTTTTTTTAATGAAATGTAAAAAAGTATTGAAAATTTCATTAAATATTTATATTTTATAAAGCTTATTTTAAACTGTTTTAACATATAATCTGTTGTATTTTTATCACAAATGTTTTTGTTACTCGTAGATAATCGCATATAAATACAAATGTAACGTCCCTAGGACGATGCGTACACATGTGTTTTCGGTAGTTTACCCAATATTGGCTCTTGTTTTAATTGCGATAAAGTTAATAAATTATAATTATATGGCATGGTTACTCAGAGTTAGTCATGTTGCATTGCAGCAGAATTGGGCTCCATGTTCATTGTATTGTTATGTTTATTTACAGTTATAGTTTTGTTTTTTTTTCGGATATACTTCTGTTTTTGTGCCGTCATATTATAATTTCCAACGAAGATGTTTGGAATATACATTGACAGTAAACATACAGTACCTAGGAACTACTTTACTTAATATACATGTACCTACACTAATACTATAAGGCAAAGTTTCTAACTTCATTTGATGTTAGGGTTCATGCTAGGAAATACTGATCTGATCATGAAATTCTCTCACTGACGAGAAGTTTCATTATTCAAGAGTAACTTAGTCTAGACTTTGATCCCCACCACGGTTCAAGCCTTGTCGTGGCGGTAGGGCTCAGTAGCCTGGGGTAAACCCAGACACATTAGGCGAAGCCAATTGAACCTAGGATTCAATTGCTCTGATTTGCTCTTATTGCTCTTTGTACCCCTCTTATAGTAAATTTTACGCGGGTGATATCGCGAGTCCCGCGGGGCGTGTGACTTCTTTCAATATGCAGAAACATTTTGTTGGTGTTTTGAATTCCTCCTAGTTTGTAAGTTAACTTTGTAATTGAACGCTGTGTGTTTTCCGAATAAATCAAAATAAATAAATACACATCGATATTTTCGCTACACCAGTACAGCATTATTATTATTATTATTATCACAAAATAAATAAAGGAAATGAGCCTTACAGTAGTGGCATATGATGTGAAACACGATCTGACATTTTATTGTGTACCTACTGTAATATATGCAGTTAAGAACACTAAAGAGAGAAGTCAGTTCTGTGATTAAGATGAAAGGCTGGTGAAGGCAATATTCACAAGTTTTAAGTTAAGTATTCAACGGAGTAAATGAGAAAGTAAAGACAACTACCGAAGCCTATAACTATTAACCTGCACAGTTTTCATACAGACAGACAAAGTGACTTCTTTTCCCCCAATAGGCCTTGAGCTACTCACAAATCGCTCGAAACGCCACAGTATAGATGTGACTTTACCGCGGTAAACATAATGTCATTTTTTATTAGTATAGATATTGTTGATCCTTTTCCACACGAAGTCGACTCGGTCATACCTCACTGTCAACGTTCCTTCGTGATGTTTTGTTACCGTTGTTTGCCTTGAACTCGCTTCTAACCCGGACGCCAGTCGAATATAAATTTTTCTGCACGTTCTTAAATGTTCACATATACACATCATCGTCATTATCAGACCTTATCGGTCCACAGCTGAACATAAGCCTCTTTCAATTAACGCCCAGACCTGCTATTTGCATCCATCCCGGACCGGCTACTGCACGGAGATCGTCTGCCCGCCTGGTGAACGGTTGACCAACACTTCGTTTTTCTAAACGCGGCCTCTACTCCTAAGCCCTAGCGACCCATCTGTCATCTTATCTTCTGAGTCCGTGACTAGCACATTGCCACTTCAGCGAACTTATTCTTCGCGTGATATGGGAAACTGTAGTTCTCTGACTTCGTTACGATTTCTATCGGACAAAGACACCTTGCCACACACAGCCAACATGCACATATTTTACATAATTTTTTTATCTCATGAGATGGTCACTGGGTCTTTTTGTCTAGTAGAAAGCACATTTAGACATAGATCATGAAGTTACACGTAAGTTTCTGGAGTTCGTCAAAAATAAGGTTTAGGTACGCCGAACTATGTACAACCTCGCTAAAGAGCTATAGCCACAATAGAAATACTACTAGTAGGCACACGCTAGATGTACAGTGGTAGCTTTATCGGCATAGCAGAGTCATTATATAATAATAATGATGATAATAATAATAATAATATCTGTGGACTTATCACACCACGTTAGCCCAGTCCTGTGGTCAGTACTAGAAATTTTTACATAGAAATATAATATATAATATAATATAAAATTAAGATTTTTATTACAGAAATATATATAATACATATATTAACATCCAAGACCTATGCGGGATACGAACACGCGACCTCTGGCGTAACACGCGCCCTAACCGCCACGTTACCAACTGAGCCAGACGGTCGTCATTAATTCCTTGCAAAAGCTATGTATACGTTTTTTTAAGTAAAGGGTGGTGCGATGCTGTATTGCAGCCGAATTGAGCCGGCACGACGGAGACGTACTTCCCCGAAGTACGTCTCCATCGATGATACCGCCGCCAAGTGAAACCGTGCTGTCACCTCCCGGGAGGTTTGTGAGTTTTCAGTGTAGTAACAGGATGACTTTTTCGATGAATTTGTGCTCACGAGTAGGTATGATCATACCTTTTCTTTGACGCGGGAAAACGCATTTACTCGCCTTCACTAGCCCTGGGTGGGGGTCCAGTGGTGTGTACTCGCGACATATTATAGTGCGGAATACCCACAAAAACCACACGAGTGCCATCAGTCTTGGTGAGGTATCCCGGTACAACAGAACTTCAGGGCACCTCGACGGCTAGTCGGCCCCCTAAGAGACCAACTCCACCTCCACAGGTGGGGTTGTCCCGCACTACAGGACAACCCCACCGACTTTGGGACTGTGCAATGGGGTGAGGTTCCCATCCTCGCCCCTTGCCCCGTGCACAAAAGCGTACCTCTTCCTGTAGCTCTTTGCTCCCCCTCGTCTTATAAGAGGGGTACCGAGGGCGATCCCTCCTCCTGATCCTTAGCCCCCTCTTCTTCCAATAGGGGTGCAAAGATCCTCCTCGGTTCAATTGGCTTCGTCTGGGTTCGCACCAGGCTACTAAGCAGGTGTGATCATACCTAGTCCAAGATCAAACAGTAGTTTTTTAATGACTCCGAGCAGCAATAGTTCTAACATAACCAACTTTACACTACAACTAAGTACTGCAAGGCAGACAAATTCCGGGCAGAGGTCCAACTGAGCGATCGCGACCAGTACCTTTTTTATGATATGTGTTTTTTTGATGCTCGACTGCTATGACGCACTCGATGGATGGTTTGGTTGAAAACCGGTGTCAGGTGCCTTGTTTATCATGTTCCTGACTTATGCCGAACTAAACCAATTTGGCGCATCCGAGAGGCACACTTTTATATTAGTGCTAATTTTATTTTATATTTTTATTATATTTGTATGTGAAATGTTGATGTATGTCTCTTGTTTGTGATCAAATAGACGTCTTTCTTTCTTTCTTACCTACTCCCCGCTTCTTTTCAGCCTTCCAGGCCAAGTCTAAGAAAAACAATTACATAATATGGATGAAGATGGGCCTTCTGACACGTGCTACCACATTTACTGGAGTTGAAACGTTGGAGAAACTACACGGGAGTTTTGAAACACCCACTATTTACTATAGCTACTACAGCATTTAGGAGGATTGTACCAAGGCTGTTTTAGTAACAAAGACACAGCTAGTAAAATATTTAGGCACCTGTCTCTTGTTGGGACTTGTTTGGTACCACAGGCAAACATTCGCGTCATGTCGAATTCTACATTAAGTAGACCTCTGATAATTGAAACGATATCTTTGAAAAATTACTAAATATCGTACGATAACTCAACATTCAATGATAACATAAATTTCGAACCAAGAGGAGAGCCAGGACACGACAAATTTTCCCGTATAAGACTTGACGAGTTGAGAAGTGAGACAAAACAAAAAAGCCGAAACTCAACGTGTGGTATGTTGAGTTTTAGCTTTTTCTTCATATCGGTATCTAAGTATATCAGGATCGATGGAATTGAACACCTTGCCATTTGGCCTTACGTTATAAAGCGATGTGTAAATGCGACCCCTAACAAGCATACGAGTACTTTGATTGTAAGGTCCGTAACCAATAGTTAGATTATTCTTTATAAAACATATTACTTTTGTAAATAAAGATAGAACATTATAAGTTTTTTTCATCTAGTGCAGATGCAGTAGTAATCTATTCTAATGGACTGTTTACCATTACGTTGAATTCATTGATTTACAAAAAATACAAGATACACGACTTCATACTGAACGGTCATTCTAAAGCACCCGTGATTGTACATAAACATATTTTTTGCCAATGGCGCGCATGATTTTAAGTTCTAAGTAAAATTTTAGCGTGCTCTTTGCTGCAAGTGTTATCAATGCACCCTAAATGTTAAAATCCCTTGAGCCGTGCAGGTTGCAGCAGGAAACACACACACAAAGCCCCGGCGAAGCTGGGTCCAAATCAAGGTTAAGAGTTCTCTTTAATGTATAAAACATTGTAATAGCATAGAGTATATCATGTCAACAAATGTATGCAGTATGCAGTATGCACCATGGTTACTTCCTGCGCATTAAATTTTTAATCACAATAATTAATTTAAATGGCCAATTTTGTAAGTAGCTATTAATTATTAATTACCGATAAATTTATTATACGCTTTATTGTCTGTCAAAAAAGCGATATATATCATTATCATCATCATTGCCAGCCCTCATCGCTCCACTGCTGGACGTTGGCCTCTCTCAATGAACGCCAAGACGACCGACGGCTAGACCGGCTACAGCTCGGAGATCGTCTTGCCACCTGGTGAACAGTCGACCAAAACTTCGTTTTCCTAAACGCGATCTCCACTCCAGGACCTTACTGGGCCATCTGCCATCTGTTCTTCTGAGTGTGTGACCAGCCCACTGCCACTTCAGCGAGCCTATTCGTCGCGTGACATCGGATACTTTAGTTTTCTGCCTTATGACTTCGTTGCGAATTCTACCGCAAACTCGCGGAGCAGTCCTAAATTAAGAGGCTATGTTTCGGCCCCATAGGTCATCACGTCGAGAACGCATTGGTTGAAGACTTCAAGCTCCGCTGTAGATATAAAAAAATGTTACCAAGAACAACAAAAACTTTGTTAATTTTTACTGTTCCTTGGTTATTTAGTATTTGTTTTTAATGTTTAACATATTAAGAATATACCAATATGTCTTCTCATTACCTGTCGATCTTATGTCCTGTTCGCCTTGTGTTCACCCTGGCCCTGACCGAGAAAAATCGGCGAAATGAAAGCGGTAGAACCTCGTTAAAAATTATGAAATGATATTTTTTTTTACAACATAGACAGCGTCTTATTCTGAACATGTGATTTTCTGTCACAAGCCCTATAATACCGTTTACCACACAATATATGTTCTTTTTAGGGTTCAGTACCAAATATACGTAAAAGTTAAAAAGTCATCCTATTACTAAAATTCCGCTGACCGTCTCTATTTCACTAGGCTGTATCACGTGCACCTTTATAGCTACATAGTTCAATTGTTTCTGTGCCCGCTATAACATGAAATACGAGGGCTGATTGATAACTGGTCGAAACACAAATATTATAACACTATATTCTATCATCTTTTCGAAAGTAGAACGCCAAATTTGAAACTTATTCAATCTAAACTTTCTAGCCTAGAACTTTCTCTGCCGTAAATTTTCTCAACAGTGGAAGGAAACGAAATTCGTGCCGTGACAAAACTTTACATTTTAAAAGGGAAAATAGCAACCCAGGTTAAAATCAAGCGAGACAGTGTTTTAATTACTACTGCTCCTGCGTTGAGTACAGTTCACACCTGAGGAGCTGATTTTGAACGTGCGAGACATGCTGCGAAGACGCCAACAATTCTGACCGTCCAAATTAAGTCAAACATGATTAAAAAGATTAAAAGAATCGTTGTGAATGACCGGCGCTTAAAGTTGCAGCAGATAGCAGATATGGTAATCATTTCCTTTTTAACATTTTACACCAACATCTGTGAATGAAAAAGCGACGGGTGCCGCGTTTGCTCACTGTTAGCCAAAAGCAACGTTTTCGATTTTTCTTATTCGAAATGATCGTGATATACTCGAATTGACATAACTACTAGTTAAATCGGCTCCGTTTATATTTTGTAATATATAAAGTTAATCGCTGTTTTAAGATTTAAATAATCTCTTAATCTAATTATAGACTTGTAAATATTAAGTGACAATGTTATCCCTATAGAACTGTAAATAGTAAGTAAATTAAGTAAGAACTAAAAAGTGGACATTTGTGTTAGAACTAGTAAAGTGAGTTGGGTGCATATAAGTAAGTTAACAAACAAACTTTAAATAAACAAGTGTTTCAAAACTTATAATTAAAACTTTATGTTAGTCTTAATCAATACAAAAAATAGCGATAAAATTAACCTTTCAAAACAATAAATAAATAAAGGTGTGTCAGTATTGTGCAAACAAATTTAAAATTTGAACTGTTCAAATAACGTCGGTGACAAGTTAAAGTTTATTAATGTAAAACATTTTCGACAGAATTGACAGCACATATAGACTCATCGCGGTTGTTAGTAATAGACAGTACATGATTCAGATCCCAGCCTTTGAAATTAGTCAAACATAAAGTCTACCCACGTTCTAAAAAATTGACATTGGACAAATACAACATCAACAGTACTAAGTAGCTCAAAAATTTCACACTGTCGATTACGAACCTGGTGGTTAAGTGGTCACTAAACACATAATAGATATGAGATCAAACTCCGACCCAACACGAACAAATTATTACATTTTTAAAAGAATACTCCAATTAACATAAAATGGAATTTGAAAATATTACTTTACTTACGTAAAGTAGTAAATACGTAAAGTATTATTACGTAAAGTAAATAGGCGATCAATATCAATGAATGACATCTCACATTCAACGGCAGCATTAGAAACAACGTTATTTATAGTTTATTTAATACGTCAATAGATGGCGTAAACAGTTGTTGCGAAGCACCTCAAGAACAAATAAGTGAGATGAATTCAAAATTGTCTGCTAAACATGAAATAGAAAACTTACACGACAAAATAAATCAATTAAAGGATTATTTGAAAAAATGCTACAAAAATAATAGACGTGTACAAAAAAAAAACTCACACAGAAAACTCGTACTTGTCATCTTTAAAAGCTAAAAAAACAAAAAAGATATGCGATACAATTGAGCCCTATGAACTTTATCCTTCCCCTTCTAAAACAACGTTTTCGATTTTTCTTATTCGAAAACTACTTCTATAAAACTACTTCGCCGCAAATACTGGAATCCTCATCCAACACTAACATAGAAGAAAAGTATATAAACTAACCATACAACAATACATTTTATAATCGTCACATCATAATCGATATTGGCAAACAAATAACTCAAATTTCCAACCAAGGTAAAAGCGAATGTTTGGAGCAGAGATTCAAATACTAAATCACGATCCAATAAAGAATCCTAGCTGACAATCATAGGAGAAGCGCCAGTGGAATTCTTCCGAAACTTTTAAGGCCAAGATTTCGTGTTACTTGCTATTTTAAACCTTTTTTTTTGTTGACGTGGGGAAACGCATTTACGCGCCTTCACTGACCCTGGGTGGTGTGTGGGGCCCGCAGCACATTATATAGTGCCGAATACCCACAAAAACTACCGCGAGTGCCGTCTTTGATGAGGTGCCCCGGAACAACAAATCATCAGGGCACCTCGACGGCAAGTCAGCCCCCGAAGAGACCGACGCCACCTCCACGGATGAGGTTGTCCCGCACCACAGGACAACCCCACCGACTTTGGGGCAGTGCAATGGGGTGAGGTTCACATCCTCGCCCCTTGCCCCGTGCGCAAATGCGCCGCCACTTCTTGCTCTTTTGTCCCCTCTTCTTATAAGAGGGGTACAAAGAGCGGCACCTCCTCCTGCTCTTTAGTCCCCTCTTCTTATAGGAGGGGTACCAAGAGCCGCCACCTCCTCGGTTCAATTGGCTTCGCCCAAGGTGTCTCGGATAACCCCAGGCTACTGAGCCCCACCGCCACGACAAGGCTTGATCCATGTTGGGGTGCTATTTTAAACCTGGCGCAAAAATGACTTATATTATGCAACTAAACTTAATTAATAAATTACATCAAGATTGTTTTGTAATTATAACCGGTGATACTGATGGTACAGACCCATATAATATTAATATAATTCTAGGTACTGTTTTTATTCTGTGACAAAACCCCCTCACAATAACAATAGTCCCCTCACAATGCTAATCTTAATGAACAGAAATTAAATTATCTAATTAGACACATGTGTCACAGACATTCTAACGGTTCGTATCTGAGATGGGCTATAACCATTGCAGATACACGTTTAAATCTAATTTTACATACATATATGTAGATCTATTCTAAGAGAGCTATTACGGTTAGACTATAAAAATATCTGGGAACAATATAAAACTAATTTCTCTAATCTACGATCTGGACCAGTTAATGATAAATATACTGAAACGGATTCTATAAATGATTATGATTAGCTAAATAACAGTGAAAATAATGTCAAACAAGATGTAGCGCAGAATATTAATAATAATACATCAGAATTAAATCCTAGTCCTTCCAATGCCAAACACTTATTTCGTGTCTAACTAACTATTGCATAATTTTGCACCAGAATATAAATGGACTAATAAATAAATCGGATCTACTGTCTTTGACTTTGAATGAATTATCGCAGAATGGTAAATGTATTGATATTGTATGTATAGCAGAACAAAACAGGATTATGGATGACAACACTCATTTTTATATACCTAATTATAAATTAGCAGCATGTTTAAATAGGCATAACCAAAGTGGTGGGGCTTGTACTTTGGTTAGCAATAAGTACAAATAAAACATATTAATTTGACAGAATCCTCTCATACTAATATTGTGAAGTCTTGAGGCATCCAACTTATAATAGATCTAGCAATAACTAGTCTGTATTTCTAAGTCACTTAAAAATACTATAGATACGCTTAAAACCTTTTTTTTTTAACGTAACTTTGAAGGGATTCTGTACAGACCTTTAATCCGCTAAAGAAAAAAATTTGATTCGCGGAGATCTCAATATAGACATTTCAAGGAAAAGTAATATGTCTTCAGAATTTATTAGAACACTTTCTGGATGTAACTTAAGAATAGGTATTAACAAACTCACTTGGCTGCATAGCGGTTCATGCATTGATAACATTATTCATAATATCAAAGGTAGTAAGGGTGATGTATTAGAATTGGCCTTATCGGAACATTCAGTTCAAATACTGAAGTGCCCTGTTAAGAAGACTTTTACAATCCCCCATTGGTTTCAATTCAAGCAGGATTATAATTGCGAAAATATAAATAAGTTTGAAAAAGTAATAAAAACCCTAAGTTTTAATAGTGTGTACAGCTGCACGGATGCCAATGACGCTTGTAATGAATTTTATACTATGTTGTAGGCGGAAACGAGAAATGTTGTGGCAACTAAGACGTCAACATAGTATTGAAAATTACCATATATTTAAAAAGTATTCGAAAAGATTAAGAAAAATAATAAGCCTAACTCATAAATTACGAAATAATTATTATATAAAAAATGTCCTCAATAATATGAAAGAAATATGGAAAATTATAAAAATGTCTAAAGGAAACCCTCCACCCGAAAATGTTTATGAAATAAACTACCAAAGTAGGATTGTTAGTGATCCCCTACAAATTGTTTACATTTTCAATAGCTACATCATCGATCAATCCAAAATACAATCTTCCCTTAACTAAATTTATATTGATAAGAATAAAATTACTAATCATAATGATGATAGTAAAAGTGATTGCAATAATTATAATTAGACTGTTACAAAAACAAATAATAATAATACAAATAATGGTAATATTAATACGGACATTGATAATAAACATGAAACAAGTAATAGTAAGGTAAAATCTATAAATAATTTACAAGTTTCAATATTTATATCAGGCACAATTCCTTTAGATACTTATAAACCTATAATGAATCTTAAAAATACAAATAGTGCAGGTTGTGATGGTATAGTAACGAAAATTATAAAGCTGCATTACGATGCATTACAAATAAGTGCATTGAGTAAGGTATCCCCAATAAGTTAAAGATAACCGTAATAAAATCTCTATACAAAAAAGATGACAGACTAAACCTAAAAAAATATAAACCTATCGCCTTGATAACAATATTTTCAAAAATAATAGAGAAAAATAATACATGATAGCCTTTATGCATTTTTTGAATATCTTGGCTGAAGAACAATATGGTTCTCGAAAAACGAAAAATATAAATGTAGCTACATTTATATTTTTTATTTAAAATTTCACGAAATGTTATTACCAACTCTACTTGGATCAAAAATTAAAATGGTGAACTCATACTGATCGTGTAATAGACAAAGATCAATAAATTTCATTTTGCTCTATACATTTTAAGGAAGGTAACTAGCCTGGAAGCAGTTATGTCTGCATATCATGCTTACGTATATTCGACTTTGCACTACGGCTTGATATTTTGGGGAAACTCACCATGCAGAGAACTATAGTATTTATAGCCCAAAAAAATGCATTAGAACTATTTTTCAAATTAAAGTGATTGATAGTTGCAAAACGTATTTTCATAACTTTAGAATAATGACACTACCATCACTTTATTATTTGAAATTTGTATGTTTGTAGAGAGAAATCCCAAAAGTATTTAAAATACATATGAATAGCCGACATCATTATAATATTTGTATGCAAACTCATAGTACCGCTCTATACAGTAAAAGCACTTTAGGTGTGTGTCCCAAAATACATAATAAAATGTCTACTAATATTAAATTGATGGAAAATATTAATAACTTTAAAAGTAACCTGACCGGTCTGCTTTTGTCTAAAAATTATTATTCTGTTAATGAGTTTATTTTTGTGTCGGGACCGCCAGATTCTAATGATCCGACTTATTTATTTATCGATTCAAAAACTTATTATGAACACATTGTGTTTTGTTGCATTTTTGTTATTTTTGAAGTTTTAATTATTATGATATTTAATTTATGATGATGTGACATGAAAAATAATATTGTATAGTAAAATGTAATTGTTTATATTGGAATGCCTTTAACGGCCAAACATAGTGTCACTCTTTGTACCCATACGTTCCATCTATAAAGTACCTGTTTCCAAATAAATAAATTGGATTGAATTTAACGTAAGCCCCACCGATCCCTACTATAAGTGTTAATGCTTAGGCAGCATATTTTATGTTCACAGGCGTATTATATTGCATGTGAACCGGGAACGTCTTGACTTGACGAACGGATTTACATTTTACACGATGGTCATTCAGCGAGAGCATCCAAATCTGTACAGTTGTCTCAATAATAGAAGTTCTAACAACTTAGAATCAGGTCTTTTAAATTTTTAAATTAAATTTAAATTTAAATAAATATTATAATTTTTAAAAGGTTATTTCTCGCTCCCGGAAACACGACTACGTCTAGTGTACGATTCGTCGGAATGTTTGGCGCTGTTTACGCGTGATACTAACGAGATTTTTACGTTGAAATATAAAATTGTTTTAAATAGATTATTAATTTTTTTCTTTGTTGTTTCGGATACTTATGTATCATCCCTCGTACATACATAAAATATATAATAAATTATGTTCTATAAGTGTACATCAAACGTGTTTTCGCCGTTTTTATTAACAATGTTTTAGAAACCGCCGTGGCCCTACTTGTCCGGTTTTTCTTAATGTTTGGGGAACTCAGTCGTTTGTCAAGTTACGCCATATCTCTTTACGTAGTCTCGTCGTCTCACTTGTATGTTCGAATGATGTGTTTGTTCGAAGAATTGCAAGTATTAAAGTATTACTTGAAATTCTTGCTTTGCCCCCAAATGAGCAATCGGAGCCTTTTTACTACTACCGACGCCTATGCGCACATCCGATGCGTTGCCCTCCTTGCCCCCCCCCATTGGGCCACCAGCTACTCATCAACCGCGCGAAATGCGGCACTGAAGATGTCACTATACGGCGGTATTATGTGAGCGAGAGGTACCTCCCCGGTCGTGTCTACCTCATTCAACTGGAATGTAGTGCCACATCGTAGCTGGCACTAGCTCTAGCTAGAATTGTTAGAATTTGCTTAACTAGTAAGTGAAAGTACAAGTGTGTGCTTGTCCTTCGCTCGCCGGGTGTGGGTACTGGGTACCTGCTGCAGCCGCAACCGGCCGGGTTGATAAACATTGCCAAACGTTCGTGTGCCACTTGACTATTCAATGTCACATTTACACTACGAACTATGAAACTGGCTGATGCGTAAATAATATTACAATGTTATGTTTAGTTAAATGTCGTCTGGGGATACCATTAGCTCACATGATACCGCAATGTGAGTTTTCGGTGGCCTACTTGAGGGAAGGAAGGAGAGTAACACGACTGAATAATATTGTGCGGTTGTTTATAGAGCATTCGTAGTTATCAAAAGGCTCGGCTTAACTTAAGTGAGGAGTTTTTGTAGTTTCACGTTTTTGTGCGCAAGGAGATGAAGTATATGCTACCAAAAATATTTTTATACGCAGATCCTGGCCAAGATATGTCATGCGAGCCCAAGCTCGAATTCGTTGTGTAGTACTTTTTGCGAAGAGAAGCCCCACACAGCTTCATCGGATTGTGGTTGTGAAGTTTAACTACTAAATTCCTATGGTCACCATCCCCAGATCATGATAAGTCCAACTACATCTCATAACAAGTTTGCATCGTCGTCAAACATCGGGACAAGTGAAACGAAATAAAAGTTTATAAAATGGCCCACTCCACAAAAGAAACGAAACTTGGTAGTACCTCCCCGGTCGTGCCGTCCCGGTTCAACTACAAAGCAGCAATGACAGTATATCCTACTAACCCATGTTTTTTCATATACATCTGTCTATGAACAGGTTCTTCTCACATTATCAATACGAGCCCTTATAGAATATTCTCACTGCCTAATCAGCTATAGACCTCGTCTCGTTCCCGCCATGCTCTCCGATCCTGGGCACCTCCTATCCACTTGTCCCCGATCATGGCCATGATCTCGTCTGTCCCCCGTGCCCTTGGTCTGACTGCAGAGCGCTAAATTTCTACCACATTGTTTCTTATGGTTATTAAGTAACTATGTATTAGGTTTTCCTGTTCGTGTAAACTTTGCTGCATGCGATGCTACTTAGCCGTGACGGTCCGACGGTTCACTTACATAACTTCCATACTCACTACAGAGTATAAGTATGTTATGATGATGATAAGTGTCTTAATTTAATTTCAATGTTAGTTAGTAATTTTAATAAAAGTTCTTAAAAATACCTAAAATAATTCTAATGCATAAAACAAAGTCCTTAAAAATACCTCTACATATACATAAATTCCTCCTAATTTCAGTCTAACAATTATTAATACTTCCACGCTAAGCAACATACCAAGGGCATAATCGTATATTTTGACATTAATGACATTTGTTACTAGGCGCCATTGTATTATATAAATGTCAATGTAAGGGCTATAAGGTAGTAATAAAAAGTTTAACAATAACTTGTAAAATGTTTTTACTTTATGCTCGTAATATTGATTATATTTACTGACTTATTTCATTTTTTACTGAATCTTTTTGTATTTTTCACTATTAATTGTGTTAAAGTCACACATCGAAATGATACCTCCCTTTCGGCAAATATAGATATTCAAAAGGTCTCTTCAAAGCTTGAGGGGACATTCCTGACGCGCTTTTTGTACGCTTACTGATAAGGAATAGTAAGCGTTACACTGTATGCCAATGGCGTTGGTATGCAACATTTCACTCAATGACATAAAAGGCATCAAATGGTTCTTCCAATGAACGCGGAGACGGTCGTTTTCCCAGCACCAATAGTACCCAGTATCGTGCGGAGGTTGGTTTGTGTTATTATTTTTTTGTAGTAAATAAAAAGTGTTGCTAACATTTTTATAATGTTTTTACATAACTCATGACTTTCACTGACCATAAGATTATAGAAAGTTTCTTGAAAATAATTCACCTAAACTTATAAGCATGCATTGCTTTTATAAATAAGAAACGTTAGTTCTATTGCATTGTTTTCACACAGAATTACGTTTAAAGATCGACTAATGAAAACGCCGCGTCTAATTGCATAAGTAACTCTAAGGTGTCGTAATTATTTAAAAACAATAAAATAATGTTATCAACCATTATCGGTCCACTGCTGGACATAGGCATCCTTCAAATAACGCCAAGACGACCGATCTCCTGCTACTCGTATCTATCCAGGACCGGCTACTGCACGTGGATCATCTTCCCACCTGGCTACTGGTCGACCAGCACTTCGTCGTCATAAGAGGGACCCTCTCCCGCAGATGGTAGAGATGCATCCCCGTATGACAGTGTTTGTAACAGCCAATTGAACAATTATTATCATGGCCAGAGGGTCCAGAGGTCCCTTGTCCCCCCGACTCTGACGTCTGGGGCTGCTGACGACCAGGAGGGTACCTAACTATTATGCGGATGTTTATCGCTACTCAACAAAAAGTACCAACAGCTCGTTTTCCCCATATATTTTTAATACCATAACCCATATACTTTAAGGAATAAGCCCCAAACGTATGCAGTAACGGCGAGTTCACAGAACACAAATACTGAAAAAGGAGCATAATTCTGCTTCTAGGTCCTTCAAGGTGGTTATAGCCAAATCAAAGTCAGGGCACGTAAACAAAGTTAGCGAAAGACTAGTTGGTCTTCGTTCAGGAACCCGTGCATTCTGGTTCCTCGCCAAGGCTGCTTTAGGGAATTTCGCTAAGCCATCCCTCCCTTATTGCACCGGAGTGATGACTCGCTCGCCGATGCCGCCGAGAGAGCCGAACTTCTGGGCTCTCTTTTTGCTTCGAACTCCTTTTTGGATGATCAGGGAAATCCGCCACCTACCATCCCGTGGCGTGGTTACTCGAAGCCGGATGTTATGTTCGTGGTTACTCGATGCCAGATGTTATGTTCGTGGTTACTCGATGCCGGATGTTATGTTCGTGTGTACTCG
>JAFELO010003136.1:4831-33822 GCA_017140195.1 Eumaeus atala
TTCAAAATCAGGTATTAAGTAATCCTTTAACGCAATTACAGTAAATTCCTCAAACTTTATTGAGCATTACGTATTAAAATATCCTCCTCTTACATGGACCAGACGTTGACTTTCATAAGTAAAGTAAATATTATCTCAAAACTTTTCTATTACTGATATTTTGCACTAAGCTTTTGCAGAAACGATAAAGGATGTTTATTATTTACCATTTGAAATTGTTATATTTCAAATCGTAAATATTAAACATCATCGTTTCTCTCTACTGTGTATCTAATATAGAGGGGTATCTAAAGGCTTTATTTTCCTCTCATATTTACTTCTTTGATATATAGTTTCCAACATTGGAACGCCGCGCGTGTGCTTACACAAGATTACGTGCATTTACTTCCTGTATATTAAGCATTTCAAGGGATGGGCATGAGAACCCCATTATATTATAATACAGTCATGGATAGTCCTTAGATTTTAATGCACCCCTTTTTAAAGAAATCTCTTTTTAAGAAGATCGATTAAGCCTGTCCTGAAGATAAACAAAAAACGCTTTCTGATAATCAATTTACGCTCCTACATTCACTCCATTTTACACCATTCTATTAAACAAAAAATACTCAGATACATACACAGAGTATCGATACATTTTCCAATGAATAAAAGAGACACGCATACAGAAAAAATTCAAAGCTAGAGACGGTCATAGGACCTCTTATTTTTTTAGGCCGGTTTAAAAGATTACACTATGTGTTAAACGGAAAATTGTCCAATACGGATTACAACCGCACAACTCGCTGGTCCGTGGAGCGGTGACGTCCAAACACACGCGTGGCCAGTCTCGACATATGCACACTCAACACAGGCCACAAGCTGTACGACGAATGCGAATCGAATTATCGAAAAGGTCTCTGTACAGAAATTGAAAATGTGTTTTATAACTAGCAGTCCGTCCGGCTTTGTACAGATATTTAACGAGACATATAAAAATTGTGTTTTTTTTTAAATTTATATTACACGTTACATTGACAACAAATTAAATTTATGACAGAATAACGTCTGCTATGACAGCTAGTTGCCTATAATTTTTGCAGCTATATCAGTATTCACTTTGTTATTTTTGTCTCGTCTTGGTTACACTATCGAAGTTTTCATAATCATCAAAACATTTCAGAACATGTCATGTCACCAATGTACATCACTGATAATGTGGAATCGTAATGGTAAAAGATTTTTTCAAATCGGTATGTATGAGTGTGTGTGTGTGTGTGTGTGTGCTGCATGCAAATGTAATCCGAGTAAAAAATAAAACGCAAGCACTACGCTTGCGTTTTACTTTTTCCTGGTGCGGGTAAACGCATTTACGCGCCTTCACCGGCCTTGGGTGGAGACCAGTTGGTGTGGAGATCGCGAACCATACCACCGAGAGTGCTGTCAGTGCCCTCTTGGTGAGGCGATCCGGAACTACAACTGATCAGTGCACCTCGACGGCTAGTCTGTCCCCAATAACGTGCTACGGCGCCCGGTCGAGGATGAATGGCTGAATCCAGTCTCGAGGGCGCCACTATCCGCCCGCCACCGAGCGAGCGTGCTGTTGACGGGTTCCGTCCCAAACCTAATGGGCCTCACATCAAACATGGATTTAAGCAGCAAGGAATGTGCTTCCCGGGTGGGTGCCCGAATGGGGAAATCCCACTCCTCCGCCGCGGCGGAGGGCTGCCCCACGTGCTACGGAAGCACTGACTGTTTCGGGAGCGAGCATATTGCTCGCTCTTGCACAAACGACGACACGCGCATAATAAAGGTAACTGATCAACTTAACGCTATGGATGATGTACCAGAATTAGGAGAAGAAACACTTAGAGAACCGGAACGCCCAATATCAAGGGCTGGTAGAAACAGAAAGGGGTTATGCAGTCAAAGGGAAGCTTCCAATAGAGTCTCGGTAACCTCACTCTCAGATGCGGATCTCGCAATGAGCAAAGCGTTGCTCTCAAGCACGGCTCCGACCTCACAATCAGGCTCTGAATACCGAGACTGAGACAGGGAATCCTGGCCAGCTAAACGGGGCAAGGCATGTGGACAGGCAGATGTTCCTGGCATCCGTGGCATGCGACCCATAACGAGAAACACTGCCAAGAAACAGGCAGAAGACGCTAAAGAGGCTTAGTTTATAGCAAGCCTGGAAAAAAGAGTTTTTCGGAGGGATGTACCTAAAGAAGTGCAGATACCGCCACCTCTCATAAAAGATGATCTGGGAGCAGAGGATTTGAAGCGAAGGCTAGACTTTCAGTAATATCTGAGTTAAATGGAAAGGGTAGCAACCTGAAAGAAGGTTACTCTTCCAAGATTCAGAAGGCTGTACGGGAAATTGTAGAGGCTCTAGTGGGTCGCACAGAGGCGGCAGAAACACGTCGCCTGAAAGCGGATAATAGGCGGTTGCAAAGGGAGGTGGACAATCTTAGGGAAGAGATTCGATCGTAAGGCAAGGAATTTGAGGAATCCAAAAGAAGAGCACAAGGGATCGACGTTTCTTCAACATGTCCTATATCATAGGAGCAGTGGTGTTTACTGGAGGCGAATATCACCAAGTTGGTGGGAATTGACGGGTGTCTTGCGGCTCTTGAAGCGCGTATTCCGCCCCCACGTAACCTTCGCCCACCATTGGAGGCAGATATAACAATATAGAGCACGGATTTGCGTCAATCACTAGCGCCACTGTTTTCAAAAGAGAAAGCCCAGCCGAAATCCAAAAACTTACCTATGGAAACCCACGTAAGAGGCTAAGAGGATGTGGTCCGTCCAGCGGTAAGACCTGCTATGTCGCGTGGAGGCGCCAAGTCCAAAACGGGAGTGGAGTGAACGAATTTCGGTCCGTCCACTTCCGAGTCCGTTGCAGCCACGCTACCATATTTGGAGGACACTCCTGACAATGTTATCACAGTATCATCTGCGACAGCAACGTGGACAAACGTGGTGAAATTGAAAGCGCCGATAAAAAAACACGAACAGACGGGCTCGTCTACTTTGCCTGCTAAGAGACATCCAAGAAGGATGAGGAAAACCAACTCCTAAAATAAAGAGCTACGATCGGAGGCAGCTGTTCGAGCCGAGCAGGAAGTAGAGCTCAAAGAGCTATGCATTGGACCACTCAAGATTCGTCAAATGACAACCGGAGCGCGCTTAACAGAGGTTCCTGGCTCTCAAAGCTATGAGAACGCTGACCAGCTTGCTGAGAAGATACCTCAGTCCTCGAAGATCTGGCCTTTTCGCCTTATAGGCCTTGATGATGCGGCTACTGAGGAACGCATAAAGGCTGCAGTGGTACAGGAAGGACAGTGCCCTTTAGACCAGGCCTCTGTAGGTCAAATACGAACCCATAGAAGAGAGAATAGGACAGCCGTTATAAAACGTCCTGCAGCAGCGGGAAAGAAAATGTTGTCGCTGGAAAAATTCAGTGTGGGTTGGGGACGTGTAAGCATCCAGCTCCTTGAGGTAACCCTCAGACATTGTAATAAATGTCTGGGAATGGGGCATGCGGTGGTATTTTGTCCCTCTACCGAGGATAGGAGTAGTCTATGTTTCCGCTGTAGTAAACCTGGACATAAGTCACTGGCTTGTACGGAAAGATGAGTTGCGCGGTGTGCAAGGCGGCCAGTAAGCCCACGTAATGGGAGGAAGAAAGTCCAACCCTCCTCTCACCCGTGGAAACAATGCAGGTCTTCTAAACCTTAGTAAAGGTAAGGACACGGCAGTGGAAACATCCATCACGCGAACATGTCCGAATGATGGCTCAACATCACAGCTTTTTGCAGGCCAACGTTAACCGTGGAATGGTTTGGCGCAGGATCTCCTTCTGCAGTCAATGGCGGAGTGGAACGTAGACGTGGTGGTGGTGGTGAAACCATGCTATGCACCTTCCCAACCACACTAGGCTGGGGACGATGATGGTTCCGTCGCTATTGTAACCACTATGGGTACTTCCCTTGAGGTCAAATCTAAGGCTTCCGGATACACAGTTGCTGTTTGGGGTGATATAGCCATAATTGGCACGTGTTTCTCTCCTAATCGTAACCTTGCTTTGAAGAGCTTCTTGTCTCTCTAGGGCCACAAGTAGCGCAGTCAGGCTTCAGGTAATCGTTGCCGGAGATTTCAACGCCAAATCAACGACGTGGGGGAACCCGGCATCGTCACCTAAATGTATATCACTAGAGCGATGGGCGCTAACAACAGGCTTAACCGTCCTTAACACTGGAACGGATCATACCTGCGTTTGCTGGAATAGCGGTTCTATGGTGCTCACCTTTGGTAGCAAGCAAAGTGGAAGAGTGGAGAGTGGAAAAGGTGGTGGAGATACTCTCTGACCATCTCTGTATTACATTCAGAGTGTCTCCATCACCTACGATAAGGGTGCTCTCGACCCGTAGAAAAAGTCGGTTCCCTCGATGGCCTATTTTACAGAGCATTGTAGACAATATCCAGAGCGGCCATGCCAAGTCTTGGACATCGTTCACCTAGACAAGCGATGTACTAGTAGTTTGCAGATTTGGCCGTGCTCCAGGTTGCCTGTAACGCTGCTCGTAGAGCATATACTTGAATCAGGCGCAGTCATCTTCGGAATTAAGAGAGAGATGATCAGCTGCAGGATATTTATGCAGAAAAGATGAGGACGTCGGAGCTAGGCACTCCGCCAGTCCAGGATATGATCGAGAGTCTTGATCGGGATCCATGGGGCTGACCTTACAGGAGGGCGCGAGAGAAGCTACGCACACAGTCTGCCCTATTGACTGAGACTCTTAACCCTAGCCTGCTACAGAGAATCGTGGCAGAACTCTTTCCTGCCAGTCCTGAAGATTTTGTTGCACTACCCATGGCCCTAATAATGGCGTAATCTCGTTTCGAAGAGGCGAGGGACGGTTTGCCGCCTTCACCTATTAGTGACGGTGAAATGGAAGTCGACGGTAGACTGGCTCAGGAGACTGCGATCATTGCGATTTGCCCCATATTTTCGTCAACTGGCAGAAAGAATTGTAAGAGTAGCTGACTCACTAGGCCTACTTCTGCTTAATTTAGGGGTTGTTAGCGATGCCTGCAGAAGACTTAATGCTGGTTTATGTTGTAGCATGGCGACCTAAGGCGTACCTGTATGGGTAGACGTTATCAGCGTACGTAATAAGGCCCAGCTGCGCAAAACGCAATGGGTTATCGCGGTGAGGGTGATACGAGGGTATCGCACAGTTGGATTGTGTACGGCACCCGTATTTGCAGGGGACCTCCCTTAGAAGCTGGTGGCTGAAGTGATTGCCGAAGTACACCAGTTTCTGGCTGGAAGAAGGGTTCTTGGGGATAACCCCTCTATGGATGAAATGCAGAGAGTTCGTCGACGAGGTCAAGAGGCATGGTCCCGACACCGTTACGACCTGCAAGTGCAGCTAGGTATACAGGATCTCTCACTGTCAAGCATCAGAAATAATGTGCCGAAAAGAGGCTTCGGAGTGAGCTAGAGAGGAGGCGGCAGATCCGTCGCGCAGACGACAGATAGGAGCTTTTAGGAGACGTTATATCCAACAGTTCCTACCACGAGTCATTTCCACAGCCCAAGGATCTGGTGGGGCACCCGACTCCCAATAAGGCTTCGGCGTTGTTAGGGTCATTCTAAGTGCCGGAGAAACCCCGTCCCTCGATGAAGACTGGCCCCTATCTTTTTACCGGCGAGTCGCCGGGTTCTCCTGTCCCATAATGGCAGCCGTAGGCTCTCTTTAAAAAAAAATAAAAAGATCACATCGAGGAGTGCGACAGGGGAATGTTATTTCCGCTAAACTATTCACTAATGTTTTGGAGGACGTCTTTAGGACATTTAACTGGGCAGAATGTGGCATAAATATTAATGGCGAGTACTCAGAACATCTTCGTTGTTTTGGCCGAATCGTTGGAGAGCTTGCAGAAAATGTTGCACAGCCTAAATGAATACTCCCGACGTATTGGACATAGGATGAACTTGGGCACGACAAAGGTCATTTTCAAAGAACACGTTCTCCCTAGGCCGGTAAACGTCGATGGTGCTACTCATGAAGTCGTTCACGAATACGTCTACCTAGGGTACTATTTCAATTAGGTACATATAACTTCGAGAAGGGAGCCGATGGAAGGATCCAGTTGGGTTGGGCAGTATTCCGGAAGCTTCGTCACATTCTCACGTCACCTGTACGTAGACAAAAGTCTACAATCAACACATTCTCCCCGTGATTAGTTACGGGACCGAAACATGGCCTCTTAATATTTTACTCTTCGGGAAGTTTGCGGTAGCTCAACGGGTTCTTGAACGTGTTATGCTGTGTGTTTCTCTGTCCGACTGAATTAAAATAATCCGATATCATGCCACGAATAAGCTAGCTGAAGTGGCAAACTACCGGTCACACACTCAGAAGAACAGATGTCAGATGGGTCAGTAATGTTCTGGAGTGGAGGACGCCTTTAGGAAAACGAAGTGTAGGTCGACCATTCACCAGGAGGGTAGACGATCTCCGTGCAGTAGCCGGTCCGGGATGGTTGCGAGTAGCAGGAGATCGATCGTGTTGGCGTTCATTGAAAGAGGACTATGTCCAGTAGTGGGCCGATAAGGGCTGATAATAATGATGATAAGTGATTTCAAAGATCCATAAACAGGGAGCTTACGCTATGCTCCATATACATCGCAACCTGATTGCTGAGATAACGACCACCTGCTGAGTTCACACCAATCCAATTGAAACTAAAATAACTAGTATAAAATTCTTGCCATAATTGTTATCTGAAGAAATTATATTGCAATTAGTATCCTTCAGGAATCAATCTATTCACAGATGGAAACAGAATGAAAATTCGTTCAATAGATTTTGAGAAATTTACATACAAGAACAAACAGAGCTTTTGAGAACTGTGTTTTATAATATGTATACATAAACAAGCAAATGCTTTTGCAAAGTTCAATCCTGTACTGGGCTTCTAAGTTATTGCTAACTCTCTTAAAATTAAAAATATGCAGTATATTGATCGCTATAATTCATTGGTTAACTCATATACATTGAGGATGCAAACTGGGGTTAGCAGGATTTCTCAGTGTTTAAAATTCATATTGTTGGCATTGTTTTGTATTTGTAAAAAAATAAACACGTTACAAGTAAATAGATTATAATAGTCATTAGTAAGGAAGAAAAAATTACTACTCGTATTATCACCATTTGTAGCCATAACAATCAAGATGATCATTAGGGAAGGATTAGCGATTTTGTTGTGCAATCAATGAAAGAGTTACTTTTTTCCAGTAGAGTATATTTAAATTCCAATCTTAATATAAATAGACTCCTCTTTTAACACTCTTTTCCTATAGTAGTAGAGCAGCCTGAGCCTTTTGGCTATACAGACGCCCAAAGATATTCACATAAAAGTTACGCCCACTTTGTGGTCTTTCCTAAATTCTCTCTCCCATAGGGCCACTGGAAACTAATAAACTTCACAAATCATAAAATTATCTGTGCTTGATACGGTCATATCGGCATTAATCGGCAGTATGTAATGTATGTAAAACCTTCTATTCGGAAATATTTAATGTGTTCACGAAAAGTTCAAGTTGGAGTATTTAATTCTAAGCGCTTCAGTTTACGCAATTTATTTAATGATGCGCATGTTATGAGATTAACATATGTAATTGATGGTGTTGTAAGGTTATTTAATACATCTTAATGGAATCATTAAATGTTCGTATTCCTACGACAATATTACAAATGTTTATTTAAATTCAATGTCCGCCTTTATCTGTCCTACTGAACATACGTTATCAAAAAGCCTAATAATTGCAAAATAAGACGCTATAAGTTTATTTTGTCGCAAATGGATACTAAAGTTTTGTAAGTATAAGGTGGCCCAAGGGGGGGGGGGAGGAAAAAATGAGGACAACGCTTTAATCATAGTAATTATGCGGAATTGATCGTCTGTTCACCTATATTATAAAAAAGCAGAAGATTTTTTAATAGAATTTCTAGTTATAAAGTAGTGTGGAAACCGGCAAAGAGTGAATAGTACATACGCATCTACGGCTTCATGCTAACGATAACGATCTACTACTATGAATCGCCTCTGTGGTGTAAAGGTGCGGGTGTCGCCAGTTAAGACCGTTAGCCGTGTGGGGTCATGGGTTCTATCCCCAGATCGTGATACTATTATTAAAATGTTTTCAGATTATTCTAAGCACGCATTACATCAGTGCCTTGGCTTATCCTGGGTGTTCTAGTGTATGTACTGGACTTACGTGTTGTGGATGTACTACCACACCTTTGCCAACCTCTTCGGGGATAACACGCATGAAGGACTTCCTTTTAACTTTACTACTATGAGTAGAAAAATTAATGTAATTTGGCAATTTAAGTTTTTATAATTAATTATTACGTTTGAAATGAGTAACCTTACACGTTACTAAGAGTTTCTAATGATTTTTTTCAGTGGCGTAACTATAAATTACCAATCTTTCTGATTGGTGTGTTGTCAGCAAAATGACAGAACTGCGTGTAGACAGTACGTAATCTAAATAAAGTGACAAAGCCTTGGGATAGCTTGTATTTATAATTGTAATATAACACTTTTAACAATGTTAAAAATTGTAAAAAAAAAAAACGAATTCACAAAAGAATCTTCAAGCGAAAATTAGTTCGAAAAAAAAAAATTCGAGACATGGGCCTTCTGTTTGCTGCTACGAAACCCTTTCTAGGCGGTAACGACTCGATATTGCTTGATTTATGATATTTGGTCAATAGCTTACGATCCAAAAATTATATAGGCATATTAAATACTAAGTGTTGCCAGCGGCTTGGTCCGCGTGGACCACAGACACGTGCAGATGTTATTATTCTTATAGCCCGTGTGTAATTCTAATTTATAAGCTATACCATTGTAAAGTTTCATTAAAAACCATTCAGTAGGTTTTACGTAAAAGAGTAACAAACATCTATACATACTTTCGCGTTTATAACTAACTAGTCCGTTGTAGTTCGTTATTTTAGTCCTAGTTTTATTATTAAAGTTTCTGCAAAAAGTGTCATAACAATAGTTAAACCTCGTATTTGTCGCCGTCACTCGCTACGTATCTCATTATTCTTGCCGTTCATCCTGCCACTAATATGAGCTTCAGAATCTCTCATAACACGCCAGTTTATCTAAGTGCATGCTATACTGAAAAGTAATGGGTTTTATTTTTGTATTGCAAATTGTACAAACAAGCGGCCACACTAACGCTCGAATATAATATGACTGCCGATGCCCGAAGTTATTTTTTACGTCTATGACTATTGATGCACATAAAAAAACACATGGTTGTTTGTATTTGTGTTGTTTTTGTTAGTTTCATGTGAAACTTACAAACCACACCCGAAATACGAAAACATGAGCCCCAAATCGTCAATAAATATCCGTAATATTAAAACAAAAATAAATAAAAGTAAGAGAAAGATAAGAGCTGAATTTGAAATTGATAAAAACAATTATATTAAGAATAGCATAATCAAAAATTTATTCAGAATGTGCTTACTACCTACTTAACTAAATAAGAAAAAAAAAACCGTAATCTGAATAAAGCGTGGTATGCAATGCATTTTTATAAACGTGTGTTTCTTTAGTTTTGTTAACCATTATTTTTTTCCACACTTCTTATCAGGGCCAAATAAGTAGTCGTATTAATTGATGTTCCCCCCCACAACTCTCACAAACCACAATATTTTCGCGCATATAATTTTTTTGTAATTAACATCTGACAGCGTACCTTAAATAGTGCATCTCGTTATAAACAAGTCCCTGAGAGAAAGAGTAACGACCTCACAGAAGGCGCATAAACAGTTTGTCGAAGGAAATAGCCGTAGAGAAAAATACTCGTCAAGGCATGTCTATTTCTAACAGTAAATTCATTTTATTGACAGAGAAAAATGTATGTATATGAAAAATGACAAGACAAACGCTTTCAGATTGTGTAAAATACTTTAATCTGCAATAGTTTTTTTTTACCTCTATTTAAAGGCTTATAAATCACAAAGACTAAGTTAGTCTTACATTTACTAAAACAATAATTATAAACTTAACTCTAAATCCCTCATACATAATAAAACTATGATAGAAGCGTATTTTAGAGTTTGTCCCACTGTCCGTCTGTATGTCCTGTTTGTCACCAGGCTGTATGCCATGAATTATAAGCAGATAGTTGAAATATGAATAGATGATGTATTTTTGATGCCGTTATAATAACAAGTAACATTAAAAAGATATAACTAATTTTAATTAATTTATTATATTTAAGTGGACTCCCATACAACAAACGTGTATTTGCAATTTTATGGATAATTGTACGGAACCATTCGAACCGAGTTCCACTCGTACTTGGCTGGTTTTTTTTATACTCTATCATTGTAATGACAAAATATAATTTGGTTTTCGTGGCACTTTATTATTATGATGTTATTACATATAAATAAACTAATGCGTTTAGAAAAATTGACATCATTTTCAAATTAACTATCGAAAATAGGCCTTCTTTCCACAGTACCTGATTGTAGCCAACAGCTAGTCTTTAAAAACGATCTAGTTGACTCTACGTGCAAAAAGAATTCACCTTTAAAATTGAATACACCGTTATAGTAACAGGTTCCAACAGAGCCTAGGAATTTTGACGGAATCGTGAATTGTCCGGTCGTTCCCTGTACAAATTATTCTATGCAAACATTTAAACGATATAACACGGCCTACACATACAATTTTATCTTCCAGATCATAAAATATTATAACGTATGCGATTATTGGTTTACGATATATTAATTTTTAAAATTAAATAAGAATCTCTTCAACATACACACGCACACATTAAAACAAAACAATGAAGACATAAAAGACTATAATACAGATTCACATTTGATCGAAAATACAATTTAATATAAATGTTTTCATATAGTTTGTATTACAATGATTCACAGAGTAACATCTGGTTTGGAACAGAAACAAAATTAGCTCAGCGCGTAACGGTATTTTAGTTTTAACGCCTAACCGGAACTAATATAGAAGCGTTTACTGCATCTGCAGTAAATCAGATCTTACTGCACTGCGTGTGAATTAGGCTGAAAAAAAAAGAATAAAGTTCAGCACGTGGAGACCGAGCTTAAAATCGCTAGTTCTAGGAGCGCATGTGTGCGTGGGCTTCCACTGTGTGCGTATCGCTGCAGGTATCGGCGCTGAGCGCTCAGTTCCCTTCAGGCTTTAGCGCTTGGATCGCGTGCAGATGGTGTTATCGCGTCACTCGAATTCGGAATGTGTTGCGATCGGCAAAAAATATATTGCATTTAGAATATGGAACGATAATTAAATTATTTAAAAATATTTTTTTTCGATTGCATTTAATCGAAACTAGTATTTTAAATCCATTGAATGTTTTAAATAAAAAAACAATGATACAGGATATTTTGTGGCGATCCTGATCCGAAAGTTGTTGATATAATTTGACAAAAGTGTATGAAAGTGAATTGATATTTAAGTGTATACAAATATTTAATACTGTGATTGCTGTGTGTTATTTGCTAGAGCGTGTAACTTTGTATAATTTATATTGGATACATATTTATTTGGAAAACTAACGAAATAAATCTGGTAAGTTAATATTTAATGATAAAAAAAATATAATTCAAGGGATAGCAATAAGAAAACTATTTTTGCAGTGGTATAACTATATGTCATGTAAAGAAATATTTAAAAATCTTCAAAATTACACATATTGCGGCAAATTTGTGGTAGATGTACTGGGTGAGATACTGTAATATTAAATCACTGGTTAAGAGCGCCTGAACACAGATAAGGTCAAGAAATTTACTTAGCTATATATACGACTTATACTATAAAAAAAGATATAATTAATAATACAATAGGTATGTAATTACTACACGCGTGATATACATTTACTTCACGTAATTGCCAACACAATTGTATTTTATTGTATTTTGTAAAGTTTAAAAAATACTTTGCAAAAAAAAAATACTAGCATTCCGCCCCGGCTTCGTTCATCTATAACTCGAGCCGGATTCCTAACCTTACAAATACCACCTTACACTTAAATTGTTCGATCCATTGGTCAAAGCCGCATGATAACCCATCTAGTATCTTATGAGAAAATCGATCACATACAGCCAGTTTTTTGTGACTTTGTCTATCTTTTTATAGAATAGGGGCAAACAAGAAATCGTAGCCTTTTTAGGACTACCAACGCCCATGAGCAGCCACATAATTACTATGCCGATGCGTTGCCCTCTTCCCACTCCAATGGGCCACCGGCCACTCACAAACCGCACGTAACGCGACACTGAAGATGTCACTTTAAGGCGGTATTATGTCAGCGAGAGGTCGTGGCGGACAATTCCGTTGCATAGGAGGATGTAGTGTCATGCACCACGCATGGCACTACCTCCTCCTGTGTAGGTGTAGATGTTATATCATCTGATAGTAAGTATTATTCTGGTGTAGTGAAATTATAGAAAATTATTTTATTATTAAAATATTAGTATGAAATTATTTTATTCCTCTTTGCTTCCCAAATTTAAACAGTATCCATAAAATCGTTGTAAACAATAATTTTACCGTGGTAATTTAAATTAAAAGCATGTATTCTCACGAGTTCAAATGTATTGCACTACGGTACATTTTTTATTGTGCCGCAAAAATTATACCTACGTCTATGTAATTTTTTTTTTTGTCAACAGTAGTGCTAATGCAGAATCGGGCCCACACCATCGGGGAGGCACCTCTTGCTTATATTACATCGCCTTGAAATGGCTATCGTGTTCAGTGAGTTTTATGAGTAGAACCGGTAGTGTAGTTCATTGGGTGATATGCAGTGAATAAGGGCAATATTTATTCACATATTACGCGGATATTAATGGACGTTGGTAGTGTAGAACATTTCCCACAACACTTATAGTATTTTAAAGTACTATAAATCACGAGTCAAGTATAGGTTACGCAATGTGGCTCTTCCTTTTCCTTTTTAAGAGTTCACTTTTTCTGTATTAATTTATCTGCTCTGTTTGAATGATGTAAACCTATATTCGTTTTCTTCACTTGCTGCGTAAGTGAGAAATTTCAATAGAATATGCAAAAAAAAAATTACTTACATACTACCTTTGTCCGCGCCAACTTCGTCCCCGAAAAACTTTCGTCGCATTTAGGCGTCTTCACCGGCCCTCGGTGGGGTCCAGTGATATGTGCGACTCGCGGTACATGATAGCGACGAATACCCACAAAAACCACCGCGGGTGCCATCAGTGCCGTCCCTAGTGAGTTGCCCCGAAACAGCAAATCATCGGGGCACTTCGACACCTAATCTGCCCCCTGAGGGACCAACTCTACCTCCACAGATAAGGTTGCCCCGCACTACATGAGAACCCCGCCGGCTTTGGGACAGTGCAATGGGGGGGCGGTTCCTATCCTCACCCCTTGCCCCGTGAGCAAAAACGTTGCTCCTGTTGCTCTTAGCTCCCCTCGTCTTATATGAGGGGTACCGAGAGCGATTCCTCCTCTTGATATTTAAGCCTCCGCTTCTTACAAGAGGGGTGAAAAAATCCTCCTCGGTTCAATTGGCTGCGCCTGGGTTTACCCCAGGCTACTAAGCCCCACCGCCACGACAAGGCTTGAACCATGGTGGGGATACATTGAAACTTTCCTCGGCATTCTCAATTCAGTTGATTTTGAGACAATGTATCATATACAGACAGACAGTTTTTTATGGACTTTGTTTTATAATATGTGTGGCAATGGATTTTAATAATAGCTCCTTAAATATGTATGGAACAATAAATAAGATAAATAATAGATATAATAAAACTTATCAAGGTTAGGCACATTAAAAGGAAATACGAAACCCTTATAATATTACTGTGTTATCTGTCCGTGTGACAGGACATTTACCCCAGGACGTGACAGGACATAAATGAAATTTATGTCGAATATTCGTCTCAAATGTCTTAAAGGACATCAAAAGTTCATTGTTATATACAGTTTAAGCGCATATCTTGACGATCGCAAGAAAAACATAACCTATGTTTTTTCGATAGCATACCATGAAACTGCAGTACAAGAAAGGAACAAATTTGAAAATTGCAAAATAATAGTTATAACACTGAAACTGTTTTTCATACAATTATAAGCTGGACATATTTTATGCATGACAACATAAAAACGCTAGTGGTTCCCGGTGGTACGGAATCTCGGTTTGGAAATCCGACTCTCACTTGAGTGGGCCCAGATTTTCTATATTTGTATTAGACAATTGTAGGGCGTCTCATCGAAACTTACGGTGAATAATATTGATAGTCATAACCAAAAAAATGTATATTGGAGAACCTCCATAGTCATCAAATCGTCAGGAATTAATGCGTAGCTAAGGAGAGGTTAATGTGTCGATCCCGAAATATAATTTTTCTTATCTGCACCTCCCCCCTATATGGGGAGCGTTCTCTCCAGTGGGCAATGTCTATACCTTTCTATGTCTATCCTTTTATAATAATGTTATAAAAGGAAACATTTGATTATTTGTTTGTTTGCATGGAATAGATACCGAAACTACTGGACCGATTTGATAAATTCTTTGGCCCCTAGCGTCCTATATTATTTCTGATCTGACACAAAACGAACAAATAGGCTATATAAGATTTTTGTTGTTCTATCATAACGACATAGAACAACTTCTATCATAAATTGATTTTTTTGTCATGCAACGTGTAATGTTTACGAGGCCGAAATTAAAATGTATAATTTTTGTATGTCAATGACAAATACATGTATTGTGAAATATTTGTGATAGTTTTTTCTTCTGAGTATGATTATATTTTTTCTTCTGCAGTAGGGAGTAGGAATTGTCTTCTTTTGATTATTCGTTACAGCCGTAGTTAACCTAATAGTGAATGTGGTTCTTTAACCACGTGTTTTTGGAAATGGCGATGGTCTATCATTAATTGAAAATATATTAGACAGTTTCAGTGGCTGTCTAAATTAAAAACCAATCTGGATTTTGCAAATGTTCTACTTTCTTTCATGAGAAAACAGCGAATAATGCCGTCATGAATTCCGAACCGGAATCATAAAGATCCATTAATGTTGTGTGAGAATAATATGATAATATTTTATGAGTATTAAATATATTATTTTATTACTAAAATAACCGATATTACGCGAAGAATAAGCTCACTGAAGTGGCATCGAGCTGGTCACATAATCGGAACATCAGATGGCAGATATGCCACTAAGGTTCTGCAGTGGAGGCCGCGTTTGGGAAAACGAAGTTGTTGGTCGACAGTTCACCAGGTGGGAAGACGATCTCCGAGCAGTAGCTGGGCCGGGATGGATGCGACTAGTGTGTGATCGGTCTTTTCCACATTGTAATCTATGTTAGTGCAAGTCTATTTATCTAAATTCCATTAATTCGTTTTTGCGTACATGAATAATAGACATACATACAAACTTTATTATGTACGATATAATACGGATAGTCAATACGTTCATTTCAAATTATTATAACTCAAGTTCTGGGCGTCATTTCTGCTCTACACAGTATCTATATTTGATCTTTTTATTCATTGCTACAATTTTCACCTCAAGTTTATACTCGAAACTTTTGAAATTATTTTCAAAAGTGCTAAAAATGTAATCTCTTTTATTAAACATTGGCGGATTATAATATTACAGCTTGTCACGGCGACCAGTAAAAAGCTCGACGCCTACGCCATGCCTTATATAAGTGGGAGTTCGTGCTGATGAAATTAATGCCCTTTAATAGGCTTCATCTCGCTATTAACTTGTCAACCTTAAATATGCAAATCATCAACTCGGTAACTACTCTCACTCGAAGAATGATTAGGAAAACTGACCGTAAATCGAACTTGGCCTTAATATCGTTAAATTATTTTAACACAATTTGCAATAGCACTAAGTAATCTTCTATCTAAAGTAGATATTATATTAATAAACGTGTAATTTGAATAATTAGAGACATAAAACGGGAAGTTTTAAGTATAAAAATAATCCATAACTTATAATTAACTATATAATTTATTGTTAAGAGTAGGTATAGACTAATAATTATTAATTAATACCGATGGAATGTGCCTCCACCGCAGTTGGAACCTCGAGGGGTTTCACACCTTTACATTTTTTCCCACTATAATTTCTCATTAAAATATTGGAAACATATGACGATGTGGAAATATAAATTTGCGCAGTTTATCCAGAACTCTTGGTTTGTTTTTGCACAAATAAGCAGGCACATTTATAAAAAGTTTATTTTAACACAACAGGTAAAAGTGTCTGACACACACAGTGAAATTTATAATCTTATGTAGAAGATCAAAGTTATTAATTATTTTTTTTGCTTGAACGACGATTATATGTCCAACCACAGTCGTGAGGTCCTGGGTTCGAGTTCTGGGTCAGACCAAATTCTAATTTCTAACAGTCCGAAATCAGGATGTACGTGTCTCAGAGAGCACGTTAAGCTGTCTGTCCTGCGCCTTATTTTCTCCGGTTATGTCGGATTACCGACCCATCTGGAAAGGAAAACAAGCGAACAGGAAGTGTGCATTTGCCAGCGCACACACTTGTGCACTAAAGTGGGTCTTGCGCAGTTTAGTTTACCTATTCTCAATAGGCCGTAGCTGAAATTCGGCTTGGACGACATTAATATTATTATGGACCTGTAAAAAAGAGAGTTCAGTCTGAACTAATAAAGACGGCGATTAAGCAATATTGTAGAAGACATCGTAATTAAAAATGATAATTTAAGGCCAATAATTTTGTGCAATTCATAAAAATTTCAGTCGCGTAATTGTAGAGAATAATTGTTAAATTTTCAAATATACACCTTACACAACTGTGTTTGTGTATGAAAGTGTATATTTGAAATTTTTTCAGATAATTGATATATTATAATGTAACATTTTTAGTGCATACACGTTTACGTGAATATTCATACACATATAAATTCAATTTTGGTAGAAGAGTTTTAAAAAACATGTATCTAAAAAGCATAGGTCACATTATTTCATAAATTTAAAATATGATCATGACGAAAATGATAAGTACTGAAATTGAAAAGACCGCTATTGGTACTTAATGAAATGAAATAAAATTATGGTGTGGATGACGAGTGTAGGTACATATCGATTAATGGGGTGCTTAATAAAAATTATGGTGTACACTAATGTACTATTTTTCTCTTTTTTAGGTAATTATTTCGTGTCTTCATTGAAACATCTATTCTGTATTCCTATAACTACTACAATAAAATTACTTTCACTGATCTTATCGCGGTTTATTTCATTCTTAACTAGCCCAACATTTCAGAAGCTTTATAGCAACCATGACTGTCTGACAGTCCGCCCGTGGCCATGGTTACTGTAAAGCTTCTGAAACGTTGGACCAGTTAAATAAATAAAAAAGGGATAAAATCCTTAAAAGTAATTTTATGGTAATGCGTAACATTCGCGTAAACTTAGGACAACAATACCCACAACTATTAAAAACTCTTACAAAAAATTTAAACTAGACAATAATTGCATTTACAAGTTTCACTATAGTTGAATTAAATATGGGAAGAAATATATTATGTGTATATTAATATGTAGGGCACGGTAGGCTGCTACTACTATTAATAACAATAATAATAAATAGGTACTTGAAGAAAAAATTGTATCTCTTTACTAAGGAATTGCGCGAATGGATGAATTTAAAGTTTGGTACAATTGAAGATGAAGGGACGAGGGGCTGAAATCTAATAGTTATATTTAATGTACATTTGATGTTTCATTTTAAATTAAATAAAAGATACACACACTACCGTACACATAGCTTCATCTATGTAAGACATGATGTGTCAATTGACAAAATAAATTATTCGACGCCATTTATTTACAAAACTATCTTTGTGAATTAATATTGCTTACAGAAATACTGTTGATATTTTTTAAAAAGGTAAACCTTTTATATTAATAATAATTAAAAACGTTATTTGTATGTTGTAATGTTACCTGCTTTCTTACGTACATTTTTTTTCTATATCCTACATAAACTCAAACTTACTACAGGAAACAAATGATGTACATTTTGTACATTTTAAACCCATTGACTGATGACTCTATAATATACTACTTAAAACAAAATAAGGGCCACCAGTTTATTTACATTTAAGTGTAATTTATTAAACTGAAAGTAACTGATAAGTAGCATTATATTCATATTACGAACTCTTTGGTGTTTGATCTCTTTTATGCCCTTTTTATTTTAAGTGTTCGTGTCCCTAATTTAAAATATTGGCCAACTTGTAACTTGTTACGATTATTTTAGGAAAAAGTATTGCTTTTTCAATTTTAATTGATTCATTGATCATCTCGCGTTAATCATGCCACCAATACGAAGGCACGTGGATACAATTACAGCAACCAGACCCATAACTATTATTCAAGAAGGACGTTCACAGCGTTACATGGGTTTGCAGTTGGGTTTTTCTCGAAGATCTGTCCAAAATGTACGGAATCGCTTCCAAGATGATAATGCCTGTGCACACATATCTCAATCAACCCAAACTGTCCTAGAAGGGTCTCATATTGAGGTTTTACCATGGCCAGCTAACAGTCCGTATTTAAATCCGATCGAGCAATTGTGGGACCAATTGAAACGAAGAGTTAGAGAGAGTGAGCAAGGGGTCTACAACCAACGGCAGCTGATTGACGATTTAAACGATGCTTGGGTGGAGATTCCAGATGAAAACGTGAGGACTTTAATCCAGAGTATGCATACGAGACTTCTGGAGTGTACAGCTAAGAGAGGAGGACATACTCGTTATTAAAAAGGAGAAACAAAAGTGACAAGGACAGCAGTTTGTCTTTTTCTGGTGATTCCTTTTGTTCATGTTTTTCATTAAAAATGGGCAATTTTATTATAATTAACATAAAAAAAACAATTTACGATCATTATTTGAAGGAATTGTTAGCCTATATTATAATCAATAACATTATTTTGTAATTACATAAGTTAAACAAGTTAATGTCTTTATTATTTTCATGATACATCAAAAAATCTTATGGCCCTTATTTTGTTTTGAGTAGTATATAATGTTCTTGTTAATTACTAATGAATAAATTAAGTAGTTTAGTCTGTGCACATACGTCATAAGGTCATAAAACACGAATCACTTCAATGTTTAAATATAATTAATTTTAAGCCATCAGAATATTTTATATTATACTAACGTTGACCTAGGCTTAAAATTCCGTAAGAGAAAAGTAACGTCAATAATTTAATAAAAGTTATTATTTTATTATTGAATCTCGACAAAGTGAATACAAAATCTAGACGAAAGAAGGATAGTATGTTTTTTCATCCCAGAACTGCAATCCCGACATAGATTGCCTATAAATATGCGGAATTTTAAATGACTTCGACGAGATACGATTACTTTATAAAGTTACTAAACTGTAAGATCATCGTCTACGTAGTGAATTTCATAGTGACTTAAATTCTTAAGTCACTATGAAAATCACTACAAAAACTAAATAACAATTCATTGAAAATGTATTTCAATAAGAATGCAATTTTTTTCATCGCTTAGCAGGCAAATGATCAATCGGAAAACCTAGTAAGTGAAATTTATTCCGTTACTCTCTATTTAATACTCCGATTAATGCTTTGCTTGCTAAGCAATAGCAAAATAGTCACTTGCTGTCGTTTCGTTTTCAGATTGATCATTTGCTGACAAAGCATTCCGATGATTCAGATCGTAATCACTATGACATCATAGGGATCTACGTAGATGATGTGATGTTACGGGTTAGTGACTTCATTTAGTAGTCGCCTTAGCCTTGTAATACATTCCAGAGAGAGGAATAGAAATATCTAATTGACAAGTGAGGTTTTGTGGTTGGGGTATCCATATGTTTGTCACACGAGAGCGTTTTTTATGCCTTGCGTCTACATGTTTCGTATCAACGCTTTTTTAACACGCGTTGAAAAGGCTCTCGTGCGAAACCTAAGCCGCAGTGCCTTGCGACCACCCATTTTGATGGTAATTGTGGGCCGACGTGGGCGATCACATATTGATATAGATAGCTTAGTAAGAGATTCATCGGGCACTATCAGAAGGTGGTGTCAAGAGTCTTCGCAACCGGCGTGTCTGTATGAAGAGATTAATGTATGTGGAGGACGCAAGGCAGGTTTGTAGGGATCGTGTTGTATGACATTCCGTTCTCTGTGCCTATCCCACTAGGGAGCTAGCGTGAAGATGTGTTGTTGTTGTAGTTAGAAATAGTGCCGTGTATTGTAGCTTAGTTGGACTGGCACGACCGAGGGTACGTATCACTCATTCAAACCCACTACAGTTATGGTCTCGCGTTTCGTGCGCTCACTGGAATCTCTCCAGTAGCCCTCTGGATAGGGGCAGGATGTGTAGGCAGCACGTCTAAATCTCAATCGATCACAAAATAGACTCCAAGTTATCATTTACCTCTTTAAAATATAAAAAAGCAGTAGATGATTTTTTAAACAAAAACTGTGAATATTTCCGGTGTCCAAAGTATCTAAAAAGTTCTAAAATAAACGATGACCCCTAATATATATTGTGGTAGTCACAAACGATCAGGTTGTCCAATAACTCATTTCATCAGAAGGCAGTAAAATTCGTTTGTTAGAAAAAAACTGCAAGTAACCCATTAAATGTGCCCTAGAATTTGAAGGATAATGACCCCTGGTAAACAGTTGGCAATATGTAATTAGTAATTATTATAGAGGATACTTCAGATGTTGATAAAATACTGGTCCTTCCGACTACTCCTTACTGTGATTGTTGATATAGTATTTTTTTTATCGAAATAAAATGTAGTATAAATTTTAATTTGGACGAAGTTACATATAGGTACGAAGTGTTATTAATAAAATCGGTCCTAGTAAGTTCAGAGATTAGCCGGGACAAGCACAGCACGAAGCATTGTATGATATTTGAATGAAAGTAAACACGGTCCACCACCTTCTGACTCTGATATCTGATACAATATCTGAGGTGATTTTATCCATTTAGTTCAGTAATGGACGACTGAATGTCAGTACATGTGAAATTATATTATCCTAACAAGTGTTGCCAAGTTTACTGTACTTTTGTTATATTCACAACCGTCTGGTTCAGTTGGTAACGTGGCGTTAATTTCGCGTGTTTTGCCCGCGGATTCGAATCCCACTTGAGCCATGGATGTTTGTTTATGTATTCGTAAAAGAAAAATCTGAAATATATAATATTTCTTAAAATAATAAATATATTTCCATTGTCTAGCAGCTGTAATACCTCCTCCTTATGGTATTAAACACAAGACTGGGCTAATGTGGTGTGATAAGTCCACAGATATTATTATTCTAGATTTAGTATTTCATACAAATTATCACATTAGTGTTAGTAATTTTTCTGTTAATGTCTGTGCTGGTCATATTTAGCTTTGTGAAATTTTAATTTGACAATTGTCTGTCGTATCGCAATCAATTTTGTAATGTGTGTGGTCCCACAATTTTGAGTATCGGTAGTGACGTCATATCAGTATCCTCTTCAATATGAATCTACGGACCCCGTTTACGGAGATGACAAAAAATTTGTTTAGATTACAAAAATAACTCACTTTAATCATTATTTCACGGATTTCCAGCACAATAAAAATACAAATTCATATTGAAGAGGATACTGATATGACGTCACCACCGATGCTTCAGGCTACATAGTAATAGTGGTCTTATATTCACACATAGATGTCGCTCACATGCCACACACATAGAAACTAACTACATGTATGGTTCAAAGTGTTAGACGAAACTTAGAATAAGTCAAAGGCAATATGAAGAGCTCGCTACGACTTGGGAAAATTTTTGTTAATAAAAACCTACGCAGTAATTGCTTCCATTTACAATGTCGGTCAAGGTTTGAAAAATACAATGGCAACATTAGGACACGAATACCATGCCTAATACTCGTATAATGACTGTTATTTGGTGTAAAACAATGGTGTGTGCATTTATCAGTCTCAACACTAAACATGACAGAAATAAATGATATATTTTAACCACGTGTAGGTTGATATTATATTGTAAATATGCGTACTCATTTTCACGAGTAAAGTGAAGAATGTACCTTTGAATAGAATTGGAGTAAACGAGAAGCCGCATCTACACTAACATTATAAAGTTGACGAAGTTATTTGTTTGGTTGAGCGCGCTAATCTCATCAGCCCCAGCTCTCAGTAGCTAAGTCCAATTTGCGAAATACTTTCGATGTTGGTCTAAATCATTTGCCTAAGTAATATGAGTGGATACCATTAATTAGTATGTTAAAATGGAGCGTTGCATGTGTATGCGGTTACGCAGGTGTGTGTCACCATGCGTGTGTATGTGGGGCGCAGCCAGAGTATCATAATAGCTGTAATGATTACTACTAAATATAATGATTTACGTATTTTTTGTAGTTAAAAGGTCAAATGAACAGTATGACTCTATTAAAATTAATTGGTTCCATACTTTTCTTAAGGGTCGCCGGCAGCGTATAAAACTAGATGGCTCCTATTCACCCTGGAAGAACTTGCCGGCCGGTGTACCCGATGGTAGCGTGCTATCTCTCCTTCTCTTGTCTCCCTTCGCAGCCTTTTTACGACTATCGACGCTGCTGAACATCCGTATACTTTCTATGCTGATGCGTTACTCTCGTTTTTCCTAGGGGGGTAGAAAAAAAAGTATAATGCATCGGACCAATGGGAACCGACTACTCATAATCTGTATGAAACACGACACCGAAGATGTCACTTTACGCCGGTACCACCTGAGGCACCTCAAGGAGGTCGTACCGGCTCCATTCCCTTACGATACAGCATGGCACTACCTCTATCAAACCCTATCTATCAGATGATACCAGGGTCGTTACTCAATCTAGGGGAATTAACGAGGGCGCCAGTTTACACCGAATGACTGTCACCTGACCTCTGTAAACCTGTAAAAAATCCAGTTCCGATCCTAGACTACTAATGTAACTTATAATAATTGAGATAAATTAATCCAGGTTTCCTCACGACCCCACCATGGTTCAAGCCTTGTCGTGGCGGTGGGGCTCAGTAGCCTGGGGTGAATCGAGACACTTTGGGTGAAGTCAATTGAACCGCGGAGGTAGATGCTTTTTATACTCCTCTTATAGGAAGAGGGGACTTAAGAGCATGAGGAAGAGGCGCTCATTGTACTCCTCTTATAAGAGGATACTAAATTGCAGGAGGAGGAGGTGTACTTTGTGCCCCTATTATACGGAGAGAGGACAAAAGGGGCTGCGTTTTTGCTCACGGGGCAAGGGCGAGGATAGAAAAACCTCGCCACATTGGATCTGTGGATGTGGCATCGGACCTTTTTTATTTTTAGTCGTCGAGGTGCCCTGATGATTTGTTGTTCCGGGGTACTTCACCGAAGGCGGCACTGATCGCTCTCGGTTTTTGTGGGAATTTGGCACTATAGCGTGCCGCAAGCCCAACACACTACTGCCAGTGAAGGCGCTTAAATAGGTTTCCCGCGAACGTCAAAAAAAGAAAGCTTTCCTCATGGGCGTCCAGAAAATGTACTTAAGTTAGAAAAACTTATCGGTATATGACAGCTTTTATACCTGGACTACGTGGAAGTACTATCGACTAAAGCTTCGAGGGTCTACTAAAAGTAATGATTACTATAGTAATGACTACTGCTTGGATGATGAAAGTATTTCATAAGCTGGTGCTTATGAAATACTTTCATCATCCAAGCAGTCACCGCTTTTGTCTACATTTATATGAAAGCCCGTGATTTAAAAACATTCAGCTTTGATGAACTAACCTAGTGCCTAATGAGTTCTAGGTATTATATCTGAAGATCGTGCTGTCACGGTCTGTAGTGCTTCAGCTTTCAACACAAGTTGAAGTCTTATCATGGATCATTAAAATAGATTCTCCTTTTATTAAACTGCCTATTCATAGAACTCAATATACTTTGTACACAAGAATGTGCTAAGGAACAGTGCAGTAGTATATTCTTCTGATATTATTAATGCAATGGTTTTTTTCTGATCTTTACTTGTGCTATGGGAGCAAAGTAAAGCGCTACACAGCTTCATGGGATTTCTAAGAGGGCATTTAAGCATTTGTTCAGCGACAACGAACGCGTGAATGATACTCTGTTTGCTAATATTTAGAATCCATAAGTGATTTGAAGGAGATTCATCACTTTCACTACTATGTATTCATTTGAAGTGGTAGTGCCATGCACAATGCATGACACTATATCCTCCTATGCAACGGAATTGGGCCGGCACGACCGGGAAGGTACCTGTCGCTCAAATAATACAGCAGTAAAGTGACATCTTCAGTGTCACGTTTCTTATGATTTGTGAGTAGCCGGTGGCCCGGGGGGAGAAGGAGGGTAACGCATAGGCACAGTAATTATGTGGATGTTCATGGGCGTCGGTAGTCGTAAAAAGGCTCGGATTTCTCGTTTGACCCCCTATTCTATAAAAAAATGTACTATAAATATTTGTTATCCCACTAAAATTTGAGAATTAATGCCATGATGCATTGCAGTTGAATTAGGCCAACGCTACTGGAGACCTCTCGCTCACCAGACCGCCGTAATCTGATAACTACGACACCACTTTGGCCACTTACATAATAAAAATGGTACCCTAAATTTCATTTATCGTAATGTGGAACAATGAACAAGTAAATGTATAAGCGTTTCGTGTGTTTAAAAATTAGCGTAGTAAAATTTCTGTACAAAGAAAATTTGTATGAACCACAGCGCGGACCGCGGGCCGCGAACACGCAATCTTTTAATTTATTATTATAATTTGTTATATTACATTTTTACTAGTAATTAAGATACAACGGGGTAACAGTTACAAGCAGCGGTACTACAAACTTGCAGTTGTGTCCTATTGATACTTATTTTTTTTTTGACAGTGTAACATAACTTTTTAGGAAGAGGTAAAACCATACTGCATAGGAGGAGCTCTTGTCATTCACAGTGCATGAAACTACGTTCTCCTATATAACGCAATTAGGCCGGCACGACCGGGGAGGTAACTCTCGCTGACGTAATACCGCCGTAAAGTGACATCGTCAGTGTCCCGTTTCGTGCGGTTTGTGGGTAGCCGGTGGCCAATTGCGCAAAGGGTGAAAGGAGGACAACGCACTGGCCTAGTAATAATCATGGCATCTATCCTATAAATAAAAAATGCATGTCTACGGTCGGGCGTACAATTTCAGTCCAACGTAACACATGCGACCACTAACTAATATGCCGTAATGTCATTAATGACTAACACAGACTGAAAATCCAACTTCTTTAAATAAATTTTGATCCACTCCGTATTACACGTATTCTCAAGATGAATTTTACGATGTCCCATGAGACAAGTTTAAGAAATAATACGATATTTGCTACTAGTTAGGTATTAGCCAGATTTCTTATTTGTCGCAGTAACTGAATGTATTAAGTGAACTTAATGAAAGAAAGGAGAAATGACCTGATTGACAATGTGCTGAGCCGCCTGGCTAGAAGGGCTATTGTTACACATACGAGCCTTACATCTCAAACAAAATACAGTTAGGAAATAAAGCTATACCTGTGGGAACCTCAACCTAACAGTTTTCACTTTTAGTTATAAAAGTTATATTTATTCACATGATGAATTTTAACTTTTACTCGGTAAAAGTCACCAATAAGCACTGAAGCAAAATGGATGCAACCAAGCAGTTAATGTCTAAAATGTATTCAACACTAAAAATGTATTCAGTATACAGGGTCGCAACGGGCAAGTCCAAGCTCAAAACTTAATTTGGAATATAATGCATTTAGAGATTAAAATCTCTACAGATACAAGTAAAGTTACTTGCAAATACTCACTATTAGATGGGTGTGAGATCGTTCAAAATTTCTCCAGGTTCACTGTATATATCTGGAAGAAAACAACCCCGTTGTGGCTGTCATATATTGTATAGTAAATCACCACATAAAATTGTCCAACTTCAATGCCGATTCCATAGTTAAGCATTGCCATTGTTAAGGTCATCTTAACACTAGTAGAGCTAGACTCGATAAATGTCATGGCATGGAAACAAGAAGTATGTTACGAAATGCTAAAATAAATCTGGAACAAACAGAAATTACTCTATCAGAGTTCCTAACTAAAAGGCGCCATGCCGTGAAAAATAAAGCATATTTTCTTTCTTTTATTCCTTTCTTTTTAATTTTATCAGACTGTGTCAGAAGGAGAGTAATGTTTTTCGAGCGTGTTTTCTTATAGTCTAGGAGGGTATTTGGCCTATATATTTTGACTAGCAACTAGAGCTCTTTGGTGACTACCGACGCTGATTGATCCGCATATGCTGATGTGTTTCCCTATTTCACTCTCCAGCCACACACTACCTACTCACAAATGACACTAGACATTATACCCATCTCCTTTAATGCCGCAATCCTCTTACTGCATTTTATTTCTGTACTTTTTCTACTACTTACTTACCTAACATCCAGGACCACGTCAATGTATCGAGATATCATTTGATGTTCAGTTACCTCAGGTATTGAATTTCAGAGACTATCATATCATCCCGAATCTCATTACAATACCTTTCACTATGCTAGGGTTGCCTGTAATTAATCCTGAAGTAGCATACTATATAACTATATATGTTTGTGGTTTACTTTGATAACAGCTATTACAGTATGGTTGGATAAAGGGTTTGTATATATTAACACAGTTATGTAGCGGTAGTGCATTCACCGTTTGTGTGCTGTACGGTTAGCAATGTTACATGAATTATGTAATAATATTCGTTTATCATTTCATCTCAGGTTACGAGACTTCCCCATCGTGGCTCTAGCCTTGTCATGGTGGCTGGGCTTAGTAGCCTGGAGTGAACCTTAGGTGAATTGTACAATTCGCCCAAGGCCCGACACCTGGCCAATTGAACCGAGAGGGCTGTTCTTTGTACCCCTTATAAAAAGAGGGAAGTAAAGAGAATTAGGACGAAGCGCTGTTTGTACACTTCTCATAAGAAAAGGGGGCAAAGGTGCAAGAATAGCCTGCGTTTGCCCACGTTACCTCACCCCCTTACACTGTCTCAAATTTGGCTGTGAAAAAAAAAAAAAAAATCTGTGAAGGTGGTGTAGGTACCCTGGAGGACTGGCTTGCCATCTAGTCTGTGTAATAGGCCACCGGATACTTACAATCCGCACGAAGCGAGAGAGTAAATATGTCACTTTTCGGCGGTATCATGTGAGCGAGAGGTGCCGCCCCGGTCGTGCCGTCTCCATTCCGCTGCAATGCAGCATGGCCCTACTTTTTGCCTGACTTTTTTTGTTTCAGTAACATGCAGTAAATGAAAATTATGAATGAGATGTCCTGCTAAACTACTGAGTACTCGATATATCACGAAAACAGCTCTTATTCAGATAGAATATATTATTTATTGCTCTGACTGTACACGTTTTAACCGCAAAGTATTAAAGGCTGCTTAAGTTAGCAAAGTGCTTAGTGTAATTACTTGGGTGCTTAGCAAGACAAGATTTATGAAGCTGGGAGTGAACCTAAGTCTGCGTGTTAAATATGAATGAATTCCCTTTGCTGGAACAAATACGACCTTATCCATACAAAGGGCCCTGAGGTCATACCCAAAAATACAATTTCTAGCTTAATTTTTTTGGCGGCTTTACTTAAAATTATCATTTTAATACTATTATTCATACAGAACGTAGGCCTCTCGGACTCTTTACTACAATTTTTTATTGGTACTCCTTATTTTTGCAGTTTCGTGTTAAAACTACTTGTGTTATTCATTTAAAGCGCTGACATCTCGAAAAGTGTACGTTTTGCATTTGCGTACATCTACAACATTTAAATTTCCTAACGTAGGTGTTGTTTGTAACAAAGCAACTTGATATTGTGTAAAACCTTACATTGATGATGATGATACAATTGTTTGAAACCCACTAGCACTATGAAGTACAGATACAACCTTACGCGTACTTACTTCGTACCGGTGGGATGACTACGCCATTTTAAGGCTAAGCTCTAACATTGATCTAAAGGGTGGCCTTTCACGTTCTGTATAATGATCCTTGTATGATGAACACAGTGTGTAACAAAATCGCTGTTGCTCCTGCCATGGGCATAATCAGAAACGACATTCAATTCTAAAAATGCATGCCATTCAGTGGTACTGTTCAACTTAAAAATACAAAATAAGTATTAAATCACTGTGTTGTCATGTTATTATAATTCGTAATTCGTGTCTCGTAGGCTTCGTTGGTTTGAGGGACCAATCACCGCATTGGAAATGTTCATGAGATATAAAATTCGGACATAGAATCCGAGTGTGCGAGAGGTCATGAACACGTCACGTGACAATCATCTGTGGTGCCATAGATGTTAGAACAGAAATTTAAGTAATTGTAAACATTTTTATAATGTTTTTATTTTTATTATTACTAATTGGCCAATATTTGATTCTATCAAACTATTATTTACGACAACGGTATACCAACAAATGAATGTGTATATGTTTAAAATGAACAACAAGTACAGTCGGGTACTACGAGTCAGGTGGTCCGAAGAGCGATGTTAGCTTGGTAAATCGTTACGCTAGTGCTACACTCCACCGGTCACTGTTCAATACTTCTTTTCTCATACCACATACCACAAATGGTTTGTTAACGAATAAATTTGAAAAAAAATTACACAGGCATCGGCTTAGTGAAAAGTACAAGTAGCTGAAAAATAAACTAGAATTTTACGAGTCATCCCTTAAGGAGTGCTCAAAAATGGTGTATAAAGATAAGCGTATAATGTATAAATATCTGCGCCCACTGTTTCACTCGCGAAAATTTGATCGCGTGGATTTACGGTGTATTGTCTGACCCGGGGG
>JAFELO010003136.1:33837-95776 GCA_017140195.1 Eumaeus atala
GGGGGGGGGGGGGGGGGTCAGAGAATACACCGTAAATATTACCTTGTATACACAGAAAAAAAAATCATAAAGTGGTCGAGTTTTTATATTTTATAGGAGACAAACTAGACATTGATGATTTCAAAGCGGCTAAAAGACGTCAATTGCTCGTTATGTATATATGTATGCGCTACAGACGCCCATAGAAATGACTTATTGAATGAATCGGACGAATTTAACTCTCACGGAATGTGCGAACTGATTGCCTTAAAAATAATTTTCTGTGCACGATTTGCAGGAATTAAATTTTACGGACTATTGTTATGCACATTCGTTGTCCTCCTTTCTTCCTCTCCAATGGGCCACTGGCTACTGACAAACGACACGAAACGCGATAGCGTAGCTAACACTTTGTGGTGTTATCATGAGAGCGAGAGATTTTTTATACAGAATAGGGGGCAAACGAGCAATCGAAGTCTTTTTACGACCACCGACGACTCTTCCCTTCTCTAAATGGTACCGGTCGCCAGTCCGGTAGAACTGGGTCGATTCGGGTGCCATGCAGTTACGAGCTCGTACTAAAATAAATATTAAAAGCTGTCGAAACACTCCTACCACAAACAGCTTGATTTCTCTTTTCTTTGAAGGTGTGTAAGGTAAATACTACAGAATACCAATTAACTCTAGATCGCCGTGAGTGGGCGCCGGGTGACAAGACTAGGTAAGATTAGAGGGCGAAAAGGGGACGGACCCCACACCTTCTCGCAGATGGTAGAGGATAGCGATATGTGAATGTTTATAATGACTAATTCGTCTATTGTTATCTCGGCCAGAGAGACCACGGGGTTCCTCATCCCCCTACTCAGACGACGTGAAAATGGTCTCGGCGTTGAGGTGAATATATGGGCCATGGAGAGGATCATGACAGGGGAAGCAAACACCGTGACGATTTAAATACACAAGATAACAAAGCAATTCAATGTATTTACGCAATAAGTTTTTATAAGCGTCAAAGGGTACTTTGGATTAGCTTTTCAGTAAATTGGAAGCTTATTTTAACGATTATACATATTTATCGATTTACACTGTCACGAAATTTCTACCAAAGTACTACTTACTAAATAATAGTAGTAAATAATACTCAGTAAATGACTGAAATCGTTTCGGTCCCATGATATCTTTTCGCGTTGGCGGTATGACTTCTATTCGCAGTATGCCCTTTATACAGAAGAAAAATTGAGGCTCGCGATCTTATACAAATTAAAGAAGCAAAGAAAAGAACGTCTCTAAAGATCCAAGCTCAAACCATTTGTAGATGATTATGATGAGGTAAATTCAATTTTTACGAAGGTCACTAAAATTCAATTCTTTCTTCATGTACCGACCTACCAGGAATGTTACATTTCTACATTCTTACGAAGACAATAAAATATGAATCCTGTTTAATTTCATTTTCACCGTAAATTCAAGGTGGTAATAAAAAAGTAATTAGTGACTTCTCGGAAGGTAATCTAAGGGATTATTCATTTAAATTTGCGGATTAAGTATTCTTTCGGGAGTCCCTTTATTCTTAATATTGTATTTTATTATTATCCCGCGTTTCTTTTGGTATTAGTGATAAATTACCAGACCAAGTGAGTGGCGATGGTATCTTTACGGACAATAATCGATTATTAATAGTCAAATAATGAACAATTATGATTAGATAAATTATGCTATAAAGTTTAATTCAGCATCGCGTAATTTTGATTATAAATTACACAGTTTTTTTAAGTATTCAAGAGGGACACACAAGCAATCGGAACCATTTGGTGAGTACCAACGTCAATTAACATTCACTAGCTAATGTTAATGGTGGTACATTGCCCTCCGTTACTCTACCCCATCAAGAGCCACCGGCGGATAAAGTAGTGAAGGTAAATTGAATTGGTTACCTTACATCATCAGATCACTTAATCTCAAACTCCATAGAGATAGGTCAGAGTTTGATAATTATTGCTACTAATGCACTAGAATAGAGTACATATTATAAACTCAAGATGAAGCTAAGTATTTAGCTGTAAAAAAAAAAAAGTAGTTTAAGAGCGGGTTATACGGATTAGGTATTCTTAAAGAGACAAATATACTGCTGATAAGTAGATCAGCTTAACTGGCACATAAATGATACTTAATAGTCATTTTTAGTCGGAACTATTTAGTGTTTGGCGTCTCTTATGTATTGACGTGGGCGTATGAACAATAATAAAATTCGAGACGTCTGCGTTTTTATTTATTGAAAATATAATGGTTATTTTAAAACCACGTATGAGTTGATTTTAGAAAAGGAAACTTGAATTCTGATCTTCAAATATTTTCATTCCTATTAAAATCCTAAAAGCAGACATGTAGACATATTGATATAATTTAGTCCTGGTTTGCCCGCTGAAGGACAAATAACTTTCTACTCTCTTTCTACACCTCTCCGTTTTGAGCTAGATAAAGCCAATCCTTCCGGAACGCGGAACTTATGTGTTTTATAATACTATATTAAGGACTAACGGCGGTTCATTTTGCCTTCATAATTTTCTCCACACATATTCCATCTCTACTCGACGTGAGACCTTTGTGTGTATTAAAAATGGACAACCATTATCTGAACTCTAGCGTGGAAACGTACTGGCTTATGAATATTTGATGTTTAATAAGACAACCGAACCTGATATCTCCTTGGAAACGGGCGCCAGCATCTCTGCACATTAACACAGCCCCAAGCAGAAAATTATTTATTTAAGGCAGTGAACGTTGCACATTGAGTTTTAAAGTAATTTGCAACCACTTCTAAAGTGATATTTATTGGGAACTCATTTGTTCTCTAAAATAACAACAAATAAGCAATGAGGTATTTGATTCATGGCGTTTTGTTATTTTGTACTTTAGTGTAAAAATCAGTTAAAGAAATTGAATCATATTTAAAGTTACATCATTTGAACATTTGCAGCCAACTTTTGCGGATATTATATGATGAGAAACACTTGGTAGATGAACAAAAAATATAGTAACAGGTAATGTCATGTCTCATTTCTGCCGAATTGGACAGGCACGAACGGGGAGGTAACTATCGCTCACATGACACCACGGTGTAGTGACAGCTATGCTGTCGCGTATCGTGCGGTTCGTGAGTATCCAGTGGTCCACAGGAAGGAAGAAGTGAAAAAGGGCAACGCATCTACAATACAATAATTTCGGATGTGTATGGGCGTCGCTAGTCGTCAAAAGGTTATAAAAAATATATTTGTGTATTTTATTATGGTATACTTACTAGTCTAGGCTCTTGCGCAGCTTATAGAGGGAAAGGCTCTGGGGAAGGACGGAATTACAGTCGAGCTTCTTAGGGCAGGTGGCGAACCTTTGTTACGAGTGCCAAGAAATATTTTTCACTCTGTCCTTCAGCGGGGCGTACCTCCCAAGGCATGGCTTTGTTTTTTCTAAGAAGAGTGATCTATCGCTTCTTCAAAATTACAGACCTATTTCACTTCTTGGCGATATTTACAAGTTATTCTCAACGGTCTGACCACAAAGCTTGACGAATTCCAGCCACCGAAGCAGGCTGGGTTTCGCAGAGGATTCAGCAAATAGGACCACATTTTCGTAATAAGGCAAGTTGTACAAAAGACACAAGTACAATCAGTCGTCGTGCCTTGCCTTTGTGGAAAATGAAAAAGCGTTTAACTCTGTCAAAACCTGGGCCGTTCTGGAAGCATTAGAGCGATGATCTTCGTTTCGCCGACGATATCGTTGTGTTGGCCGAATCGTTGGAGAGCTTTCAGGAAATGTTGCACAGCCTGAATGAATCCTCCCGACGTATTGACCTCAGGATGAAGTTGGATAAGACAAAGGTCATGTTGAACGAACACGTCCTCCCTAGGTCGGTCAAAGTCGATGGTGCTATTCTCGAAGACGTAGACGAGTACGTCTACCTCGGGCAACTAATGCAATTAGGTAGATATAACTTCGACAAGAAAGCCGATAGAAGGATTCAGTTGGGTTGGGCAGCATTCCGGGAGCTTCGTCACATTCTCACGTCACCAATACCGCAGAGCTTGGAGACAAAAGTCTTCAACCTATGCGTTGTCCCCGTGATGACCTACGGGGCCGAAACATAGACTCTTAATTTAGGGCTGGTCCGCAAGTTTGCGGTAGCTCAATGGGCTATTGAACGTGCTATGTTGGGTGTTTCTCTGTCCGACAAAATTCGTAAAGAAGTCATAAGGCAGAGAACTAAGTTATCCGATATCACGCGATCAATAAGCTCGCTGAAGTGGCAATGGGCTGGTCACACACACAGAAGAACAGATGACAGATGGGCCAGAAATGTTCTGGAGTAGTGGCAGCGTTCGGAAAAATAAGTGTTGGTCGACCCTTCACTGGGATGGGATTATCATATCCATGCAGTAGCCGGCGCGTGATGGACGCGTGTAGCAGGAGATCGGTCGTCTTGGCGTTCCTTGAAAGAGGCCTATGTCCACCAAATTTGTTTTCTTTTTAGTGCTGTGTTTCTTCAACGCGGTTTAATTTTTACTACAATTTTTTTGTTTTAGTGCCGTTGGAATAGTTTTGTCGCGAGTATTTTCGAAAGGTAAATAAATTATGAGAGATATTTATTGTTAAATTTTAAATTATTTTTCATCATATTCATATTGCTTGTTCACATGTTTTACTATTAAGTAATATTCTCATCTTATTTGCTTAAACAATTAAAAAAATGCCAAAAACAAAAAAGAAACAATGAAATAAATTGACGAGCGAAAATGTGTTATGCCAAGTTGGTGCGTCCACAATTCTCATTACTCACAACACATTTATTTTATCCGAACTAAACTTCTAAATTACCGAACACGTAAATAACGTTAGGTAAAGAGTTTTTTCATGTTACTTCACAAACTTTATTATTGAGATTAGCATCCAGAGACAAAATTTCTTTTAGTGTGTTTATTAAAAAGAAAGTGTACATTTTCAGAAGCATCTCAGGAATATGTAATGTATCATATTGTCTAATATGAGGAGAGTGACATAGATAACGATGTTTGTATATGAAATAGAAGGGTATTTTCTTTCTGTCTTGACAGAATTGCAATATTTGTTTGAAGTTATACTTCTTTACGCGTGATAAAAAAAAATGATGAGAGCAAATTTTACGATGCGCGCACACACCGTCACGAAAAGTTGATACCCTGAAGATAGCCATAGTCAACGTTTTAGCTTTTCACTTGTTACGCCAAGGCGAATATAACTTCTAACGCGTGACCATACGTACTCAGACAATTCTTTTTTTAAGATAACAAAGTACAAAACTGTGAGAATTCTCAAACTGAATGAATTATGTACGGTTTTTGAGACATTTAGTACTAAGATAACAGCGTAGAGTTTCTAGTATTCGTGATGTTGAATATGATTCAAATTTCACTCTAAAGTAGAATAACGATTTCTTAACTCTAGCGTATTCGTTATTGTCATAGAAATTGAATCAGATAAATTTATACCTTATCCGTCTAAGATATTATTTAATTAAAAAAAACCAACCGGCGTAAGTTGTCACAATTTCTTTGTTAAAACGAAACCACCACTTAATATTATAAAACTAAGTCCTCAAAACTGCTGGTCTATGTGTGTTAGATTTTCATAAATTCTATTAAACGGATTTACATGCGGTTTTCGCTACTAGATAGAAAGAATCATTCACGGGGAAGGCTTTAGTGTATAATTTGCTAAGGTAGCAATCATGACCGTGCTATACACGGGCGAAGCCGGATGAGATAGTTACTATCATAGAAATAGTCGGTACTTTCTCGAACACACTCAACTGAAAGGCAAAGTAGTAGATCGATAATAATGCAATTATTATTCATGAGTTAATTATGTGTTGTTATCGTGATCATTATGGTAATTTACCTTATTGAGCGACGTTATGGGCTTGATTATCACATTAGGGATAGATTATACTTAATTTGAATAAGCGTGTATTAGTGACATTTATTTCTCTATAATTTTTCACAATTTTTTTCTACACTGAATTAGTAAAAATTGAGATTGATTTGAACAGTCTTAGATGTGAACAGAAAAATTATGAGTTCGTGGCCTTTTTTTATATGGCACAACAATATTGTCTATAGTTGATGGATTTGTTCAGTTGTAGATGTTGGTGGAAAAATAGTTAGGACCTAGGCTATATATAAACGTGAAAAAAAAAAATGTTAAACATTTTTTATATGCGGAGGAATACGGTGGTGGATTTAACCTGACTGAACTAGAAGGAAGGGTATTGTTTCTTGATCAGATGTATGTATGTACTACAGCAAAATATACAGTAAATTATGAACTATAAATGTCATCGGATTCGTCTTGACAGCGTGAGTGGAGTGAGTGGTACTTTAAAATATGTTTTAAGCAGCCGGGTTTTCTTTTTTTTTTTTCTTCATTATCAGCCCTTATCGGCGTTTATTGAGAGAAGCCTATGTTCAGCAGTGGTGCTGGACATTCTTTCAATAAAAACCAAGACGGCCGATCTCCTACTTCTCGCATCCATCCCGGATCAGCTACTGCACGGAGATCGTCTTCCCACCTGATGAACGGTCGACCAAAACTTCATTCTCCTAAATGCGGCTTCCATTCCAGAACCTTACGGGACCATCTACCATCTGTTCTGCTCAGTGTGTGACCTGCCCATTGCCACTTCAGCGAGCCTATTCATCGAGTGATATCGGATAATTTAGCTCTCTGCCTTATGACTTCGTTACGAATTCTGTTGGACACAGAAACACCCAACATAGTACGTTCAATAATAGCCCGTCGAGCTACCGCAAACTTTCTTTTTTGTTTGATGTTATTATGTCATTTAAGTAATTATTGTATATATAGAGGAACTGTATATAAAGATATATTTTGTAGACTATTTTAAATACTTTTCCGTCTCAAATATTTTTAAGTCATTTATATGTTAATTTTTTTTTGTTAATGCCAGGTAAATTGATGGCTTCTTTGAATGTTTTTATTACTTTTTTATATTTTTAACATTTTATTTTACGCGAATGTTTTAACGTTGTAATAAAACTTTCTCGCATTCTATCACTTATTATAACATATAGCTTAATAACAGTAAACGCTCTCTATTAACAAAATCGATAGTTTGCGTACACACTGTAGTTGATTAGGTATAGGATTTAAGTCCCTTTGTTGTATGACGTTTGTTAAAGCGGACATCATCACTACAGAACACGAATTTCATCCCAGACTGCTCCTTGTGGGTACTAAAATAAAATAAAATCCAAGTTTCAATAAAACACGTTATCTGGGTACTTCCGTATGCTGGGATCAAACATAACAACCTCGAGGCTTTATGATACATGAGTACTTTTTGCGTTAGTGAGAACGAGTAAGTATCAATCGGCTAATTTAACCTACACTGACAGAAGTCCTGATGTAGGTCAAAGAACCATGATTACCGCAACTGAAAGTCATCTGTAACGCCCGGGTAACAAAATATATAAGACATGATGAAATCCGTCAAAAAACAAGAAAAACAATTATAGTGAGACTATGAATGGCATTTTCTTGCCTTTATTGACTTACATTTGGGCGTTATATATTTTCCAGAGTACCACAAAGGATACAAAATGACTAGTGCTGGACTTTGCATGACCACCGACCGATTTAAGCACTGCCACCGGTCCTGAGTTGGATTCGGCGGGCATGTGGGGCTCGCGACTATACCGAATACCCACTAAAACCTCGCGGGTGCCGTCAGCCGCCTCTGTTGAGGTGCCTCGGATCTGTTAGCAACAGGACAATTCAGCGACCCACCAGTCTCGTATACGGGGACGGGGGAGTACTCCACTAAGGGGGCCAATGGGACAACCTACATCAGCTCACCCCAACATCGGGGCGTGTAATGGAGTCAGGTTACCTGCATGACCCCTGGCCCCAATTACGGATGCGGCTTAATTTGGACGTAACACCTTAACCGTACTCTCATTCGCTGTCTCCGAGGCTGACAATTCTTCATATTCTCCCCTCTGGCACTCTCTGCAGCCTCTTTTAAGGATATGACAGCCTTGCAAAATGAGGTCTCCCACTATGTGTCATTCTCAAGCATCGACTGGATGACGATCGATATTGCAAGGTCAGTCCTCCCTATTTCCAAATCGTGGCGCTGTGCGGCTTATCTCAAGTGTGTGCTGGGTCGTGTCCTCATCAGCACCACAATCATGACAGTGAGCCTCCTCTCTCCGGCGGATCTGACACAGGTACTTACCAAATCAACCATGCCCGGTAAACACCTGTGTCATGCGGAAAGTGAAGGCCTCGCGCCTACGGCGCATCCATCGCTCTAGGACGGGGCTAAATGCGTTGGTCGTCCGTACGCCGTAAGTAGAATGGTGTTCACCCCGCTGCCTCAATAGCGCCTCTTCCCCCTGTCTGCGAATGCGCTGTAGTTGTTCTAGCGATAGCTGCTCGCCTCGGTCCCTCATATGTGCAGTGAACCAAAAGACTTCAGTGAACCCCTCGGCCACAAACTGCCACGGTGAATCGCCGGCAAGTGTAGTCGCTGCCGCCCAAGAAATTGTATAACCCTCAACGCTATAACCCTCTGCACCTTGTGGAGCTGTGTTGGTCATGGTCAGGGCATCTGTCCACACAGGACCACCGTTCAAGGTCATACTTCTGCAAATCCCGGAATAGAGTCTCCTGCATGGAGAACTGATGACCACCGACCCGCATACGAGTTCACTAACACAGGATATTCGTTTAACTGTATTCATTATATCCTAATTCAAAAGGCCTAGGACTATAATATCAATGTAATAATAATACTAAATGGTTTGCATTTTCGATATGAACAAGATCAGAACAAAATAAAAAAAGCACTTAATCATTATTATCATTGTCTATTAAATTATCTTAAATTTCCTCAGTGCAGCGACCCTCCTTTAATGGAGGACAAACGTAACCACCAATTATAACTAATGGTCTAAGAGCCTAAGACCGCTAAACCCATTTGATTTTGCAAAAGCTACATTTTGCAGTGAATATTTCCAGCATCATTATTGTGGTTCTAGCCATGTGTAACTTTCATGTATGGTTAATGAAGAAAATTTACAAAAGTGTCTGGCTACTGAGAAAATATCTTCCAACATTTACTCAAATAAAATATTAGGTGATATAACGCAAGCTTCAAATTTTAAGAGTGCTAAACATTGTTACTAACCCTTAAAATTAAAAGCTTCAGACAAACACTCGCCCAATGTGTAAATCTAATTATTTTATTAAAGTATTATTATAACTTAATGAAATGAGTAATACCACGAACACGGGCTCTTGCCCTATATCTAGTTAAACGCATCAAGGATTTCCATGGAATTCGCAAGCTATCTCGATGTTCTATTCTAATTCATCTTAATAATCTGATACTAGCCACTACGTGCAATTCCATGTCTTAAGCCTTGCAAGTTACAATTATAAGGTCAATTACGGCTTGCATATTATGTGTATTTATGGTCCCTTAGCGAGCCAATCGCGTACTCATTAGCGTATTTAATTGAGATCTACTGGTAACATAATTACGGTATCGATCGGTGCGATTTCTAAACGTTTTCTTGCTTCTTGAATTCCTTTCATAAATAGGTTTCATAAATATTATACATTTTAATTATCTTGTACAGTAAGACCCATTGTGATCTGATTTTCATTAGCTTTTGAATCGCCATTTAGTAAAAGGTCATACTGGTTTGCAGCCGAATTGGGCCGGCATTACCAGGTAGGAACCACCCGCCTTAAAAGTTATTGCTTGGCTGTCGCGGCTCGTACGGGTTCTGGCTCCTCATAAAGATAAGGTTAAGTAGGGCTGGGACTGAGGATCTGGACATGTGGATTTTCAGGGCATTAGTAGTCTAAATTCACTACTTGATTGGGTTTCTTATTTATATCCCTGTGCTATAATTATGGTCAGGAGGTAAGTGCTACTTATCGATGCAATGTCTAACGTCTAAATATGATTTATATATATCTAATATTCTGTGAGAGATTAAAATGAAAGAAAACCGATGCCCATTGATCATTTGCATTAATTAATTTCCATTGGAAACTCATATTTTTATAGTATAAATAGGAATAAACATTGGAGCCTTCCTCCTCCTCTTCCAATCGGCCACCGACTACTCACAAACCGCACGACTGGCTCTACCAGCTAACATATATATTGTATATTTCTTATTAATTGTATAACTTATTTCAATATATATTATAACTTTGTTCAAGTTACCGTCTTATAGTGCTTATATTCAATTAAATTGGTTCATTAACATACTTGTTTTATTTTGATTAACGTATAAACTTATCAAATCTTTATTATAAATAAATAATGGATCATTCGTGGGAAAAGAGATAAAACGTTACTATTTTAGAGATCAGAACATTAACTTACTGGATTATAATTTTATTAAATGAGATTCGAGAGTACATATAGTTTTTTTATTTTTTTAGTATTATTTTGTTACTGCTGTCTTGTGTTGTCTTAGTGTATTTACAGATATAAGAAAATTATTATTTCTGATAAAGTAAACCTCTAACACTGCATAGCACCTACGAGCAGTGTTCACTGACAAATATAACAACAACCATGTACAGAAGATTTTATAATTTAAAAAAGTTCAGCCTTATAACTAATTTTAAGACTATCCGAGGAAGCCCAGGAACCCGATCGAGTGTGATCAGCGGTTTTTGCCTCCTAGTCATTTTTTACAGGATAGGCTGTAAACGAAAACTCGGAGCCTTTACAACTTCCCACCCCACACCCCGAAATGGGCCACCGACTACTCACAAACCGCATGAAACGCGACACTGAATATGTCATTTTACGGCGGTATTATGTGAGCGAGAGTTATCTCCCGTGCATGACACTACTTTCTCCTATGCCGAATGGTACTACCTCTTCCTTAAATTCTTTCTTCCTTGCAACTTGGTAAAAGACGAAGTTTTGTAAAGCTCTGTATTCAAAAAAGCAATAGGCCGTGCTTGTAGTGGATCATTAAAATAATATCTACTACAATTTATAGGTTATGTAATACTGCCTTCGCTTTTATGTAAGTCAATAGACAATGTTATGAAGACGTCCTTTTCTGATTACAAAAACCATCTAATTATATGAGATATTTATGAGAAAAATACAACGTGAAGCTGAGCAGAAAACTTGAGAAACATAACGATCATGTTAATTTTCTAGCGTTACCATGGGACGTAGGTATTTAACTGTTGTGTAACATACCGCACGTCATGAAAACTTTATAAAATGACAACTTTGTTGTGCTATATACATTATTACTAGGTGTTGTCACTTATGGGCATGAAAAAAAGATAGTATAGTACCCAGATCTACGGAATATATATAATATATGCCGTAGATAAATTTGGTAAAAATCGAAAATCTGAAGATCAAGGTTGTATTAATTTTATTTATTTATTTTAATTTAACAATTCCCTATACTTACAGCTAAACCAACACGTACACATAATAATTCATTATGTTAATTTGAAATGTAACTAACATGTATGTAACTAACATGTATGAAATTAACATGTATGTAACTAACATGTATGTAACTCACATGAATGTAACTAACATGTATGTAACTAACATGTATGTAACTAACATGTATGTAACTAACATTGTGAGACGAGAATTTTATACATACGATATACTTCTGGTGTGGTATACATTTAATGGTAGAAAACGGACTGACAATGTATTAACGATTAATTTTGACGCTATAATTAATCATTACCTAAATGCACCAATGACAGTGTCGCTGGTACCCGATTCTTTATGATAAGTCGTCAGTACTAATTACAAAGTAGCTAAAGGAATATAAAGAAGTATTAACAATAATTTTGGGTTTTCCATCGATAACGTGGATATTGAGTATCGATTTCGTGTAAATTAATTAAGCAATATCATATCTGAAGAATAATAAATATAATCCGTCCCTTGAAGCACACACGAAAACCCTACGCGAAGACGTAGAAGAGAAAGAATTAATTAAACGAATGAAGTTGTGTAGACTCAAAAAGAAAAATAAGAAATAATCGAGGCCTTCACGTCTTCATTTCAACGTTGATTTGAAAATATAATGCAAACAGCCGAAATTATTTCCCATGTAAATATTGACGGATGACCCAACTTCGCAATCCGACCCCGGATTAATCTTTTTTTATTTACCTTCACATCCCGAGTCAAAGATAAATTTTCAACGTACAAGAATATAATTTAGAAAATTCAAATACCTTTTCCTTTGATAAAATGAAAGGTAAGGTAGGTATTTGTCACAAAAATCGCTCATTGTTGCCTGTCCAAGCGCTTTGTTTAACTAGTAAACTCACTGATCCTTCCAACGGAAGATTTGTAGTCGCTTTACTATATTTTTACGAATATTGTAATGAGAATTGGTTTCGAGGAGTCAGATATGAAAATACACAGAAAGTTGAATAAACTGATCAACTTCGAGTTGGAAACACGAAGGCCTCTATAACCAATTTTTTTTTTATTTCAACATGGGGGCAACGTATTTACGCGCCATCGGGCCTGGGTGGAGTCCAGTGAGTGGTATGTGAGGCTCGCAGCAAATAATATACGATATGTCCTTTTTAAACTTTATCCTCTTATAAACAAAAAGAGCAAAGTGGCGTATAGACATACGCTCACTTTTTATATTACATGCATTCGACCGATCTTGTCGTATTGCAGTGCAGTATTCACGCACATATCTCCTACCCAAATAGAACCTTTGCAGAAAATGCAAAATAGATTCTTACGCATGGCTACTGGATGCCTGTGGTATTTCCAAAACATCGACCTACATTGTGACTTTCAATTGACCTCGAGTTAAAAGGACACTTCAAAGAGCTGTCTCAAAAATTCTTTGACCGTGCCCTTAATCACAAAAATAAATTAATCGTCCAAACGTCGGAATACGATCTGACGCTACTAACCGACTCCCGTTACCGTCGGCCGAAGCACGTAATGCACGACTCCCACGACGCGATCGCGATAGCAGTAGCTAAGTCCGTCCAAAAGCACAAACAAAGAAACACTAAGACATGTTCCCGCAGTAAAATGCCAATAGGGCCAACTAACGGATAGCAGTTTTTAGTCGCTAGTAGCTATCGCTTCACGACCTGAGCCCGACACACACTTCAGGCCCCCTTGGGTCGGCTGAATGGTGCGTGAATGCATTTTTTTCCTGCTAGTACCAATGCCATATACACCGCTCGTACCGGTCGAGCGATGAAACCTTACTTATAGTGACATAGTTATGACATATATGACTAACAGAATGTCAATCTCACACACCGCTTACGGAAACGAGCCCGGGTTCGAATCTGTAAGTTGAGAGCTTAGATTGGTAGAAATAAAATAACGCGACTCTACAGAGCTCTAATAATAAATAAATTAAGAATACGGCTTTTTGCCGATTTGTAGCGCAAATCGACCCCTTCTGTCAGAGGGGGGGGGGAAGGTGAGGAGGCCGGCTTCCTCAGATAAGTCAAACATTAAACGAGCTCAATTATCCTTAATCAGGACACCACAACTTAGACGGCATCGTACGCGCGCCGTCCCACTAGAGTGGGGAGGGGGACCGCTTACCCCTTTTCGGTCCCAAAATAATTACAATAGGGTACGCCCACAATCAACCCGGTACATGTCTTCCCATCTGCGGGAAAAGAGGGGTGTCTGTCCCCCTATCGTCTCCCTAAACCTGAAGACACAAAAGTCTTCGTAGTCAGTACTGTTGAGGCTGGACAAGCGCCGCCAAACAGTATTAGGTCTCTCCGAAAAAAAAAGGTTCAATTCGCTTCGCGCAACGTGTCTGGTTTCAGCCCAACGCCAAGACGAGGCATGACCAATGGTGAGGGTGCCTAACCTACCAACATGCCAAATATATACAGTAACTGGGAAAATATGCACTAAAATACATGCAGCCTAATTGGTTCGGCTCGAAATGCTTCAATGATACAATCGCCAAATGACAGATATGTCGTCGCGTTTCTTGCGGTTATTGAGTAGCCGGTGGTCCATTAGGGCAAATGGGTTAAAGAAGAGCAAAATACTTGCACACATACGGTAAGATATCAATGTATCATTTATGAAGTTTTAACTGTCGTTATTAACACATATAACAAAAGAACACTAGCACGTTAAACGTGTAAATACGTTTAAATAAAATTAATGCAATAAGGAGTTGGCCATTGAAGATGTACTGAGGTATATAATCCTTTCTACGTGCGTGGGAGGATACATTCGTCAACCCACTTACATCAGGTACCCAAAAGTGCCGTTCGCATAAATTCACGATACAACTGAAGGATTACGAGCTGCGCTATATTGTTGAAATATAACGTAATTATTTCTTTACGTACAACAAACGAAAATGTTAGCCTTTTGACGACTACAGACATAACCATTATAGTAATGTAGATGCATTGTGCATCGTGTTTTCCTTTTTGAATGTACACAACTTTATTCGTTTAAATATTCCTTTCCCTTCTATAACTCCTCCTCTCCAGAGCATCGGGCTACGCACAAAGCGCACGAAACGCGGAAGCATAATTGTCACTTTACATTGTCTTCGTTACCCTTACATCCATTATGATCGTCAGCTGTCAATACCTGTTGCTCTACAAATTGGTTAAAATCATGATATAAATAAGTACGATCGATCCTTTTAGTTTATCAACATCCACCTGAATATTCACTCATAAACGCTTTTAATCAAAGTTCAATATTGAGATATATTTTTGATAATCTCATGTTAATTTTTGAATACAATTAATAAAAAATAAAAATATATTGCTCTGTTCTATGATTGCATTGTCTAAAAGGCATAACAAATAAAGTTTACATGTGAACTTAGTTGTTTTCTTTTTAAGAAATTGGTGCTTTTTTACGACTACCAACGCCCATGAACATTCGCATAATTGCTATGCCGATGCGTTACCCCCTCTTCTCCTCGCGACACTGAAGACGACAGTTTACGGCAGTAGCACATAAGCAATAGGTACCTCCCCGTTGGCGCCGTCCCAAGTCCGCTGCAACGCAGCGTGGCACTACCTCTTTATAAAATAGTCTAGCTGCTGGTGCTGCTGTTCTATAACATCGTTAATACATTATACGCTGGCTGTGGGACTATTATCGTGTATAAAAGTACTATGCGATACCAGGTCGATTCGGCCAGGAAGTGGATTCCTTTCCGGTGCGAACCAAGACTTGGTGTCACCTTTCTGACAAAACTTCTAATAAAATTGCGGAATAAAAGATACACGAGATTTTTTTGCACTATGTTGTAACTAAGGAATGTACCTACTTAATTCGGCTTACCCTGGGGCTCCAACAAAGATAAAGATTATATTTTGGGGAAAACAAATACAACGCCTCTAATGCCCAGTACCGCATAGAAAACAAACATATCTCTTCGATGTGGTAACGCACTGATAATATAACTTAATAGTGATGTTACAGTGTAGAAAACAAACGCAAATATTTTTATCGATGCGATTATTACAAAAGACATAATTTGATGAATAATAAAACGCACAACTACATTTTATTACAAATGTTCCAATCAGTAGGGAAACAAAATATTTTGCGTATCAATATTTTTATATAACATGTAGTTCCTTAAAACATGGCAAACAATATGATTTATTGCATCTATTACACTGAGATATATACTATATTTTTTTCAAAATTTTCATCAGCTTCTTGTGATGCATTAATTTTATTTAAAGGTTTCCGACGGTCTGTAAGTAAGATTTATATTGGGGGTGAGTAAATCTACTTCATTTGTATCCAACGGGAACAAATCAGATATGTCACTTAACGAAAAACACTTACTAGATGTATTTAGACCATCAAACGAAATCGGAGATCACATTTGTAAACTAATCCCAGTTTTATTTTTTATTAACTCAATCCTTTGGTAGCCTGTCGCTATATAGGCTTGATGTGTATTGCATTTTCTAGAACTTATAGGACTAAAAAAAACCTTTTGATGCAATGATTTTTTAAATCTTTGTCTCCAACATTTCGAGTTCATGGTCACTGCTGGGGTTGTGTATATTTCAGTTTTAATCAACATTAAACAAAATATTTGGACTGTTTAACAAGGCTTTTTCCTCATTTTCTTCACATTCCGACTATTTATTTATACAACTTGCACAACATTCACTTGAATTTGGAAAATCCAGTTCTAATTGTTTTTTAAATTTAACTTTTTATTCATTTTGATAAATCAATCTGTTAGATAGACAGTGCACAAAAAAAGACGTATTCACTAAAAGTATACAAACGCGTGCGCACTCCAAACACGTTTATCGAGTAGTGACAGCAGTGACAGTACTATGCTAACCGGGCGAGGCACGCTGGGCGCCGCGATTTGTTCAGTGCGGCACCAGGCCTTGATATCAAGGCCTTGTACCGCACTGAAAGAATGTTCCTGTTCGTTCCTTGCGAACTAGGCGGAACAGACACGGTACATCATTTTATAGATGATTATAGGGGGATCGACCCCCTCTTTTCCCGCAGATGGGAAGAGATGTACCAGCTTGATTGTAGGCCTGCCTTATATTAACTATTTTGGGACCAAAAAGGGGGAAGAGGTCCCCCTTCCCCACTCTTTTAGGACGGCGCGCTCACGATGCCGTTTAAATTGCAATGTCGGGGTATTATGGATAAGGGTAATTGAGCTCGTTTAATGTTTGGTTTGTCTGAGGAGGCCGGCCTCTTCACCCCCCCCCTTTTAAGGGGAGGGGCGCTACAAATTAGCAAAAAGCCGTATTCATGATTTATTTATTATTATTAGAGCTCTCTAAAGTCGCGTTATTTTATTTATATGAATCTAAGCTCTCAACTTACGGATTCGAACCCGGGTTTCCGTAAGCGGTTTGTGAGTTTGTCGTTCTGTCAGTCATATTTGTTATAACTGTGTAACTATATGTAAGGTTTCATTGCTCGACCGGTACGAGCGGTGTATATGGCATTGATTCTAGCAGGAAGAAAATGCACTTACGTATCCGACCCAAGGGGGCCTAAAGTGTGTGTCGGGCTCAGGCCGTGAAGCGATAGCTACTACCGACTAAAAACTGCTATCCGTTAGATGGCCCTATTGGCATTTTACTGCGGGAGCGTGTCTTGATGTTTCTTTGTTTGTGTTTTTGGACGGATTGCTATCGCGATCGCGTCGTCGGCGATGTGCAATACGTACGTCGGCCGACATTAAAGGGTCGGTTAAAAACGTCGGATCGTATTCCGACATTTTGACGATTAATTAATGTTTGTGATTAAGGGCACGGTCAAAGAACTTTTGAGACAGCTCTTTGAAGTGTCCTTTAATCGAGGTCAATTTGAAGTCACAATGTAGGTCGATGTTTCGGAAGTATATATACGTGGATATCCTGTAGCCATGCGTAAGCATCTATCTTTTTAAAGATTATTGAGTTCTTTTCTTAAAATGAGCTATGGTATATATCTACCTCTTTTGTACCCTGAGTACAACTAAAGTAACAGCTCCTGCACAGAGCGAGAGGACACGATTTCAGCCTTCACACCGGGAAAAGACTAGGACCAGGCCACAAATGCCTTAGCATCAAACGTGTTAAGTAACATTATAATGTACATAAAATAAGTTTAAAATAAATTATAACTTGAATCTAAAGGAAGCCTTACTTATACAAATACAAAAGGAATCTTCTAGCGAACTTAAATACATTATGAAAAGTTGTGTGTGAAGGTATGCTAGGTTCTTAAGGATTATGCTGATTTTGGGACAGGATAGTTCGCGTTCATTCTTTGAATAGTTTTTGTTGAGTCCTTAGAATTTTTCTTAATTTTGTAGTGGTGTTCCGTTTATATGTTGAAACCCATTTATTCATTATATAAATGAGTGAGTATCTAAGAAATGGATAGATAAGTGGCTTTATTGCAAAGAGGATCAAGCAAACAATGGAACACATGTAAACGACTACTGAGGACTACAAATATCTCATCATCACCATCATTATCTACCCTTATGGATTATCACGTCTCATGTTTATTGCATGAGAACGCATGTCTTCTAGTGAACCTCAACTCTGAGTATATATTTGTTATGAAAAGGAAGTGTTGGTCGACCCTTCATCAGGTGGGAAGACGATCTCCATGGAGTAGCTGGTCCAGGATGGATGTGAGTAGCAGGAGTTTGGCCATCTTAGCGTTCATTGAAAGAGGCCTATGTCCAGCAGTGGACTGATAGGGGCTGATAATGATGATGATGATAATACGTACTGTATGTTGACTACATGGCCTGGTTTTTTCAACTCTATTACATACGTAACAAGGATTAGAGTAGTGTGAAATTGTCATACAGTACATACATTTCCTCTTATAATTGTTTATCATGTATGGTCGTACCTGGTGTGGCCACTGTGATGAAGAACTTAATTTTTAATGTTAGGAACATAAATCATGAATTTAATGGATAGTTGAGTAGCTGTTGAGGGATTTGCGAGTGGTTCAAACATAATGAACAGCTGTAATTATCCAATGGTAAACTCATTACGGGAACAAAGGATTTAATTAAAAACCGATAAAAACTTCAATGTTTGCACGTAGGCTTAATTAAATTCATTGCTTTATTGATATTCCTATCGCGGCTGTGCGTTTGGGGGAACATTCTACAGTTCTATTTTAAACTGTATAATATTTTGTAGGCAATTATTTTCCGTAGAGCTATATTCAGCCTATATTTTTCTTCTAGCCTATTTATACCATTATACCAGTATACGACAGTTATAAAAAAATCACACCATAAAAATATACTTGAGAGTGGGGTCAAAACTCTTCATTTTATAAAATTTCCCCGTAAAATTTTTTGAAACCGTTTTTGAAAGAACCACGGCGATTTTTTTTATGTGGTCATTTAAATAAAAATAAAAAGAGGCTTCATACGTTCAACGAACTTGTTTAGATTTTAAGTAATATAAGTCTTACAGTTAATACGCAATGCACCCATTACAAAAATTATAACACACTAAATGAAAAGCAGAATCAAGATGGTAAATAAATACCATGATGATTTGGCAAGAAATCCTTACATCCTTCAAGCTTGCTTTAAAACTAGCTTAAGAACCATGTAAATTCTCTGTGAAAGTACTTTCATTATATCCGATAAAGGAAAACTAGAGCACTTTAGAATAAAGACGACTTCCTTCGAAACAAAGAAACTTTCACCTTTTTTACTTAAAGAAGAAATAAGTGAGCATCCAAAGGAGATACAGTTCTATAAAATATATCGATGCATTTCACAATCTTTTACCAACTCACGTGAATTATTCAATTTTAAAATATTGTAGTTTATGGATTATATTTGATACGCAGTTCTATCACTGAACGGATAATTATTGCGCAGACGTGCTTGCAATACTGCCAATGCGTCAAATCACAGACACTGCAAATTTTATTTATATCTATAGATTTATTACGTTATGTGGCATACTTAAATCAATATCCGTCTAATCCTCTTTATTAAGGGAATTGTAAAACCGAGATGATGTGTTTTGTCAATTAAAATCCATTCCGCCCGCTCATTTAGTCTGTGGAACAAAAAGTAAAGTCATTTTCAACGCCATAGACACAGAAGGGTATCAACCAATGAAATGGAATGCTCTAATTGAAGTCGAGGCGGAAAAAGCATTCCTTTTCCAGGATGATTTACGGAGGGACTAAGTGTCTGAATAAACCGGACTTAGAGACTACATTTCGTGCGAGTTTATTGTATTTTTTATCGTTATCATCATCATTATTTAAGATAATTCTCTTGTATTGAGAGAAAGAAAGAGAGAGAGAGAGAGAGAGAGAGAGAAACGTAATTTATAGAAGGAATAAATAACATGTTCACAACATAATATTTTATTTATATTAATATTTTTTTAGTTGAAATTTGTTAATAAGAGTATGTTAGGTTTTAATGTAATTATAGATTTATTTAAAATGTTTTTGTATCTATTTTAAAAATATTTTGTATTTACAGTATTTTTTAAACGAAAATAATGGTAATCGATCTGTTGTGCTTGCAACGCCGTTTGATCAAAGGCTCTAACTTCTTGGGCGTTGGCACTTTTCAGTCGGCGTTCAGCGAGGTTGGAAGCACTATGGATTGATACCAGTAATTGTATATAGAATCGTTCATTCTACATAATTGTTTTATCGCGATTAAATCGTAATATACATTGTAATAAAGGACATAGATTTGACAAAGGAGTATTCTTGCAGTTGAGTGTCGTGACAAAGTCGTGATTGTATATTGTAGTAAAGGTTACTGAATCGACTAAATGAGTATTATTACAACTATTAAGTGCCGACTTTTGCATTGCCTCCGAATCTCTAGCTATGTCGCCGCGTTCTGTGTTGTGTGTAAGTTTTCTGTGGCCCAGTGAGGAGAAGGAGGGCGTGGCGTTTGTATTACCACATTTTATATGTTTATGGACGTCGGTAGTTACGTAAAGGCCTTATTTGCTTGTTGCTTTTACACACATTGTACTATAACAAATAAGGCGAAAAAATATTATGGTGGAGTGATAGTTCATTAGTGACGTGATTAAAACTCCCCACTATGGTTCACGCCTTCTCGTGCCAACGGGGCTGGCCAGTGGTGTGGGACCTCTGTTTAGCTGGTGTCGGTCCCTTAGGGAACTGACTAGCCGTATACGTGCTCTGATGATTTATAGCTCAGGATCATCAAAGGCGGCACTGATGGCACTCCCGGTGGTTTAAAAAGCATTCGGCACTGTAACGTGCCGCGTGCTCCACACACAACTGGGCCTTACTATGGGTCCATGATGACGCATAAATCCGTTTCCGATCGTCATAAAGAAATTAATTAATATGATGGAGTCTGAATGAGAATAATGTTATTTAAGGATCCTTGGATGGGCCGCGTTTTCTTAACAGTCTTTGATTATTTATTCTCTCTATTTCTATGAAATATGCAATATGCGAACAGAATCAATGATTCGTAATGCCAGACAATTTTAACTCTCGTAGCTGGTAAGATCATTTTAAAGTCGTATTGCAGGATTATCCCAAAACACTCTAATTTAACAAAAGATTTTTTAGATATGTGTGTTCGTACTTGAGTATATAATAAAGTACCTAGTAATCTCAAATCATTTAATACTAGGTCCTGATACATGAAATTGGCGTTTTTCGTACTGGCCTTTTTAATCACGAATCTCTCCTCTTTGGTAAAGAATTCCAAATTCAAATATGCACAGCTCATGTATTTACGCTTTGATGACCGTCATCATTTGTTTCTTTTTCTTCTGTTTTTTCTGTTTGCGTCACTCATTTTACAAAATGGAAAACTTAAAATATCGCATTACTTACGAGTATAAGTTCCGCCGTGACACTAGTGCAACGGAAACGACTTGAAGGGTGAATCATGTGTATGGCGGTCGTGCTGAAAAAGAAAACACAGTTCGTTTTTGGTTCCAACGTTTTCGTTCCGAAAATTTCGACCCCGTGGTCGGCCTGGGACCCAAGTTGATAATGAAGAGTTATTATGGAAGCGGATCCATCGCAAACCACGTCCAAGTTAGTTGCAGGCTGTGATGTCAGTGAACATTAAAAACCTTGAAAGCCCATGAATTGACTGAAGCAAACCGGCAAACGCGCGTCGTCTGCTGCGTTACATTACTAAATCGGCACAATAATGAATGTATTTTAAACGGAATCATTACCTGTGTTGAAAAGTGGATTCTTTACGGTAATCGGAAGCGCTCAGCGCAATGGTTGGATCCAGGCCAGCCAGTCAAATTCTGCCCCAAGCGAAAATTAACCCCAAAAAAGTTACTTAGTAAGCTTTTGGGGGACAAGTGCCCGTGTTGTTCATTACAGTTTTCTCAAATCTGGCCAGACTATTACGGCTGATGTCCATTGTCAGCAATTGTCAACCCATATGGAAAAGCTTTCTGCTAAACAACCTAGGCTTGTCAATCGCTCCACGCCACTGCTGCTTCACGACAACACCAGACCATACACTACGCAACAGGCCGCTACCAAATTAGAAGAGCTTAAATTGGAAAGCCTCCGTGCTCCCCGGAATATGCTCCCACAGATTACCTTTTTTTAAATTTGGATAACTCCTTGCAAGGGTAAAAGTTCAACTCCAGAAAACAATGGTTCGTAGTTTTATTAACTAAATATATTATATTAAAAAATATTCGACTTTTTGTTCCTCCTACACAAAACGTCAATTTCATATGCAAGGACCTAATATAATGTTAAAATATTTAAATGTAAACTATAGAATTATTTGAAGGAAAATAATTTTATAGCATTGAGAAATTATAACAATTATCAGACATGTAACATATTTCTGATACATTTCTGTTGCATGTAGTATTTAAGTTTACCAAAACATGTAGATCGAAATAAATTACAATTTAACCATCTATATGTAACCGTGTGTCAGCAAATAAAAGATTTCGGTATCTTAAATTTACGCGAATGTTCAAAAGCTTCATATTACGTAAAAATAGTTTTATTGTAATGAATAAAATATTATTAATAATAAAGTACAAAGTCACTTGTATGTAGTATTACAACAGTCAATACTATTATCATTTTCTATGCGTAGCTACTGTCGTCTTGTATAAATTATGTGCTCGCTTGACACCGAAAACAGTAAAGGTCGAATGTCATGATCGCAAGTTTCAAATGTCTTCCGCTTCTCTCGTTCGACCGATTATCTTACTACTTTAAGGTTATTTAAAGTGTTAGAGCTTGAGTAACAAAGTTATAAATATAATAATTCATGAAAGGTTATGTTTGATTTACTTTAAGATGTAAAGTTTTTATTCATCATGCTGCTGGACGCTGTCTACTGCCGGGCATAGGCCTCTCCCATAGTGCCCCATAAGTAACGGTCTTGCAAACAAATTTGCCTTGCTCTAATATTAACATAGTATGACTTCGAGCTTTCTCCAGAAGACTTAATAAACTACCTAACCTCCCATTAATAACTCATATACATAAGTGCTATATAGTAATGTTAGCTATTTTCTATCAAAACTAGAAGAAATTATTTCAGATAACTTTTTTAATGTTAGCATTTGTGGTATAGATATTTCAACAGAACATAGTTTCACAGAAAATCTGATATAAAGAAGATTTCTTTTCTCTGTGACACGGGGGATGTATCTACATCTACACGCTGTCACTGCCCCTGGAATACGATATTGTCCACTAACTACCATCACGATCCATCAGCATCAACTGCACCTCTTCCTCCTACACTTTAGTCCTCTATCCTTATAAGAGGAATAAAATGAACAGCCACCTCGGTTCAATTGGCTTCACCCGTCCATGCGCCACAACAAGGCCTGTACCATAGTAGCGTATTTAAAAGATTGACTTAGAGGTTTTTCTAGAGAACTATGGCCAAAAAATTGTGTGTATAAATTTTAGTTTCGGACTCGAAAAAATTAACGTTATCGTGATAAGATACTATTTATGATAGAACAACGTCAGTCTGGACAGAAAGTTGTCAATAATTTTTGCAGCGATATAAGGATTTACTTTGATATTTTTTACACCTTTGATTACATTAACGATTTTTTCTCAATAACCTTAGTACATGTTATATAACATATGTTTATTTGAGATAAAGTAGGATTCTAATGGTAAAATATTTTTTCAAACAAACATTCTAATGTTTCCTCTTTATATATTCAGATAGACATTATCTGTATTGGTACGTGTATTGATATAACAAAATAGTATATTCGACTATCTTTATGATAAGCTTTTCATTACAGGCGTATTTAACAATTTCTTTGTAACGAAACGGGTTTATAATGTAGTGTTATCGTATTATCGTTAATTTAATGTGTTATAACATAATCTATGAGGAAGTGTCACTTAAGGAAGTTGGACTAGAAACTTTAGTGATAATTTGACACCTTTCATAACTCTATAAATAATATGACAATTATTGTTACCGTCATAATGAACTGTGTGATGTACTCGTAGTCTATTCATAAACTACTAATAATATGATACATGTAAAATATTCTTATGGTTTCAACGTGTGATCGTGAGATTCTAAATATATTTTTCGCGAGTGTTAAAGTTAAGTAATAACTCTAGCACTTACCATAAATTGAAACTATTTAATCTTCTTCAAATTATTATATAGGTACATATTTTACGTAGGTATCTATGTATACGTCTCCTTTCCATCCTTTCCACAGGTGTGCTTAAATGTACCTAATTAAAAAATCCTGTACCATCGTGGTCAGATCCCGTTCGAAGATTGAGCGCGATTCATCTTTATGATGCTATCACAAATGCAAGACCTGAACTTAGCCGAATTTGTTCGGCTGCAGTGCAACGTGATACCATAGTATTCTATGGCATGTTTGGTTTTTCGGTTTCTCTCAAGGCGTACATTTTAATAAGAAATGAGTTTTACAAACTGTGAGTACAATGAACGACGAACAAAATTCGTTTACTCTATACCTACTTTGTATCTATTTCATTTAAATATATAGAGTACAATAATATAAAACATGATTACAACTAAACGTTTACCTTAATGTAGGTACGCTTTGATCATATCCTGTGATGATTTCACATAAAATGGCGGTAAATGATAAACATGGGCTTTGAAAGGCGTATTTTGATGGGTCGCTTTATTGTATCTTGTTTCAAAGTGGGCTTATCCGCTCTTCATATACGAATATTGTATCAGCGTTGCGGACAACGGACAGAGGAATTTATAACATTATCCCTTATATTCACTTTATACTTGCTTTGTTTGGTGGAGGTATGATGGACTTCGGGTCTTTAGGATGAAATGATTCCCGGGATACAATATCCTAATAATACCCTCTTAAGTTTTCATTTATAGTTAATGTTAACAAGATATTTGACTCCAAAGAAGCGGACGTCCCTTGTTAGTTGTGAAACGTTTGATTAATTAATAGTATCTTTATTAGTACGATTAAGTATTACACGAGTGTCATTTTCTTTTAGGAAGAGGTAGTGCCATGCTACATAGGAGGATGAAGTTGTATGGAACGGAATTGTGCCGCCACGACCGGGGAAGTACCTCTCGCTGACTTGATACCGGCGTAAGGTGACGACGTCGCTAAGGCGGTTCATGCGGTTTGTCAGTAGCTGGTTGCTCATGGGGAGGGGGGTGATAGGAAGGCATCGCATCTGCGTAACAATCATGCGAATGACTACGGGCATCGGTAGTTACCAAAAGGCTCCGATTACACGGTTTCCCACTATGCTATAAAAAAATCTATTATGTATTTTGTGAGAGCTGATCAGATGGATACAGAACTGTGAAGATGAAAGAATTGTTATATTTATATTGTTAACAAATAAAACAGGATATAAGTGTAATACACAATTTGAAGGGAGCCATTAAGACAGAAGTGATACATGGTAGGTATATACATACATATGGCACGGTAGATACGTGGCTGATCTATGATGTGAAATGAATATGCCTATATATGACCATCGACCAACACTTCGTTTTCTCAAACACGGCCTCCACTCCAGCCTATTTATATTATTGGGTTATATTTGTTATGTATTATTAAAATGTTGTGCACAATAAAGTACATTTCATTTATTCATTTCATTAGCCCCATAAACTGGTATGGCAAATGCAATAGCATCGCCAACAGTAGTTGATCCTTCCAAAAAAAAAAAAAAAGTTTTAGTTTTGGATTTTAGTGGTTCCAGTGGTGGTTACGTAAACGTGTGTCGACAAAATTAGGACAGTGGTTTAACCATAGATAGTCGCTAGCTTAACTATAATTACAAGATTAATTTAATACTCTATACAATATGGCCAAAGATAATATCTATATTATTTTTGTAAGAGGTAGCTGGATGCTGCACAGGAGGAGGTAGCGCCATGCTTGTCGCATGACACTACATCCTCCTACGCAACGGAATTGGGTCGGCACGACCGGGGAGGAGCCTCTTGCTCCTCCCCGGTCGTGCACATACGGCGCCGCGTTTCGTGTGGTTTGTGAGTAGCTGATGCTCCATTTGGAGGAGATGAGAATGAGGTTGCCCTCATTATGCTGATGCATGGGTCTGCTTATGCTGATGTGCACGGGCGTCGGAAATAGTTGAAAGACTCGTTCGTTTGTTCCCCTTATACCAAAAAAAAAAGCTATTAGAAGATTCCGCTGTATAACTGCCTCTATTACTCACGGTCCAAGCCGGGCCGGATCGCTAGTTTCGTATATAACAATTGTTAAGCGTCTACAGACTCACGATAGAATTGCATTTCGAAAAATTTATGAAAGAAACCCATAATATTAAATGACGCGTAAACGAATCGTTGAAAGTAATTAAAAGGGAGGTATAAAACAAAAGCTAACGTTAATTCAATTTCCAAGGAGGCCAGAATTGCTTCACAATTACACTCCAACCAAATTGCTTCAATTAAAATCAAGATTTGTTTTCTCGTCTAATTGCCGCGTCTGATTCTTTATCTGTATTGCGATAATTTACTCCACCAATGGCAGCGGAATAATTTTAAACACGAGTTGTACTACAAAATTTAAATTATGTACAAATATTTTGCAAGACCCCATTGTGAAGATGAATATTCGTGTCTGCCTGGTTAGTCAAATAATAATAATAATACTCGTAATATATATGCTCTTACCACACGACGTTAACCTAGTCCTGAGATAAGTACCGTAAGGATTCGTGTTACAGGTACCAGTCAGTTTTCTGGGACCTTCCGTTGAAATATATTTAATACTTTTATAAATTTTAGATTTTACTTATAATGAAAATACACACAATACATATATTAACAGCCATGATCTACGCAGGATACGAACCCGCGATCTCTGACGCAACACGCGGACTAAACGACACGATACCAACTGAGCCAGCCGGTCGCCAAATGGTAAGATGTATTCACTTTCTCGCTTAGGCAAAACAAATACAAGCGCTATTGATATCTTCGTGTCAAGGTATTCTTCGGTAGCCCTCTGAGGTCCAGGTAGTCGTCCGTGTCACAGGCCTGTGTCACAAAAGGCAAGTATTGCCTTCCTGAATAAATGGGATACTTATAGACTATAAAAATGTAAAAATATAACGTTCAATAAACATGTAGTCATAGTAAGACTTAGTACCATGCAGCATTGCAACGGAATCGGGTCGGCATGATCGAGGAGGTACATCTCACTCTCATGACACCGACTTAAAATGACAGGTATGTCGCGTTTCATCCGATTTGAGAGTATTCGGTGGCCCATTTAAAGATAGGAGGAAAGGAGGGCAACGCGCCTGCATGATAACAATAATGCCGATGTGCTCGTTTGCCCCTCCCATAATATTATTATATAATATATTAACGTTATACATTTTTCATTAAACAATAGCTTAATACATTAAAAGCTAATAGCTTTCGCATGTTTCCAGCATAAGTATGTTGGATCTAATTTTAGTTATCTTGAATAAGTGTTAATTGTGTATTGTACAAGTGTTTGTGTGTGTGTGTGTGTGTGTGTGTGTGTGCAGACACAATTGCACTATCTTCCTTCATTGCATGATATCGATGGGACGGCATCAATCCGACACGACGGACAAAACATCGGGCGTCGGGCCGACTGCTTAACTCCCCTCAGTATGGAACTATGAAATTTGTGATAATAATTAGAAATTGGAAAATCCCAGTGAATGAAAAAAAGGTCACTGTCCTAAGTGAATATTTATTTATTTATTTCCTTACTTGCGACTAGTATTACAGGGTAACCCAATTCCCCACCATAGTTCAAGCCTTGTCGTGGCGGTAGTACTTAGTAGCCTGGGGTGAACCCAGGCAAAGCCAATTGAACTGAGAGGAATATTTGCACCCCTCTTATAAGAAAAGGGGGCCTAAAGATCAGGAGGAGGAATCGCTCACGGTATTCCTCTTATAAGAAGAGGGGACCTAAGAGCAACAGAAGGTGGCGGATTTGCGCACGGCGTAAGAGGATAGGAACCTCACCCCATTGTACTGTCCCAGGATCGGTGGGGTTGTCCTGTAGTGCTGGCCAACCCCATCTGTGGAGGTGGAATTGGTCCCTTAGGGGGCTGACTAGCCGTCGAGGTGCCCTGATGATTGTTGTTCCGGGGCACCACACCAAGGGCGGCACTGATGGCACTCGCGGTGGTTTTTGTGAGTATTCGGCGATATCATGTGCCGCGAGTCCCACACACCACTGGACCCCACCCAGGGCCGGTGAAGGCGCGTCAATGCGTTTCCCCGCGTCAACAAAAGAAAGGTAACCTAATTCAGTAGTGTAAAATGTTAACTACAAATACATTTAAATTGTATTATATTCTATAATATTATTCAATGATATAAAAGTACATATCATGGCCGCTACCTTTGTCAATTCACATTTTTTTCAATATCAAAGCAGTTAACGACATTTTGGCCAGGTTACATATCTGGTGATCGCCTAATACTGCAAAATCTTCTAACAATTATTGTTTTTCCTGGCTATCTCGTCCAGTAATAAGCATGTTTAGTCGCAGATATGTGACAGCGGGTTCTATCCCGGGTCGGCACTTGAAAAAATGAAGAATGTCGATGGCTTCTGAAGCCGAAATTCAGCTAGAATGATTTTGTTACTTTATATTTTCTTCACTACCGTACAATTAAGAAGGTAGACAGTAATTTTATTTATTACAACCCGAATTCTATATAATGTTATGAACTTCATATGTAATTATATCGTTCTCCCATATATTATGGGATCTTGTATTGCTTGTGAGATCACGAAATACGTGCAAGCAATATCATACAATGGATACGTCACAATAAAGATCACACAAGTCTTGTGTGTAGTTTTTAATATTTTAAGACAATTTTTAACATTTATCCATTTGAATCATTCATCTATTACACAATTGTAAAGAACAATGGACAATTACTATTACAAATTTCGATATGCGTAAGATAAGAATTACTTATTACACGAGATGCAGATCTATTGTTGTCCAATAGTCACAGGAATATTGGCTTATATCATATGTATTCCAAAATGATGTTAAGTTTCGATGTTACCCTTGTCAATTCAATGAAACACCAAATGAAATGAAACAGTTCGCAAAAGTACATAATGTACAAAATACAATTTCACATTAAGATATGTATAGTTCATTTCAACGTCGTGATGTATTTTTAATTATTTGTGTTTAAGTGTATGTGTCTAAACCAGTCATCACCTGTCACAGCTGACATCACAATGCAGACTATGTAAATACCTTGACAGATATGCAACACAAATCATTACTGAACTACAACTCAATCGGATGGCACAGCCGGGCAAGTAGGTACCTCTCGCTCGCATTATATAGGCGTGAAGCGATCGCTGTGTCGTTGCGTGTCGTATGGTGAATACGACAGATATAAGATGGCAATTCTTGTTATGCCAGTGTCGGTAGTCACAGAAGGACATCGTCTACTATTTGCTATCGTATACAATAAAAAATACTCTACCACGTGGGAATATATGGTGCCTGTCTTTACAAGCATCAGCCTTGAAATATTGCCTTTATATGGGCCGCATAAGTAAGGGAGTCTTAAATTAGAATCATGCATTTAAGCCAAAATTCCCTCACCCCAGGCTAATTCACAGGATACTGCTAATAACTCGTTATACGTGCTATAATTTAGAAATAGTATGTTAAACGTTTTCTCTTTACCCAGAAGGAACCCTCGGGATTTAATTAAGGGATGTGATGTGTCCTTCAACTTTATGCTACATTAAAAATCAATGAAGCATAACGCTCGACAAACAATTTCGAGCGGGTCACGGGACAATGTACTCTATCTTGTGTTGCTTAAAATTTACAATAAGATAACGATTCTTTAATTATTGGCGGCGAACGGGTACATAGAAGTTTTGGTATTAAAAGTGAGACGTCTCGGTATACCAATTCATTTAAGGTTGCATAAATGTAACGAATCCTGTCATTGTCCTAAAAGTTTAATATTTAGTAAAATATTTCACATAAAACTTATGAGGTCTCTAGGTGCAGGATCTATATACTGTATATACTGTAACTAAATAACAACGCCGTATGTATTAGGTCCTTCCGAAATAAATACAATAATAACCCTTATTTACGCAGTACAACACATAGTTTTATATGACTGCTTCTGTTATTGCAATGTAGCAATTACACCATCACTTTAGCATCTAAATATTACTTAGTTCATTGATGCGTGATGACTTTTAGCAACTATAATGAATAAAATAATTTTGACTTTCAGAAAATTTATAAAATATGCAAAAAGAGACAAATTGCAATATGTGTTTAATGGGTACCGCATTAAAAACATAACGCATTTATACATTCATCATTAGGAAACCTACTCGAATACCTGTTAGGAAACCGACTTGAATCACCTATGACTTAATTGTATACTAAATACAAACTTTACGTTTGGTGATGATAGCAATTTAATAAGTGTAAATATTATTTATTTTTATAAGGCTTCTTTGAAAATTAAAAAAGTTAACGCATTCCAAATCTTATAGAGGATCAGTTTATTTATCGACAAGTTGATGATTATAATGGTTCTCTGTAACCAATACATATACCATAAAACATTAATATTACATAAGTACAATTTATAGTATATTATATATTATTCAGAAACGATGGACACTATACAGACGATAGCGGTGCTACACACTCCTGTTAAACAAATAATTAGTTTTTATTTAACAAATAAATCAATTGTGTAATTGTTGGTAATGAATTGCAGTGATGGTTAGATTTAATTTGAACTAGGTAGGTACCTACTTCCTACATAATATTAGGAATTAGAATCGTGCAATGAATTACGGATGTGTACAAAATTCTATAACTTTAATTTATTTTGTAACGCACAAACAACATCTTATCGGCAAGCATCTACACGTTTTTTTATACTCAATACAGACTATGTAAACAACTTCGTTCTGCAAGGGCGACAGCAACATCAATTTGAGCCTTAATATTAAAAAATACGCCTTTAAAAATAACGTATCGATCGTAAGAAGCCTTTTTATTAAAGTACCGTGTTTCGAAATATTTTATAAAAAAGTATCAACGTCACAATTTACATAATGTACCCAGCTTTCAGAGGCTTCAAACTCAATGGGCCTGAGGGACCAGACTAATGCTTTCTGCATTTACACAGGGTCCTATATTTTAGACATAACGCCAGATTAGTCTATGTAATAGTGGGTTATTAAATATTGCCTTCGCTGTCAGATTAAGAAATGCTTTAAGATGTACCCGGCTTAAGGCGTTTTTGACAACCTGAGTGAACATAAAATAGGATCATTGGATATTTCTATTCTATAAAAGTACTATAATAGTTATAATGGTAGCCTTTATTGTTATTACTCCTTATAGGAAAGGGATTAACTTAACAACGTACAACTAGCAACCCAACGCAGCTTTTCACAGGCGTAACAAATATTTTAAAACATTATGAGGATTAACGCATCTAATCAAAAGCTAACTTAAAATCTCAACGAAATGTATATAGCTTTTCATACCACACAGGAATTTATTGGTAATATGTATATTATATAATAAGGACTGTTTTGTTATAGAGTAATAACTCGTGTTATAATTGTAAACATGAATTTTTGTGATTAATAACTATTTACACGCCTTGTGCACTTTGTGGGTGGACATATTCATGGAACTCGCAGGACGTCACACATCGTCAAGCGTGATGATATGCATAGTGCGCCTTTCGTTTTCTGTCACTTGACACTGATAAGCGTGTGTTATCGCTTTTTGGCACTTAAAGTCATGTAAAAGCGGATATGTAATTTTGCATACTTAATCACTACCCAGCTCAGCCACAAATATTATAAAAAAGAAAAAATATATTGCAAATAAAATGTATTACTTTTACAGTGCGTTAAACACACAAATATAAAATATTTAAAAATATAAAAAGATTATTCGAAGTGGTCTTCATTGGGTGCAATACTGTCCTTTAAGCGTTGAGGCCAGTTGTTAATAGAATCACGCACTCTTTCCATGGCGAAATTCACTGCCAATCGTATGGATTTTTTAGAATTTCAAAATTACCATAGCGTTGAGAACAAGCTATACTCTCTAAAACCGAACATGAATCGTAATCCATCGGATTAAGATCTGAACTAGAGGACGGCCAGTCTTCAGCTCTGATGAAGTCCGACACGATCGCTTCCAACCAAGACATCGTTTTATGCCGAACAATTGGTCCTAAAGCTTCCTGAGAGCTTTGAGCAAAAATAAGGTCAAATTGATTGTTAAAATGTCGCTCAATCGTAAAAAAATCTCATCCGTAAACAAAAAAAGTTTCTGCGACCTCCCTTTGCGTACCGCTTCAGTGGTTGTTTCGATTTATCACCCTATTCACCTTTAATTTGTCAGAGAAGAGATTACCAGCGCGTATATTACGGGTTGCTGAAAATACGCTATATGGTTCTTGGTGATATCTTCATTGCCCGAGATAAAATCTTTTGCTTTCGGACAGGATTGGCCGATGCATTTGGTTCCATAGATACTTTTTGTAATGCAATCACAGTGATTTTGTTTTTTTATCATTGCCTCTCCATTTTAAAATCGCAAAATACTGTACAATGTATTGGCGCCAAAATGAGAAAACACAATGAACAAACGTATACAAATGGCAGATTCCAAATACAAGTGTATTTTCTTAAATTTTAAATTGTAACAGTATTTACGGTCAGACTTAGTATATACGGCATTTAAATGAATTCATTGTGTCTGTTAGTATACCTACACAAATGCTCGTTTTTACACAATAAAGTGGGGTTAACATGTGACGTATTTTGTTTGAAGAAGTTGGTGCCTCGTTTCTTATTCACTTTCCGCAATGTGCCACTTAACTCTAACACAAACACCCCTAACATGACAACCTATACATCAATTCAGCTCATTACAATGCCTCCACGCTTGTGCCTGTCCACTGTGACACTACCTCGTAACATATTTTTTTTGTAACAGGTAGTGTCATACTGCATTGCAGCAGAATTGGGCCGGCTCGATTGCAGATGTACATTTCGCTTACATGATGTTATCGTAAATGACGACCATGCTGTCGCGTTTCATGCTGTTAGTAAGTAGCACCTTCTGAGCGGCCCATTGAATTGGAGGAGAAAACACAATTAAGTCCATATCTATGGGCACTGTTAGTCGGTAAGAGGCTCCAATACCTCGTTTGCATAGATCACTCAAAATACTACAAAAAATTATTATAAAATTGCTGTCCATTATTACCTATATGATATAATGTTCTATTATTGTTGGTAATATTTATTATTCATTAATGAATAATATTCATTACAATATTATTTATTAATATAATCTATATAGGTACTTAAATTGAATGAAAATCAAAATGTTTGACAAAACTATATGGACCCGTCCGTAAAAAATGTTTGACCATTATAGAAATTATGTGACAGGCCGTTACAACAAATGAACTACGCAAATTAAATTCATTCAAAAATACATTTAAGGTCACAAATGAATTCGTGAATAGCCATAGAAGTGATAACTAAATAATTTTGTCAATAAACGACATGTGATGAGCTAAGAACTGATTGAAAGTAACGCTTTTAATTTTACTCAATTCGACATGGTGTCAGTTGTATTTCTGTAGGTCCATAATGGGTCGTTATTGTTGTCAACGCGTTGAACGTTATTGGCGTAAATGGAAATATATCGATTAAGTATAACACTCCTTTATTTATGATAATTTTAATGATGCGTAGGCTTTGTAATGTAAATTTTGTTATTTTTTACCGTCAAACTTGATATGCTTCGCGGTTTCACGTTCACAAATCAACCCTAACCATATATTTAAACATATTTTTGTCTTGTTGTAATGTACCAGTTTCTGCGAAATTAAGCAAAGTTATTTTTATTCTATTGTAATGATTTGTTAACGTGAGCAAAGCTTTTACGCCACATATGCACCAGACCGACCAGTGTGGGGATTCTGAACTACCTAGTAGGCGTACCCTACCCCCAATAAAACCTGACAAAGGCCCTCAGCCGCCTTAAGGTGGATGAGGTGACCCCTGACCATTCTAGTGCACTGTGTGTCAGCAATGGAAAGATCAATAAATCAATGGTTAGTTATAATTACCAGTTGCTTTTCTTTCTATCGCTATGGATGGTAGCTTCTCCGCAACCCACATTCGTAGTGTCAGTTGACGATCATACGTACTGACATATCTCTGAAGCATTGCATTTGCGAGCGAGATATCGCGTAAACTTAAGACATCAAAACGAGATATATACAAAGGAAAGGGATTTAAACATTGGCGCCTGGCTCAGAGGATTCTCTGTTTTACATCTACTGTACATAACTTTTTGTTTTTGTGGAGGTTAAACTGTTGTTGCACGTAATCTTTAATCACTTTCTTATGGTATAGCGACCAAGATGAGCGATTGGATTCATTTGATGGCTATCAACACCCATAGACATTCGCTTTATTGTTATCATGCAGATGGGTTGCCCTCCTGTCCTCCTCCCTTCCAATGGGCCACCGGATAATCGCAAATCCACAAAATGCAATAGCATGGCTGAAGATTATCATGGATGACAGAAATCTTTTGAAAGATATTTGAAATATTTTTTGGTAAAGGGAAAATACCATCATCAGCTATAAATTGAATATAAACTAAGAAGGTTATTATAGTCAAGTTTTATGGCAAATAAACCTAACACGATAGACGTGCCTGATTTAACTTCATTGGTATAATGGCAGGCTTCGTGATAGAGGAAAATGTATTCTGTATCTTTGTTTTATATATTTTATGGACTTATCATGCCACGTTAGAATAGTCCTGTGGTAAGTAACCTGGGTTTCGCAGAGGATTTAGCACCGTGCACCACATTTTCACCATAAGGCAAGTCGTACAAAGCCACATGAGTACAATCAGCCGCTGTGCCTTGCCTTCGTGGACTATGAGAAAGCTTTTGACTCTGTCGAAACCTGGGCTGTTCTGGAAGCTTTACAGCGATGCCAGGACAATTGACCATACGTCGAAGTACTGAGAGCATTGTATGTCGCTGCTTTTATGTCCGTTCTGTTTCCGGGAGGTCAAACAACGCCAATCCAATTGCATCGAGGAGTGCGACAGGGGGGTGTTATTTCCCCGAAATTGTTCACTTTGGAGGACGTGTTTAAGACTTTAAATTGGGCAGAATGCAGCATAAATATTAATGGCGAGTACATCTCACGTCTTCGTTTCGCCGACGGTATCGTTGTGATGACCGAATCGTTAGATATCTTGCGGGAAATGTTGCACAGCCTAAATGAATCCTCGCGACATATTGGCCTTAGGATGAACTTGGGCGAGACAAAGGCAATGTTCAATGGACACGTTCTCTATTTTCGAAGTCGTAGACGAATACGTCAACCTGGGATAATTATTGCAATTAGGTAGATATAACTTCGAGGTGGAAGCCGATAGAAGGATTCAGTTGGGTTGGGCAAGACTCTGGAAGCTCCATCACATCCTCAAGTCGTCTATACCGCAGAGCTTGAAGATGAAAGTCTTCAACCAATCCGTTCTCCCCGTGGCCGAAACATGGCCTCTTAACTTAGAACTGGTCCACAAGTTTGCGGTAACTCAACGGGCTATTGAACGTGCTATGATAGTTGTGTCTCTATCTGACAGAATTTGTAACGAAGTCATAACGCAGACAATTTTAACTTTGACACTAATATCACTTACTTCGTTGAGTTTAGCGCCCTCTCATTACAATGGGCAGTAACTGAAAATCATTGGGTTCATCATATTATCCTGGATCATATGCACACCCATTTGCGTTGCTGCAGGTACATACATGTATGCATAATAAATTTTACTACTGCATATGTGTGTAGATTAAGGTCATTTTTTATGTATTTGTTTTAATTTTTAAATTTTCTTGTGTCGTTTTATAATAATTGTGCTGCTTGTGATTGCAAATTATGTTTTTATCTATCTATCTATCTAACTAAAGTATCCGATATCACGCGACAAATAGGCTCGCTGAAATAGCAATGGGCTGGTCACACGCTCAGGACAAGAGATGGCACATGGACGTATTTCCGAACCGATACGATATGGGGTTATTCAAGAAAAGAACTTACTCCCATTTTAAAGGACGGCAACGCACTTGCATAACCTCGGGTTATGCGGATGTCTATGGGCGGCGGTAGTTACCTACCACCCGTTCATTCGCCCTATACAAAACCAGAAAGATGGAGAGGAGGCCGCATTTAGGGATCCGAAGCGTTGGTTGACCATTCACCAGACGGAAAGATGATCTCCGTGCTGTAACCGGTCCGGGATGGATGTGAGTAGCATGAGATTGGTCGTCTTGGCGTTCATTGGGAGAGGCCTGTCTTCTGCAGTGGACCGATAAGGGATGGGAATGATGATGAAGCAACCTAAGGATTTTTGTTACGGGTACTAGATGAGTAAATGTAATTAATGAATATGTATAAATCTGAGAAATTTTATATTCTTCAAGGTTCTTATTATAGAAATACATATATATTAGGATCTAGGACACGTCACCAGCTGAGCCAGTCGATCGTCGCTACATTAACATTAAAACTTAATATTACATTTAGAGGTCCTCTAGCATAACAGCTGTTCTCGCTTAAGGCGGAAAAATTTTATACGTCGGGCTTACAACTTTAGAACTTGTTGTTTGTGTTCCTGATCAGATTGGGAAGAGGGTTGTAAAATTTAAGTTTTATTCCATTGGTAAATGTGCTAACGTCTTATGCGTATCAATTCATTTTATGCAAATGATTCTTGTGTTAGGTGTGGCTTTATTTTGTTTTGCATCATTAGTCAAAACTGTAGCAGCGAAGGCAAAAATATGGGTGTTCTTTAAAGCATGACTCATTTATGCTTTAAAAAAAGACAAGATAATGGGGAGAAAGGAGTAATTGTGACTGCCCATGCCCGATAACATCCGCAAAGTTAATGAATACTATACTAATCTAGTCTGACGTAAAGGATCAGCAACAGGAGTGTATTTAATGTCCTCTCCGAGGTACAGAGATGTCATTGCTCCCAAGACCTCAGAATTATCGGGACGACAGTCAGTATATATGTGAAGAGTAAATAGCACTAACATGCTTTCGTTTCGTAGGTAATTAGCTATATTCATCCAATTTATGTTTTGTTGCATACAAAAGACATTTAATTAATTGAAAATAAGTTAAAGGCCTAATGTTATCATTATTAGTATCCGTAAGGTTTATGATTAACCATCTGTTTATATCTACATATTAACTAGCTGTTTCTTCTGCACGCATCTGCGTTGCTGTCCTCTGTAACGTCAATAGGCAATGAGTTATATAGAAACCGCAGGAAACTGGGAATAGCCATCATTTTAGGGTAGTATAATTTGAGCAAGTTCCATCTGCCCGGCCGTGACGATCTGATTCGGCTAAAATACTATCTGAGTAGAAGCCGATACGGGCCAATCGGATATATCCGTTATTCGGGTAAGAAGGGTTCTCTTTTATAAATGATATATGAGATCTGCGTAGAATTAACTAAAAAATTCAAAATAAACTAAATATTTGTATTACCTTCAAAATAAACTACAATACTGTAAACTTATTATATTTATTTTATTGGCAGTAAGCATTTCCACAGACCCGTGGGGCTAAAAATCATAATACTCACTTCAATTTATTCATTCATCTAGTTTATATATATATATATATATATGCCTTAGTTGAACGTCAAAAATAAAGTTTATTTAATTAAATAAAACAAACAATTCTAACAAAGTGTTACTCCTGTGTAGAGTAGTGACTTCAGTTAGTGAAATATATTTCTTGATATGGTCTATGCTTCCATAGGTTTATTCCCTATAAAACAACCCTTGAAAATAACTTATTCATTTTTGTTCCGTGAATCATTTGTCTTTTAATCATCTATGGAGCGTATTATTTAAATCAAAATTGAAATAACGCACTACTTATTTGCAGAACATAGAAGAATTAAAAAGCTTTTTACAATTTTGTTTAGACAATTAGTAGAAATATAAATCCCCTTTTCACCCTCTTAGAATTGTTAAAAACATTATTTCTTAGATAAATAAATTTCTTTTTTCCTGTTCTATGCTGCTGGAAGTGTCCAGTGCAGCTTCATCTGTTACGATAAGACACGTCGGGCGACGGCTTAGATGAGGTTATGGAGAATAGGGACACAGACCTTTCCCTTACATGGGAGAGATCCATCCCGATAGTTATTTAGGATTAGCTAAAGTTGCTATTATTATCTTGGCCAAGGGTACCGCGTCCTTCGCCCTCTCTAACGAGGAGAGAACGTCACGTGAATCCAAATTTCAGCTTGATTGGTACAGTAGCTCCGGCCACGCAATGACAGCCAGTGATGTATGTCGTTACTTCTACCTACAAAAAAGATTATCCATCACAGTTTCAAAGGTAAAATTACCAATTCAAGAAGTATTGAACAATAGAAATACCTTGAACAAATATATCAATACTACACTATTAATTGAATTCAGTAGAGTTTAGTTAGGGAGACTGGTACTTGCCAACTGAAGACTTGAGACGTCTAGTTAATCGACGAAAAACGAGGCATTTATTTAATGGGAGTCCGGAAACATTAAGGCCACAGAGATTCTGGGGCTTTGTTGAAAGAAATGAAATATTCCATTCGGAAAGCTCGCGGCCTAGCAGATTCAAGTTTCTATTGTAGTGCTTGACATCAAATTGTAAAAGAAATGATGAAAAACTCACTACAGCTAAAAGGTTTATTAATACAACTAAAAGTTGTGACGCAGCAATTACGTTTCATTCAATCATGGAAATAATTTGGAGTAATTTATTTATAGTCATATCGAATGACTGAAGCTTTATACAGATGTTCAAGGTAAAAATAATTTAATTTGACTCTTTAGTAATAGCACTTGTAATAACTGTTGTAAATCGACGAGCCATAGTAAATGTAATAATATAAGAATAGATAGATAATATAATAATAGAATATAAATAATATAATAATGACATATGAGTCTAATATATATTGTTTTACAGCTTACTTGGCTTATGGGAGAAAATAAAGTCTTTCGTTTTTTAAATTAAAATATAATGTATTCGCTCAATATATTACTTCTATTCTTTTTATAATTTACTATTGGGTGCGAATCGCTTCTTTTAAATAGGAGTAAAATGGGACGGTCACCGTTTTAAAGGAAGCTGTATAAATTTTAAAATTACTCAATTATTTCCACCTCATGAAACGATTATTATAATAGGTGAAAATAATTAAGTAATCAACATAGCTTAACTTGCCTAAATACACAGGTATTGTGTAACAATACATTACAATACCTGTGTAAAAAAACTTGTAACATTAAACTGAACTGAATTAAAAAGTTGAGTTCGTTATGCTCCATGATGGTGATGCAAGCAGTGAGTAGTATTGTCTGCTATATAATAAATAATACACCAAACAATAGTCTTTGAGCATGTACATGTGTTTCAAGCATGGGCCGCAAGCTTGTAAACCTCGCTATGCTACCATAGAGCGAAAATTATATTTACATACTGCTAGAGGAACTACGGCTACGATGCCCATCTCAATAGAACCTAGCGAACCGCGCGGAAAGTGTTATAGCATACAAATGTATGCGCAGAAGTAACTTATCAGGATGACAGTCAGTCTGAAGAGTAAGTAGTAACACTAACATGTCATTGTTTCGTTGGTAATTAGCAATAGTCAACTAGTTTATGTTTTTATACATAAAAAGAGTTTTAATTAATTGAAAACAAGTTAAACACCTAATTTCCGACCCAATCAGCGTAACCGCATTCGAATCAAACGTGCTCAAACAGCCAATTTTAATCAACTGCAAAGCCCGCCGCACCAAAGTCACAGCGTTCGCTCTTTTCGCCGCAAGTTTGTACGTAACTTTTGCCGCAGGCGGCGTGCTAACCTTTGTTCGGCATCTGATTGCTTTGTTCCCGACGGGTCGAGATTTGAATTTATCATTAGAACTTCTTACGTTTGTGTTAGCACTGAAATATTCAAAGCTATCGAATTTCGTTTTCGCGTAATGGCCTTGGAGATTAAAAGGTAACATCGGAAATTATACCGTTTTATATGACTCTGTTATACTTATAATGTTTTCAGAATAAAATATGTTTACATTTATATAAATATACTTCACAGTGTAAAATAGATAATAGAAAGGATCCTCGGTGGTCTACTGGTCAGCGACTTGGACTTCCATTGCAATAGTCCAGGATCAAACCAAAAACCCATTGCCATATATGGTGGCCATGTAGTTTTTTTTTACAGTAGTACATTTTCTGTGTATTAAAATTTGGCCTAATCTGTGAATGGGCCCTTGTAGGTTGCTGAATTCAGATGGCAGCCATTCTGTGTAAAAACTAGCGCCATTGCCAAATTCCCCTTCTTTTGTTGACGCGGGGAAACACATTTACGCGCCTTCACTGTCCCTTGTAAAGTCCAGTGGTATGTGGGGTACGCGATACATTAAAGTGCTGAATGCCCACAAAAACCACCGCGAGTGTCATCAGCACCGCCTTTGGTGAGGTGCCCCGGAACAACAAATCATCAGGGCACCTCGACGGCTAGTCAGCCCTCAAAGGCTCCACAGGTGACCCGCACTACAGGACAACCCCCCTCCTTTGGGACAGTGTAATGAGGTTCCCATCCTCGCCCTTGCCCCGAGTATTTCTCTCTCTTTTGTTTCTTTTGACAAAGAGAGCGTCCTCTCCCTGCTCTTTAGTCCCCTCTTTTTATATGAGGGCTACAAAGAGCATCCACCTCCTTTGTTCAATTGGCTTCGCTCAAGGTGTTTCGGATCGCCTCAGGCTACCGAGCTCCACCGCCACGACAAGGCTTGAACCATGGTGGGGATTGCCAAATCCCCTAGATTAACTGGCTCCGATATCACCTGATATAGGAACGGGGTATGGCTAGGTCGAAGAAGATACAAATATAATGTCAACGGTAAATAATACTTATAAATAAATAAATAAGCCTTTATGGCCACAAATGTTCGTACATAGTTAAACATATTTTTAAAAATATAACTAAACACGCCACCATTATGATTTGGCAAACGGTTATTGATTTGGTGCGGCTTGTCTTCCAGCAAAGGCCTCCTCTAAATATTTCCACGTTGTTCTATCTTTCGATATAAGAGTCCAAATCGGACCCACAATTTTCTTAAAATCAACTTCCAATCTTTTACTCTGTCTTCCTTTGTTTCTTTTTGTATCTCTTGGAAGCCATTCTGTTAAGATTTTAGTCAACTTCTCTTTTTTCTCTCTCTCATCATATGACCTGCCCATCTCTATTTTAATTGCTTGTAAGTTGTGTAAGCACATTTAAATTTGGTTTTGCTTTTTAATATTTTACATATATTTACATTCATTCTATTTTTTTTAAATTCTATTTTGCTTCTCTCTATACTGTTTTGATTTTTTTTTATTTGATTACCCAGTTTCTCCGTCAGTGACCAGGTCTTGCATCCATATAATAAGCGACCAAAATCGTTTCCATGTATTAGCGATTCTTCTTTCCACTTCGTTTTCATACCCTATTGAGAGATATTAGCTGGTCCAGATAAATATACTCGTTTACATCTCTATTTTACTTTATTTCTTTATTATTTACTTTTATGATATCTGTTTGTGAAGAATTTTTCATAATTTTTGTTTTATATAAATTCAATGATATCCCTACTCTTTCACTTTCAAGGTCTAGATGTTGCAACATTGTTCGTAGACTTTTTGCATTTTTTGATAATAGAATTACAGCACAAGTCAGACTAGAGTTGCTGGTATAGAGTTTCCTATTAAACGAGGTGTAGGGCAAGGAGACCCGATCTTACCAAAATTATTTACAGCCTTCCTAGAAATGATATTCTGGAACCTCGAATGGACAAAAATGGGACTAAATATAAATGGCGAGAACCTGACCCACCTTTTGCTTTGCAGACGACCTAGGAAAAATAATACTTATATATTTTAACAAAACTAAGCAACAACTTAGATTACTACTAAGTCTTTTGCTATTTGTATAATTCCAGCCAGTTTTTTGATGGCTATAATTTAAGATAACATAAATGTAGTACTAATAAATGCAAATACATAAAATATTTTAGTTACCACATAACATTTACTATAGAAATCCTATACCGCAAATTAAAATGAAAACATTCCATTGATTAAGATTTTTATACTTCTAACGACAAGTAAATAATAATTCTACGATAACAATAGGCTGATTACTATTTTGATAACATAACTTGTGATAATTACAAAAAGTGAATCTCCACTCCTTTACTCCACCCTCTCTTGATTTTTTTTTACCTTTTTTATTTACATACCTACTACATCGAAGAAATACTAACCGTAAGAACAGAAATAACAATAAATGGAAATAGCATTTACAGTAAAAGAAACGAAAATGAAACAAAAATGTGTTGATCGAGTATACATGTGTTCTCTGCACATCTGGACACTTACATGTTTGGTACTATCGCAATGCACATAGCACACGTGCATCCAGCCATTAACAGCAATAGAGAACGTCTTTGTTGAGTGAGAGATTGTTAGTTTCCGAAGCGTATAGTTCGGCTTTAATCGTGTAAGTACTTAAACAATAGCTCAACCCCTTGGGAGCTATGCTAATATTGTAAAATAACCGTTTTAAATATATATTATGTCTATATATAATCTGCTATTTTGATATGAAATTATTTTTCACGTTCCCCCATTAGAAAGTGGAGTAAAAATTATACGAAAAAAAAATCTGTTGGATGAATTTTGAACGTGATATAAAGAACAGCCGATCCAATCACGGACAGCTTAAAGATTCACCGCGTGGGGATTACGACTGTACGGAGCTGTAGCGAAAATTATGAGACGATTTTCACGAATAGAAATAATTTTGGAGCCACTAAATTGAAGCCGGATGGTGTTTGTCAGCTTTTGGCTTTACGAAACTTGCAAATTTACTTTGCAAATGTAACAATATAATATAGTACGAGTGGAGTAAACTATATGATAAATACAACACCTCTATGATAGCCAAGCGAAGTGAACAGAGCAGATTAAAAACCAAAAACAGATTAGCAGCCTAAGAAAGTGGCAGACAAAGTGTGACGCGTCTATCTATTTTCTTGCTGAAAAACACTTTGAAAAACTTGGTGAGAAAGACCGAGACCAAGAAATGATAGTTTAATTTGTGTATAAAGACAATAATATTACCATTATTATGAATTGTGTCGTGCTATTTTAATTATTAGTTATAACAAATATTAAAAAATATTATGAAAGCAAATCCATAAATTTAATTTTACCGTCAACATGTTATTTAATGGTTGTTGTCTAGCATTTACCGTTTCACTCAACATATGAATACGGACGAATACTCATAGTAGAGGTCTCGCCACTACTAAACGATGGGTACCGAAATACCATTATAAACTTAATTAATTTTAGTAATAATTAATTGATGTAATATTGTCTTGTCTGATATTATCAATACATATAATCATACATAAAAGTGTGTGTACCTAACAACTGGTCTGCTTAGTGGTCTCTCCTAAATGCAGTCTCCACTAACAGTCCGTATTTCAACGCCTTTGGAATTCAATTTTCAAAAGTGAAGGAGGGCAAGGCATCCGCATGAAATTATGTTGATGCTCATGGGCGTCGGTAGTCGTAAAAAAGCTCCGGTTTCTCGTTTGCCCCCATTCTATAAAAAAGCCAAAATTTATACCTGATATATTAATAAGTGATTTTAAAATTAACCCAATTACTAAGGTCTCGTTTTCTATATATTTCTCTCTTACAAGAAAAGAACATCCATTTTCACAACAGAAGAATACAACGTTTCAATTCTTTGACACCCTCATAAAGGTAGAACGTTCACGAAAGGGTGTTTATTAATTTTTAATAATAAACTAGCGAGCAAAAGTTTATAACTACAAATATGATCGTTTTCAATTCTTATAGTCCTGATTAATTAGTCTACTGTAAACAAAACTATCAATGATTACCTCCTCATGTACATAAATAATTTCAAAAATATGGTCAAAATTTTCAATTGAAAAATATTAACAGAAATGAATGAAAACATTGACGGTAATGTGAATTGACTGCGGCAATTACCGCTGATATTGTCGCATAATTTTATGTAACTACTTTTTACAAATTCGGAATCCGAATTTTGAGTTGTTGTGACTTCAAAAAAAAAAAAAACAAGCTGCATAAAAAAATTAAACCACCCAAATCTATGTTGGAATTGACAGGAATGTACGATAGTTTGTAGTTATTAGTAGACTTACATGTGCATTGTTTATTTTGATATGGGCGAGAAAAGTGACAAAAATATTATGTCACATTCAAAGGAGACAATTTCATAATTTTGTATGCAATCTCATAGCATAAGATTATTTTTACTTAAAAAACTGTTTGTCAATTCACAAATTCTCTGGTATTTGAGTGAGGATTCTACCAATTCACAAACGCTCTGGTATTTGTAAATTGTTTTTTTTATTGCTCTTGGGGGTAACCATATATTATAAACCCACGACGTTGAGATTCAAATGTTTAACTCCAGACAATAAATTTTATTACTTAATATCTTAAATTTATTTTCTCAAGTACTGACTTATAAAGGGTATTGTGACGTATTCGTTAACTTCATGCAAATTATGAAAATTATTTTCACTCAGTACCAATTTGACTTTTACTAAAACTAGTCAAACACTGGGTAGTAAACATACGACTTATCACATGTAACATACGACTTATCACATGATACAAACAGAATTCTATATTTAAAGCAAGAGAAATGAAACACTAATACACTACTTCGCCATTTTTGTGGCCTGATTTGAATCAGAGATTGGGAAGTAGCTAAACGCTTCGTTCAGCCTTCGATCCCTGAATGAACATTGGCGGACAGAGCCACGGGACGCTTTCCACCGGCTATTTCAACCAAAATATCCTTATCCTTTGGTAATTAATATTCTATCTTAAAACCACGAAAAAATTTACTGAAAATAATGTATAATTTATAGTAAGCGAGGGTAAAGTGTAAGTCCTAAAAACACATATTTAGGAACATGGCAGATAATGATATGGATCATTATTTGTAAGTAATATTATATATTTTAGTCCAAATTTATATATATTTTATTCCAATAATAACACTTCAACAAAAAAAGGAACCATTCATATTCTTTTGGGTAAGATAACACAAGAAAAATTTGGTTGAAAGGACTGAGTTTCTAGTTTCTTTTCATAAATCCAGTTTTTTATCAAACCATAGTCATATCCCAAGAGTATAAAGTCACTATGAGGCATAATTGTTGTAATCGGATTGCTTACGATATATATGATTATCTTGGCTTAAAACTTATGCAGTGGAAAATTGCACAAAATCCAACATACGCAAATGTAATCACAGGAATCACATGAAACATTTGCAATAACCCAAAAGAGGACATAATACAGCATAGGCGTCGACAGAAACTTTGCTGCAACACACGCACTATCCTATCTAGAATAAAAGCAAGAGCGTATTATAGCTATATTTTGAAAGATAATTAACGGACTTGATGCTAAAGATAAGTGTGTTTTCTATTGTCCAATAAACCTACACAATCGTTATCGACACAACAGACATCAGTTTTCGCCTTTCACGAGGACACGGATGATGTAAACTTAATCGGTAATTTATAGATGATCACTTCAGATAATGATTGTGTATGCTACTCGTGCTGTGGTTTTTTATTTTCTCGTAGCTCCTTCAGTTCTTGTGAGACGAGAATATATATTGTATACGACACTTTTGAGATGCATTATTAAAGTAATATAAGTTAATTGTGACATATGTTATTAGTATGCTTCGTAGCCTAGTGGAACATTGTTCAACCACAGCCAGCCGGCATCGGCAGGGCAAGGAAGGCTCCCTGTACTATAAAAAGAAACAAATAATATTAAAATATTTAAAGATGAGACAACTATGCTACGCCCATGGAAATTGAGTCTTATCCGCCCGAAATTGAGTCTTATCCGAAAAACAGAACGAATCATGTTTAAACGTTCAAAGGCAAAATTGTAATACATAATATTAGACTATTCTTTTATAGAAAATCAATATTTTGTGGATAACGTAAGAGCTTCAAACAAACCCGATATGAGAGCACTTACACGTAATCAGAGAAATAAAATTGATACTGTTAACACAATAATATAAAGTTTAAAGTCGTCCCGTTTTATCTCATCAAGCTGTCTATGATGGCCCATTTATTACCATAATGTTGAAAATGTTTACATACGTTACCGTTTTTTATGCTATGCTAAGCTAGTAAGATTGTAGATTTCCTATTTATTAGTCAAACGAGGCATTTCAAGGGGCTGTGTACTTTGTTAGAATCAAAATGTAATGATAATGAACTTCTTAACTGTGTGTAAAAAGTGACTATAAAAATTGTTTGGCTTGTCGAACGGGTAGGTACGCATCATGAACCTCAAAGCCTGTATTCTTAGTAGGAATCGTGGAATCCATAGAAATTACACTTACAAAATGAGTGCTATATTTCACATTAATTTTTATTTAAAAGGAAAGATTTAATAATAATAATATTAATTGCAGCGCATAACGGTGGTAATACTCTAAAGATCATATTTGTTAGCAATATATATTTTGTTATTATTGAGCCCAGTTTTTGTTACTAATCATTACTTATACTTTTTAAAAATGCTCATAATAAAGTCTTCGCAGAACGTAATAAAAATCTGAAAAAAAAAACATATATACAATAAATAAATGTACCATTTTTTTGCTTTATGCTTTTAAAACTTACAGTTAAACAAAGTTTACAGAAAAAAATTATTGGTGTCTATCGGGCCTAGGTTGGCGTCGGCGTGTTGTGCAAACAACTTTTTAAGGTTTTCTACACTAACGTACAATAGGACCCTATTACTAATACTTCACATTCCGTCGTTTCCCAGATTGATGTCCTTCTAGCATCTTATAGCATATAGCAACAAAATAACCAATCGAACCTCAGACTTTTCCCCACTTGGGTCAGTCTGAGCTTTATATTGACTGCCGAAGCCCAAAAACATCCACATAATTGTCCTCACGCTTAGACATCATCACTCTTTTACTGCCTTCCTCTGAATGGTGTAGAAAAGTTGGCTGAAAAGTCTTTCACCTAGAGCGCCACAGAATATTCTTTAACACTGACTAAAAAACGCAACACACATTGTTATTTGCATGGAATACATGTAATGAGTAACTTCCGTATGTTGTAGATTAGCCGTTCGCTCTGGGTCTACACTTATTTTTATAGTATAGGGAGACAATCGACAAATCGGAGCTCTTGAATGACTATCGATGACCATGAACTTAAGCATAATTATGCGGATGCGTTGCTCTCCTTTTGACTCCCCCCCATGGGTCATATGTAACAGATATCTGTGGTCCCACCCTTTCAATTTATATTTCAGCTAGTTCTGATAAAAGGAATGGCTTACGGTTACATTTCTCTCTCTCTTGCTGCTGAAGTAATATACGAAAACGTAACTGCCCTTTAGCTTAACACATTTATATCTCTCTCTTAATTTCCACGCAACTCTCTATCTCTCCTCTCGAATTAGAATGCGAAGGTATACATTCATTAACTTGCATCTCCCTCCATTTTTGTTGATGTTGGCTACCGACTACAACAAAACAGCTAAAACGTTTGAAGTAATATTTAAATGTGCCACGTAATTTTATAATGAACCGGAACTAATAAATGTTAACTGTATTTGTTCGCATTAAATGAACATAACAATAGTGTTCATCTTTATAAAATAGTTTTTATAAATTAAAATAATAAATTAATGTAATTCAAAGTGATTACTTCGTTCAATGTCGGAGATTAGTGGTTTTAATTTCCGGTATAAATTCATAACTGTAGATGACTTCCGCGAAAAAGTTAGAGCAATCCGTTTAAGCAGAAATCGGAAATTCGAATACATAATATATACGTATAGATTTATATTTATCACCCTATTTATTTAAGAGCCAGACCTTCCTTATAAACTCTACTAAGCCAGAAATTATAAATAGAGAATGTTATATTCGCATAAGCCCCTATTCCTGAAGATTCATAGTTGTTCCAACAGGTAGTCACGTACACTATTACTCGTTGTATTAATATAATAATAGCAGTGGATATTTTATCTTTGTCCTTATGCAATCCCAATTACAATAATGACATACTATACAAATTTTATCTTTTGGAACTAGGTCCCATATGGCGTGGTATGCACATTACGGATGGGAGAGAATTAGGAAAAAGAAAAGCCTAATCCCGTTTCTACATTAGAAGATGTCGGTGTCGGTTATCTAATTCGATGGGAGTTGAAAAGGGCGCCAGTTTTTACACTCAGCGACCTCCTTCTGAGCCCTTCAACCCAGAAGAGAATCCGGGCCCTTTCCTGTATCCTATGTCTAATTCGAGTACATAAACCTGAAATAAAGCAATGGAAATTCGACGCCCTACACCGCCGGGGTTTGCGGTTATAACTTTAATTATTCTAAATTTGACTAAAATAATTCCATTTGAAATTATTTTATGGAAAAAATATTCAATTCAACTCGTGACAATGTAAATTATGTAGGCATGGTAAACGTCTACCGAAAGGGAAATTAACTTTGTTCTGGCCGAGGGTCCATGGACCCTGTTTTTAAGACAAGGAAAAGTATTTCACTATATAAAAACAAAAAACTGTTTGGTTGAATATTTTTTTATAGGCTTGGTCTAAAGTCCTGTTCGAAGTCGAGGGAGACAACACTAGATGTAAGCAGATTATGATCATGATTTGTGGCACCCTCCACGTCAAATCCTAACACGTCTTCTGGTTGCTCTTAATGTTGTTGACAATAATTTCGACTTTTCTGACTTTTTTTTTAAGCTTTTTGTGACATACGATTGTGCTAGCACTAAATACCGACGCAAATGAATACTATGCCGATGTGTTGACGTTCTTTTCTTCACCCCTCTTAATTGACCACCGGTTACTCTCAAACCACACGAAACGCAACACCAAGGAAGTCATTTTACGCCGGTATCATGTGAGCGAGAAGTCATGCCGTCCCGATTCTGCTGCAATGCAGCACGGCACTACCTGTAACAAAATATCTAAATAAACAGAAGTTTGTTTAGCACCCAGCAACTTACCTGCTAATTTAATTTTTAATTCTTATATAGATTTGTCGGTAATAAGATCTTCCTTAACAATCACACAAAATAATTTAATCAATTAAGGAAACGTAGGATATTCTATATAACGCGCATACAAGCAGGTGCGATCCCATCTAAGGTAAAATTTCAAGAAAAAAAAAACAAAACAATTGTATTAATAGAGGCGGTCTCTAAAACTTTACGCATCCCACACGTAATCATCATATAGCCTTTTAAATATGTAAGCCTAATCAAGGTATTAATCGCCCTATCAAAATAAATTTTGTTATCGAGACAGGGCAATAGCGATTATGCTAATTAAAGGTCGAATTCAATTAGGTAAGCCACGGAAGAAAGATAAGATAATTAATGGAAATACTTTCTACTGTATGGTTTTATAAATACAAGCTTTCACTTGCAACTTAATTTTAGTACGAGGTAATGCCATGCTGGAATACATAGGAATTGGCCCGGCGCGACCGGGAAGGTGCCTCTCGCACACATGATATCGGCGTAAAGTTACGTCTCCGACGTCAGGTTTCTTACGATTTGTGATTAGCCGATGGCCCATTGGGGGGTGTTTAGGAGGAGGGCAAGGCATCGGCATATTAATTGTGGTAATGTTTATGGGCATGTACGTCGGTAGTCGTAAGGGGGCTCTGATTTTGCGTTTGTCCCCCCGTACTATAAAAAAAAAACATTTTTAACTGTGAGTGTCAGCTTAATCATGCGACTGGAGTTAACTCCTTATGAATGATTATGAGTTTGAAGTGAAAAAGTTTAAAAAGAACATAACACAAGGAGACAAGCGAGAAATCGGAGCCTATTACGACTACCGATGCCCATATACATCCGCACAAGTGTTATGTAAATGGTTTGCATTCCTTTTGTCTTCACCTACTCTTATGGGCGACGTAAACTCACAAACCCCAAGAAATGCCATACCGTTATTCTCACTTTACAGCGGCGTTACGTGAGCGAGACATACCTGCCCGGTCGTGCCAGCCAGGTCTGGCTCCAAAGCAGCATGAAACTACCTCTTAAATTTATATCGCGGCCTTATATCGCTTCTTAAAGTACAAACTCTAACATATTACGAGGAAGTTAACTTTTTTATATTCTAATTACTCCTGTAGGTCAATAATTTCACCATTTACATTTGTGATACAGAATGTTAAATATGTTTTTTTTATCCATAGTTTTAATGTTAGACATCTTAAGGCGATGATTATTTCTCGACATCAGGTGAACTTGCCTCAGTAGTCCTAATATAAGGTAAGAATGTTAGTTTAAAAAACCTCTGGTTCATTCAACATCATCATATCTTCTAAAGTTCCCTATAGTTCCCTATTCATAGAGAACCATGTGCCAAACGTCACGGTCCTTGCAGACTTGTCTATTTCATTTAACGTTAAAAAGACACCTTACCCACTTTCTTAGTATAAAATGGGACAAATAAAACCATTTAATATATTCGTATGTCTTGATGTTTACCAGCCTGTTGAATGGTGTAAACAGGTAAACTAGTTGTGTAGTGTGGTGTCGCGTTATTTAAATAAGACGACCATAACCGGTATGTAGTTGCCGACGTTTTTAAATTACCAAAACGGCCTACTATGTTTGTATGGTATCAAAAGAGATGTATTCCTTGTGTTGATATATTTTTAATAACTGTATTAGTAGCTCATTGTTGTGACAGTTTAACGGATTTTATCGCGTTTATTTAGAGTTATAAATCGTTACAACGCGACAAAATCCGTTAAATAGTCACAACAATTAATAACATTCACGTAAATATACGAAAACAATATGTAGCTTTTATTTAAATAGTAATGTAATTAGTAGCTTTTTTCCTTGCTGAGCCTGTCATAATATTTTTGATATTTGGCGTTAATACGAGCACTTTCACCAAAAGTAATTCGCCAATAATAAATGAAAGCTATAATCTCCAGCTATCTGTCCTGTTATACACATTTGTTTATCTATACAACATAATATATATTTTGATATTTGATTCGTGGTGGTTAGTCCGCGTGTTATGTCAGAGGTCGCGTGTTCGAATCCCTCCTAGTTCATAGATGTTTACACATGTATTTCTATTATTTTATCACATCTTAAATGTATAAAAAATATTAAATATATTTCCGGTGTCTAGTACCTGCAACACAAGTCCTTACGGCACTTATCACAGGACCAGGCTAAGGTGGTGCGGTAAGTCTACAGACTTACCGCACCACCTTAGCCTGGTTCTTATTATTATTTAGAAAAAATATTTTATTATTATTTAGAAAAAAATTATTATTATTTAGAAAAGATTATTATTATTATTTAGAAAAAATATTTTCACTCTTCTAGGGAGGCACGAATTATACAACAAGCACGGGCTTACGCCAAGTACTTAAGTTGTATGATTAATTACTATATTATTATTATTATTATTATGTATCAACATTTAATCATCATTATCAGCCCTTATCGGTCCACTGCTGGACATGGGCCTCTTTCAATAAACCACAAGACGGCCGATCACCTGCGACTATCATCCATCCTGGACCGGCTACTGTACAGAGATCATCTTCCCACCTGGTGAACGGTCGACCAACACTTCGTTTTCCTAAATGCGGCCTCCACTCCAGAACCCTCGTGGCCCATCTGCCATCTGATCTTCTGTGTGTGTGACCAGCCAGTTGCCACTTAAGCGAGCTTATTCGTCGCATGATATCTGATACCTTAGTTCTTTGCCTTATTATTGCTTTACCAATTCTGTCATACAGAGAAACACCCAACGGTGCACGTTCAATAGCCCGTTTAGCTATCGCAAACTTGCAGACCAGTCCTATGTTAAGAGGCCATGTTTCGGCCCGTAGGTCATCACGGGGAGAACGCATTGGTTGAACGCATTATTATGTATACGTAGATAAATATAAACTAATATGCATAACAGGTTGACAGTGTGTCACCACCATCAGCCTCAATCCTCCGCTAAATCGAACGAGTACAGCTACTCACATCCAACCAGCATCGGCTAACTGCACGGAAATCATCTTCCCACTGCGTGAAAGTGTGTGTTGATCAACATTTGTTTCTTAAACATGGCCTCTACACTAAGACCTTGTAGGTCTCTCTATCATAGAGATGAAGATGAGACACTCATAAGACTTTTTTTATGAGCGTGTCATTTTCACCATTACGTCTATTGTAACATCAGATAATATCTTATTCTTCATGTATGTATGTATCTATTTATTATTCATATAAAACAAATACTCCAAATGCTGTTAGCTTCTGTGTGTTCGCCTCCACAAAATCTGCGGTTTTCACCCAAGAATATAACCAAGAATATGCCCATAGAAGGTTAAAGCCGGAGGGGATCAATAGTTAAGATGTAGTTCATAAAATAAATTGGAATAAATAATAATAATGTTTAAATTTAGATTACAAGGAATAACATTTATGATATCTTATTGTCTATGATGATTACAAAACTCAAGATATAACTTTGTGTAAATCACTTCCAAGTAAGATACAGTGACAGTTTAACATTATATTATTTAATAACCAAACATCGTTCTCTATAATATAGATAGTCCGAGTCAGCCACTAATATTATCTTAACAACACAACGTCCGTATTAGCATCCGTGAGAAGCTGACAACCGCTTTAGGAACCGGTTTGGACGCTACAAATACAAATAACAATTCGGAACTAATAGTTTAATTCGATACGATTGATAATTTTACACGTACAATTAATTTTGTTAACATACGTTGACATGTATTCGAACAACAGTCCTGGTAAATTCATGTAAGTTGTGTTTATAGTTAACTAGCAACCCCTCGCGGTTTCAGCCGCAGGCTCCACCTCGAAAACCGCACCCTTAAGGGAAGAGGGCTCGTGCCTTACTACCACCTCAAAATGAAAATACCAGCCAAATATCAAGTTTGAAGGTGTTATAGTTTCTGAGATTACATGATTAATCAGTAAGTGATATTTCGCTTTTATATAGATTTTAAGCTTAGCTACTGGTGTTAAAATATTTTGGTTATGTATCCCAGGGCTGATTGAGTGGAATTATCAGTATTATCAATTTTTGATACGGGTATTTTATGCAAAGGAGTCCTTTTTCACAGATGCCAATAGATATCCGTAAAAGGTTATGTAGGTGCATGGGGTTCTATTTCCTTGTCTCTCAGTGGCTCTATTCTTATTTCGCACCTAATACCACACCGCATGAAATACTACAGCGTAACTGCTATTATGGTGGTATTGTGTGAGCGAGATGTGGTTATCAGGGCCTGATTCAGTTGTAATGTAGCGATGACACTATCACTTTTTGGAATGAAGTTACTTATCACTTTTTGGAAAGAAGAAGGTTAGACGGAAAAAAAACAGACGAAAAGTTATCACGACACTCCTGGCTATAATGTAGGAAGGAGCGAGGCATGCGCGTTTCTCTCTCCCGCTCTCTTTGTCTCTCTCTCTCTCTCTCTCGCTCCCTCTTTTCGCCAATTATTTTCGTCTTTCTGTTTCGATTTAAACAATGTAGTGTGACGACGATAATTTTTGTTTTGTTATGTTTATACAGGTTATTCTATACATAATAAATAATAAATCATTATAATTCCTTTTCTAATTAAATGAAAGAAACTGCGTTCCATCCGGGTGTCCCTTGAAAGCTCTCTTTTTTTCTGCCTTTTTAAATTTCTTACATGTCCTTAATTTAGAAAACGTCGATTACCAATGTAACGTTCGTCGAGGGTGGCAATTATAAAATTACTGTGAGCATTGTTGTAACAATAACATACAGTACTTACAATTGTATTACATAAAAGCATTACATAAATTCAATATCATATATTTTCTCTTGACATATGTGATGTAATCAGAACGGAAATATTAATACCTAAAATTAATTTGCCCTTATTTTTAAATGGATGCTGAAAATGTAATTTATTATTTCGTTACAATTTAAAAATAAATGAAGGAATAATCAATCAAAGTTTTCCCTTTGTTAACTCCCCGTTTTTTGGGTAAGTTCGATTGCATCTAAAAGCAAATGAGAAAAAAACACCCCCCACGTATGCATGTAGTTATTCTCCTATTATTGTATTTTTAACTAACCTATAACTTCATTGGTCTAATTGAATGGTCGTATGTTTATCCAGTGAGAAAACCACTGGTGCTAAACTGTCGTGCATTGAGATTACGACAGCCGTCGCCGAAACCATCAGTAAATGTTCTGCGTCGTTAAATAGGGAATAGTCTGAAAAACTTTATTGGCGGTTTTTTAGGAAATTATCATTGAGGTTTATTTCTGATATTATTTTTTTATAGGATGGGGACAAGCGAGCAAGTGATTATTGACTGCCACCGTGTATGTGAATTCGTTAAACTAGGCGTTGTCTGTTTAAGATATAAGCATATGTTTCCTTAAAGATATAATCCTTATCGCTTCGGAATTACAAACAGTATCGGAAATACCGAGGGAGGAAAACCTCTTAAACATTATAAATATAATTACGATAGCTTATATCAAATTAAGTATCAGCAATATGTTATAAGCTTTATGTAACAGCGGTCATAGTCCAGATAAAAGTGAAGGTTGTGTCGTTGACAGAACGACCCTTGTTAAAATTGAGGCATACGAATGGCGCATGACAGTGTAATATATTTCTGTACTTAAATATACGTTTCTGGTACGTAGAATACGGAATAATTACGTTGTTGAGCATAATTTGATAACTATTAATTCTATTCATACAAACATCAAAGTTGGTACGTTGAAGCCTTTGTAATGACAGGTCATAGGTGGTTTGCAGGCAAATTGGCCCTCTCTGGATTACATCAATAACTTGTTGTTTGATATTAGCTAAGTAGTTGTGTGCTTCGAGGGATATATAAGTGTTATATAATACTAGCTATTATCAGCGACTTCAGAACAGGGAGACTGGGACTTCTACAGGGAGAACTTTTAGCATACATGTGGCGAAAGTTATTATTTCTATAGCATGTGTATTACTCTGATGTGTAAGAGATAATAGTTTAAAGTTTTCTTTAAGTTCATTCAGTACTTTTGACTTTTTTTGATTTTAAACAATCATATAAAATATATTTTAGTATCAGCTAGCGTCAGTTATGCCAATTTTAACATACCTATGTTGTAGCTCTCCTAGGCTGTAGGTTAAGTTTTCTTACCATTTCACACTAAACCAATTTAATTAAGTGAGTAAATTAAGCAAGGTGAAACATTTTGTGTTTCCATTTCCACGCCGAGTACACAAAATAAAGGCACTTCACAATCACGTTATGATACATAGGTCCGGTCGCACCAGCTAAAGCCCAACATAAGGAAAGAGTGACACTCACGTTCATATAGATATGTTATGAGTTTAAATTACACAGGCTGGCTATCGCTTAAGTGAATGAATAAAATAAACGCACCTACAATTTCACGATATCATATTATTTATATAACCAGCCTAATTGAAATGTCATAAAGAAATAAAATATTTTTTCCAGTACATTCAGAGCTTAATTGTGCATTTACTTTGAAAGGCTTAAAATCTCTTTTCCTCGTTGAATTCAAATACACGGAATAAATACTTGCTACGTGTCAGTTTGATAGCCATTCGGAATGGCGTGCGGGGCACACAGTGACACGTTGCATACAGGTCATTATTGTATTGTATTTATTTGTGAGCCTTTTGCTGTCATACAGATAAGGCTTTTTGTCGTGTACGTGTGCGAAATAAATAGCACTATTATGCTGTATTAAGCTGGCTCTACCATTCAGAGTCGACTACTTCGCCTGCTAATAAACGTGCATGGTTTTAAGGTACAACTTAGGGCTTTAAAATACACTGAACAGTCGTCAGCGCAAGACATACAAATACTCCATTACGTATTACTGTGGACTCTGTATGACTATCACGTCCTTTGGTATGATAGTAATTTTGAAAATAAAATTATTGGCGCTGACTTTATATTTCGAGTTAATAGCTTTCCGAGAAAGAGGTAATGCCATGCTGCATAGGAGGATGTAGTACCATGCATGGTGCCTAACACCACACCGACCGAAGAGTTTCTCTCTCGCTCACTTGATACCACCTACGGTGTCGCGCTTGCTACAGTTTGTGAGAGGCCGGTGGCCCATTGGGGGGGGGAGGTGAAAAAGATGGCAACGTATCGGCATAATTATGCTAATGTTTATGGGCGTTGGTAGTCTTTAAAAGATTCCGATCGCTCGTTTGTCCCCCATATACTATAAATAAAAATATTAGTATATTTTAAATCCGAGGAATTGTTCGGACTAATACCTGCAGCTAAATTTCATTACAGGACTTCGCGCCTTAATTCAAAATTTCACCGGCTAAATTTCGATGTTCTGAAGTCCCCTAACGGGGCGCTATATGCTCAACTTTTCTCACGCACTATTTTTTTATGTGACCAGCTTCCCCGTCGGTGTTTTCGGACCGATACGACTCAGGGTTCTTCAAGAAAAGAGTCTGCTTATCTCTAAAAGCCGGCAGCGCATCTGCGAGATCTCTGGTGTTACGAATATCTGTGGGCGTTCATAATCACTTTCTGACAAGAAGCTCAGCGGCTCGTTTGCCTCCTATGCTATAAAAATATTTTGTATTCATCATATAATGTTTAAAACTTTCCAAAGCATTTCAAGATAAAATGTCGATAAAGCACAAAAGGAAGCGGGCGTCTAGTTTTTCATATTAATTATCTATATTATTATTATCATTGCATTCATGGATTTGCCACTCAGATTCAGCTGCATGTCAGGGATATACCGTACGAAATGCGATAGCTATCACTTTACGACGTTATGATTTTAGTACGTGCCAGTCCTCATCGGCTGCAAAGCAGCAAGGCTACATTATGCTAAATCCATATGCTCTACAGTTTTTTTACGAGGTACCGCGTAACGGCGACGCTGTCGCCGATACGCGGCGAAATCGATTTAGCGCAGTCTATAAGTAACCGGTGGCCCATTGGAGAGGAAGTGAAAAGAAGGACCATGTTTGCATGGCAATTATGAGGATATATGTATGGTTGTTGGTAGTCGTCATAAGACTGCTACTACTCGTTTTTCACATTATATTGGAAAGGGCTTTCCAACCCATGGAGGATAAATTATTATTAGGTCGATTGATATATTTAAAATCGATAGGCAAAACTACCAATCGAACAGTTTACAATAGAAAAAACATAATATAAAACAAAGTCCTCTAAACTGTTATATATATTATCGATTTTCTTAAAATCTAATAAACGGATGTTAATTTGTTATGGTAGCGATCCAGTCCGTATTATTTACGTGCAAAGCTGTAGTGGACCGCGAGTAGAAGATAAAAACATCTTCCCCAATCAACCGCTAGTAGCGGTACAAATACAGCGACATAAAGTAGTGAAATAGATAAATAATCTCGTTATTGTACATTTAAATAAACAAGCCAAACCAAACGGAGGCTTTTAGTGAGGATATAAAAAGGTGATTGGTATAAAGACCTGTAATTTTTCCAGCACAATATCCGATCACTGCCAAATAACATGCAATAAAATGCTCATGTTAGCGTCGGTTGTTTGGCGATGCATATTGTGTACGGCATTTTATTTTTATTTGTACGATCGTTTCGTTTTGAGCAGTTCGGTGTATTGCTAGTTCTGTAATGCGAGAAAAGTTAGCAAAAGGATAAAAAAATGAATGCAAATAGGAAGAAATTTTTTTTCGGAAAAATATAAAATAATGTTTTTCATTAAAATAATAATAGTAGAATAAGATTATGCCTTTTTTGGTTCTGATTTCTGGCCACCGGTGACCTCCGCGACGTTCAATGTCAATATAAAATAATGTATATGTATTCTTGTTCATTATTACAAACATTTTTACCATCGGGCTGTAATAGAGCAGTCGCAGTCTTTTAGCAATTGATTACCGACACTCATAATAATTACATCAAGAGCATCGCACTACTTTATTCTCCTATTCCAATGGGACGACATATGATACGACCGGAGTGAAATCAGGCTCAGGTTCGACTGCTTAAAGTGCAGTCCGTGGCACGGGGGTGCAACACCGTCAATATTCCGCCTTCGAACTTTACTAGAAATTGAACGTTATTAGAAATTGAAAACCCAATAACACTTTGGTCCGCCGGGGACTCGGACCCAGGTGATGGTAAGCATGTTTAACCTCACATACGCAAGGCAGTCAAACTTGTGTATATAAAATGTAAGAAAAACTGCTATAGTTATGTAAAAAAAGTTATGTGTAAAAAGGGTGTTTATACACTTAGTCTCGATTAATGCCTATGTTTTTTAATTAAACAGAACATGATGAGATGCCTCAAAACTTCTTCCTTTAAAGCCTTTAAAAACCCCTATTGAATCTATAATTTCAGAAGATGCAGTAATTGAAGTAAATCTGTCAGAGCCCCGACACTGTCACAAGGAGCGGGTTAGACTCCATTACGGCGGACCGAAATCATGTATCCTGCGCTGTCTCTGTGATAAATAGGTCGAAAACCGCAAGTGATCAACGATTTGTAGCCGGCTCCTTGAATTATTAGTTTTTAGCGTGAGCGAGCTAATAATGTCTACGCTTTCACCTGACTACCGATAACCTGTTGTGGGCTATGAAAAACTACACCTGAAATCGTGATATCGTTTAAATAAGACTTGAGTTCATCCAGAGGTTGAAATTCTGTATTAATTATAAAAGATTGACTATTGACTGACTGTATACTTATGTAAAATCTTCATGTACAGTAGCAGTAACTTGTAAGGTACATATAGATATATGAAAAGGAAATGACATCGTCACTTATGTGTATTACTTGGATTAAAGCATTGTGCGAGAGAAGTTCATAATATCTAATGGAAATTATATCAAAACTGTTATTTTTCTGCACATATTCGCCATATTTTTCAACTGAACGACATTTCGGAATCTTCAATTCTTGTGATTCTTTGAAAAAGTGATGGGATTTTTTAATTTCAAATATTATTATGCAGCTGCTACATTGCCGCGATGGGCAATATAAAATACGATAGCAATTATGGCGTCGAGTTCCTAGGGGTCGAATTCCTAAGAGATTTTTCTCTGAAATTTTGTAGCCATCAAAGTGTTGATGTGAAAAGAAAATCACGGGAGATTTAATTTTTCTGTCGGTACAGAAGTGAATGCTATTGGCACTTCCTGTGTTATATTTTTGATATTTCATTTTTCATCATCATCAGCCAGTTGATGTCCACAGCTGGACATAGGCCTCCCCCATAGAGCGACACAGGTCACGGTCACGAGCCACTTGCATTTAGCGGCTCCCCGCAACTTTAAACAAGACGTCAGTCCACCGGGTACGAGGCCGTTCAACATCCCGTCTTCCGTATTTTATGCTTAAGGGGGGACAGACAAGATGGTGGCTTTGATTATATTTTTATTGTATAAGAAGGCAAATGAGAAATAATCATTGCCATACTGTTGTGTTCTCCTTTCCTTCTTCCCCTCCTTATAGGGAACGGGACAGTCATAAACTGTACAAAACTGAACAGAATAACGATATAACGTAAAGTCAGTTAGTGGTGTACCAGGAATAGCTAGCACACAGCTACCCGTCTTTTAGGTCATAAATATTTAGGAAATATCAGGATAAGTGTATTTAAACATTGATATGTTTTACATGTAGGTAAATGATACACGTTTTCTACGAACAATGCATCCAGTGTCAGCAATGGAAGAAACGCGTTAACTGAAAAAAGTTATTGAGTTAACGTTCCAATTAAAGACCAGTACTATACACATACCTACACGTAGCGCTCTCGTGACCTAGAGAACGTAGAACGTAACAATATTGTTGCGATTCCATCTCATTAAACACAAATAAAGAGTGGAAACATACCAAAGTACGGTATTTAGCCTGCCTCGCGGTGTAAGTACGGTATTTAGCCTGCCTCGCGGTAAACATGTTCAACGTCAGTCGAAGTTCTATTATTCTAGTCTTGGGTGAAAAAAAAAAAGAAAAATCTCAATATTTTTTATAAGTTGCTTCAAAAAATTTCAATAAACATCTTTCTTTTTCTGGTAACAGTCCGATGTCAGGAAGTTAGCGGTGTTACACCCGCGTGTCGTTAAGAGAGCACGTTATGCGTCGGTTCTGCTGATCAGTCACATTACCGTCCCATTGGAATAGGAAAATGAGGGAAAAAACTGTATCTGCGCGCACGGTTGTACACTATAACATTTCCTGCACGGTTTGCTAATCTCTATAGGAATGGCCGCCATGGCCGAAGTTCGGGTAGGACGATAGATATTATTATTTAGTCCTTTTAACCTAACAACCTTATATTGGTATAGAATTGTCTGGTTTCTCTTAATTAAATACTGAAATTTTGCCTATGACAAGATGCAGTGCTATTTAATGCATATTAAATTTTTATTAATTAAATACGCTATATATTGAAAAAAAATTGACATGATGCCCCGATTAACAATATTAAGTGTGACACTTTACAGCAAACTGGGTGTCATTATTTACGGAAAATGTGTAATAATTGATAAAAATAAATGTTAACACGTGTTACATTCATTAACGTGTCACAGGGCGCAACACGCTATTTCACAATATAACTGACATTATACAACGTTTTTGCGTGGTCACATTTAACATAATGTCCCCTTTTAACTTTCGCTTGGATCTTTAGTAGACGACTCTTCTCCGGTAACGGTTAAGGTAGAACTGGTGATACACTTTTTTAAAATATCGGAGGAACAACGATCCTTCGGAGCCTTGTAGTGACTACCAATACCCCTTAATATCCGCATAGCTTTCACTTCACATAGATATCTTGTGATCAAGAGGTGTATCCCAGGATGTGCCGGCCCAATTCATCTGAAATGTAACATGGCATTTCCTCCTATTAACATTTGAATAACATCACTTTCATTTCATTTCAAAGTCAGTATGGAAAGCTTTTAGGCTGCTCAGGAGACTTCCATAAAGCAACGTTACGTTATACATATAAGTACAAAGCACAATATTTGTAATAATAAAAATTGTGAAAAATCTTTTTTTTATCCTTTCAAGTAAACTCGAAACTGGATACTAGCTTTAAAAACAACATTAAAAATATATTCATCTCATTCTTATTAAGTGGTTTCATTTATGCTGCTCATTTTATGTCCTCTTTTACGGAAACATTGAAAATATTTTAAAAACTCTGACCGAAAAAACTAACATTTTAAACCACGCAACATAAAATATATGGCTACATAATTGTTCTATGATGTTTGTGTGTTTTATTTTTCACTCATTGTCTACCTTTTCTTGTCATTTTTCATCTCTATTTCTGAATACTAGGTCAGAGTGAAACATTGCATACAATTTTTTTGTTGTGAGAACAGTACGATTTTATAGCTATTGATTTAAGTCTAAATCTTGAAACTTTCTGATCTGAAAGTTGTAAACTGTGAAATGATTTCGTGTAATTTCTTAGTTGGACATAAGTTCAACTTGCTTTCATTGATACCGTTAGCTGCAATGGCA